>CM052814.1:8447729-8475579 GCA_028533885.1 Nasua narica | reverse complement strand
GGCGATTGTGGCCATTGCGGCTATGAACATTGGGGTACATGTGGCCCTTCACTAGCACAATTCTTGATCGTTTTCACTACTTGATAAATATACGTGGATTTGGATTGTTTATGTAACAACTTTTCCCTTTGTGCCTAGAAATGCAGTTTATCAGTCCAGCAGTCAAGCATGTATTTATTAAGCTCCTACTGTTTGTCCTTCAGTGTGCCAGGGACTCTGAGAGATATGAGGAAGTATAAGACCCGACTGGTGCTTTTAAGGGCACAACTTACCCGAGGCCATAATTAAACGATAGTTACATTGATGGAGTGTCTACTATAGGCCAGGCACAGGGATAAACACTTTCTGGCCTCTGACTCTAGTCCATAGAACAGGATTCCACAGTGGATGTTATTGCCTGTGTTCCCTTGTCAAGGTCACATGTCTTGCTATGGGGAGAGCTCAGTTTCCATACCAGGTAAGCCTGGGACCCAAACTCTCATATTTGAGAGTCATGGCTATGGCTGTGGCATTAGCACACACGAAAGCATTCATCCACCCATCCATCCACTTGGCTGCTCCTGTAGTAGCTGACAGACACCTGACCGTGTACTTAGCAGCAAGAGGAGGGAAAGCCTATGAGGGTCTGTTGAACAATGTAAGCAAGGCCCTTACCCTCAAGGAGCTTACTTTCCAGTTGGAAAGAAAAACAACTGAGTAACCAAACAATAGGACACAACTGAGCAAGCAAGCAAAGAGCTATAATTTCTGATAGTAAAGTACTCTGTGATGAAAATAAAGCAAGGTAAGAGGGGACAAAGTTTACACGTTATGTTCCAGTTCACTTATGATAGACCCAGAATTGCTGACTTTCTACACCATGCTATTCTAGAAAAGACAAGGTTGCAAGCATTCCCAATCATCAACATGGGATCTACACTCTATAATTTGCTAATCGCTAACTCTTTAACATCACAGTTTAATATTCCATTCAAAATCCAGTCTAATGATTTTGAAAGTCAAAACGAAATTGCACTTTTGTTATATGTGTAACTTGGTCATGTGGCTAATATTGTAAGTTCCAATTCTTTGACTTATGTTGTAAGAAGCAAACAATTTTGAGTGCATACTAGAGGATAGGTCCTGTGCTACCTACCGGTAAAAACAACAACGAACAAACAAAAAAGCCTTGTTAGCTCCCTCTGTCTCTGGCTGAGGAGAGAAGAGGCACTGATGAAAGTCTTTTTAATTCTGTTACCGGCTTCCCTATCTTCCCTCCCCTGCCAAATCACGCGAAGTCGCAAGTAGAAAGGAAGACAAACATTGCCATAAATGCAAAGAGTAATTCTAATATTAAAGAAGAACAACCCAGGAAGACACAACCACTAACAAGCATTAAAAAAAGGTAGAACAAACCCTTGTATAGAATCTTGCTGACAAGTGCTATTAAATATTAATTCTATAGACCGTGGAGACATCATTAAACAAACATATATACCCTGATGCTGAATGCACACTGGCCCAGGCATTTGTTTTACACGTGGTTGTTGGCTAGGTATACTCTTTTGTGTTGCCTTCGGAGGCAAAAAGCAATTTTCCCCCTGCTTCCATTAATTGTATCCTTACACATCACCGAAATCCTCATTGCCTTTTTGGTTATTTGTCTTGTCCTTTCCTTTCATTTAATTGGAAAGACAATTTTAGGGAGAATGAAGGGATTTACCTGTTTCCAGGCTGTAGCGCGTGGACAAAAGCCCATCCTGTTTAGATGGTGATGTGGATTTAAAGAAGCAGTGCTCTGTGCAGGGCACTTGGAGAAATGAGAGCACGGGGTGACCTTTACCCAGTTTAATGCTACTTTCCAATCTCTCCTCGAGATTCTTTAAATAAAGATCCTAAATGTTAAGGAGGAAAAAATTCTAACCCACAGAATTAGCAAAGCTTACTTATGCAGTTTATTCTTAAAGTCTGGATATACTCTAAATCCTGTAAATATAAAGGGATAACTTCACCATATTTGGAATTATAATCACAGAGCTGCAGAGGGCCTTAGGGAGCATCTAGGCCAGTGAATCTCAGACTTCGAAGATCAGAACACTCTCCTTCAAACACAGATTGCCAGGTCCTGCCCCCTGGAATGTCTAATTCAGCAGGACTGGGTGGAAGCCAGAGAATTTGCATTTCTAACAAGCTGCCCAGTGATGCCAACACTTCTGATCTGGGACTACACTTTGAGAACCACTGATCTAGTCTAACCCTCACATTTTACAGATGAGTAAACTGAGATCCTGGGAAGTTACTACAATGTTTCGCTGAAGGCTGATTCTCCATTGGGACCTACATCTCCAGAGCCTACATCATGCTTTCCCCACTGCAGCACGGAGAATTTTAGACAGATACCATAGGGAGATTAGAACTCTGCTCCCGTATTAGGAAGTCACCCTGTGGAGTGGTCACTCTTCTCAGGGATGCAAGAGTCTTCAGTGCGGCAGCTGGAGAGCCCCTGGCCAACCTCCCCAAGCTCTTGGCCTCCTGCCTGGTGGTCACCTCACTGAGTTTCATCCCCATGGGATATGACCCGCCCCAGGCTCCATCCTGGCCAGCCACTGCGATAGAATCTCAATGGACTCCCCAGATTCCCAGGGTCTGGTCCTTTCTGTTGGGACCAACTGAGAATATGGTAACCATTGTTTGCCTACTTTCAAGGAAGACTTTGTCCAGGTGGAAACAGTCAGGGTGTAGATTTCAAAAGCTCCTAGCGAGAGTGCACCATGTAAAATCATGTCTCCGCCGCCCCATGACTCTCCTGGGCCTTATGCTTTTCTGGGTCCCTTCCTCCATTAGAGAATATAAAACCTGATCTTTTACCCTTACGTGGACATAAGGACACAGATCACCCCGGCTGCCTTCGTGTTTATATTTCCACTATGAGTTCTTGTGCTTGTGAAGAAATGCAAACTAAAGCATCCTCCCGGGCCCCTCCGACTAGGGGTTCGGTGCCAAGTCTGCCCACCGGGCGAGTGGGCGCGGGCTGTCCCCGGGAAGCCAGCGCCCCGCCGCGCCTCCGAAGACAAAGGGGCGGCGCGCGGGCGTGCGGGGCGGCCCGGGGCAGGCGGCCCGACCCCGGCGGCGGCGGCCCTGGTGGTCCCGGGTTTCCGCAGCGGGTGGCGCGGCGCCGGGGACCCGCGTGCGCCGAGGAGGCTGGGCCAGCGCGCACCACCGAGCGGAGCGCCGCGCGGGTTGTTTTTTTTTTTTTTTGCATACAATTATAGTGATGGCATCATTTTTTTTGAAACAAACTGTCCATAAATGTCACTGAAAATCCGGGTCTCCTTTTATTAAAACTGAAAAATGTGTATAAATGTAAATAACAAATGACTGATACAGGGATAAGAACACCAGAGCGGCTGCTGGCGTCTCTCTCTTTCTCTCTTTTTTTCTCTCCTCCTCATGTAATTTGCATTAATAAAGAGGCTGTTCCTTGTCGGAATGTGTTTCATCCGGTTTAAAATCCCAGGGCGATCCACTAGGAAGAGCTCTGGGAGAATCCAACTGTCAGAGCCGACAAGACAAATGAATCCCGATGTCAGGAGCGTGTGGTTCAACGATGACAGATTGAGAAGAACTGTCCCCCTCTCGACAGGCGGGCTTCATTTTCAAATTAATAAATCTGAATAAAATATTTTTCCTTTCATTACGAGCGGAGCCTGTTTGACAGTTCCCGTGACAGGAGGGAGTCGCCGTGTTGATGAGAACAGTTTGCATGAATTCCACCTGGGCTTTTTCTGTTTTATTTTTACCTGCAATCTCTTCCCTGTTTGCCTCTCTCCTCCCCCCTCCCGTGTTTCCCCTTCCCCTCCCTTCCATTCCTTGTTTCCCCCCACAGTCTTCTTGTCTCATGATCCTTCCCTCCCTCATTCCCGCGCTATGCTCCTGCTCGGAAATGTCACCCGCTCCTATTTTCTGCAACTCTTCCTATTCACCTGCAGGCTATTACCCTGAATTAAAGGCCAGAGTATTGTTTCACCAAAGAGAGAGGGAGAGAGAGAGAGAGAGAGAGAGAGAGAGAGAGAGAAAGTCCACAACTAATTATTATGAAATGTTTTCTTTTTTTCCTGTGGCTGCTTATCACGGATCAGATGATGATAACAGCTCGCGCCCAGGCTAGAGGAAATAGTGCGTTTCTCTAATTTATAATTTCACCTTAGGAAGCAATCCTCATCATTTCCTCTTCACACAAAAATAAAGGCAACCCATCCAAACAAACAGACGAACAAAAAAAAAACCCACCTTTGTTGTCAATTTCCCTCCCAAAGCCAAAAGAATGAGATCAAGCACGTGTGCCTCAGGAATTGGAGATGCAGAGGCAAGTCTTAATGCACAGGGTGACAGGCTGTTCCTCTTAAATAATTTAGGAGCACTTTCTGGGAAACAATATGTGATCATTAGAGAAATACTATTGAGAAAAGTGACTTCTTGATAACAGAGGGGGGTTTTGTTTTTGCATTTGGTATAGAATCCTGGCTCAGCAGGCGACTTTCAATGTCCCTGTTCTTCAACCTAACATCCACAGAGCAGAGGAGAAATGAATCTGAGTGCAGCAGTCAGTGACTTCCCAAATCCCCAGGCTTGAATGCAGGACTCCCCCATGCCTCCCTTCTCAACCTGCAAGGAAGGAAAGAGACTGGCCAAACCTGCCACAGTAAAATGAGGGAGGTGCCAGGAGATCCCGAGGTCTTCCGCCCAAGGGTCTGGCCTCTGACCCTGACTTGTTATATTCTGCACATCTGTGGTTCGTGCTCTTCCCCATCCTTCAGAAGGTAATGAGCCTGCAGTGTTTTTTCTGCAATTGTAAAGGATGAACTTAGGTCCTATGGTTTGCATCTGATGTGCATGGAAAGTCTTTGAGACCAGAGGTCACAAAGGTAGCAAGCTTGTCTTTGGGTTCATGTAGGTGGAAATTTCAAGCAACTATCTGAGATCTTTAGGCTTAGGAAGGGGTGTGTGTGTGTGTGTGTGTGTGTGTGTGTGTGTGTGTGACATTTCGGATTTGATTCTTGAAGTAAATTATTTAAGTGGTAAAAATTAGACAGGCAATAATTGAAGGCTTTCTAAATCCCCGTGTTTAAGTATGGCAAACCACACTAGATGGGAGCAGAGTGTAATACTCAAAATTTTCAGAGAGGTGACTTCCACCATTAATTTTGCTGAGATCCCATTTAATAACTTGGATAAATAGAAAAGCCACCTACTAAAACCTTTAAAACAAATGGCATTAAGAAGACGGGAGGAAGTTCAGTGGTCAGTATCAAGATTCTAGAAGTTCTTACGTAGGTGGTTGTTTTGCTTTATTATACAGTTCCCATATTGTACTTTTTCCACAGAAAAAAAATACCATTGTAACACAATCTACCAGTGATTCCAAAATCCAGTATCATATAATCTAGATATGAGAATCGAATTAACTATCGTGATGCTGTAAGAATATAAGAAATGTGAATGTTCTGAGATCTTTTATATTAATCACTCAACCCTGGTAGGCAAGTGGATATTACAGTCTTCATTCTGCAGAGTTAATAGGAAACTGAGTGTCAGGATTAAGTGACTTAATATAAGATCATTTGACTCACAACTAGAAAAGGGGGGATCAATTTTTTCCCTTTACGGCACATGTCATTACCTTTTCACTAAATTATCCTGCACTCGGCCATGTGTGTTGTGTGTGTGTTAGTGAAAATCTGCAGGTAAATCCCACCATCGTAGAGCTGACTACTATTCATTCTCTAATGGTTGGAAACTACTGCTCTCCAATCTCACAAATCCACGTTCCATTTTGCTGATTGATTGGTAGCGGCCTCTCAAAATATTTATTTTCAGATTCTCCCTTCCCTTTTCTCCGCCTGGGTAATATTGAGATGGTTAAGAAACAGCCATACCAAGACCATCACCATTTTCAAGCAAGTGGTATTATTAATTAATGTATGGGAAATAACCTACAAAAATTAGAGATCCTTCACAGTGTTAAAATATTCACACTGTGGGGGCGCCTGGGTGGCTCAGTCGGTTGGGTATCTGCCTTCAGCTCAGGTGGTGATCTCAGAGTCTTGGGATCAAGTCCTATGTCAGGCTCTCTGCTCAGCAGGAGCCTGCTTCTCCCTCTCCCTCTCCTGTGCTCTCTCTCCCTCTCTTTCTCTCTAATAAATAAATAAAATCTTTGAAAAAAAAATATTCACACCACTAAAGGAGGGTAAGAGGGTCATGATAGATAAATGATTTATATATTTATTTTTAAAAAGATATGGCTCACTTTAAATTCTGTGAGGATAGGGAATTATGCCCTATTAACATGGTTCAGCGAGCTAAATTACTTATTGGGTATTGGATTTTTGGGCAGTCTCACTTCCTTCAGGCTGCATTGATAAAAATGGGCAATGATTATTTTTATGGGAATGCTTTGAAGACACTTAAGGGTATATAATGCCTTACATTTATGTCTTACAATTTCCAAAGTATCGCACAAACATTGCTTTTTTTTCTTCCTTGATTCAGACAGAAAATGAATGAATGAATGAACAGATAAACAAATCTGTTTACCTTCATCACAGCCCTATAAAGCAGGCATGATTATCCCTATTTTACTGCTGAATGAAGATACAGAGGAATGGAATAGTTTAGAAGAACCAAAGAACTAAGGTGAGGCAGAGCCAAATTCAATGCCGGGTTGTCCTGGCCGAAAGGTACTTTCTCCTCTGTTCCTTGGATCGAATTTCTCAAATAGTGGAAAAACTTCTTTCTCTGGCATTGGGTCTCTTATATCACTAGAGCCGAAGATCAGCTTGGCTCGCTAGATAATGCATGAAATCAGCAAATTGTGTTTGGTACTAACCCATGCTGGGTAATAGGTATTTAAACAATAGAATGAGTCATTCATTCTGTGGCCACGTTTTAGGTTTAGAATTCATCAGATGTATCTCCCTGGTTTTCTAAAGAGATGTGGCTGTAGGCTTAGTATCTGGTTGTATCTTCACGGGCCCGAGGCCACTGTGTGCATCAAGGTTCTGGAGCACAGGGGTTCATGGCGAACGGAGGCCAGCCCGACTCAGGAATGCTCTCTCTTCTCCCAGGCGCCTTGAGCTGTGGTTTAGGAAGTCAAACCACGAGGGCTTCTCTTGCATCCTCACAGAAGGGAGCACAGAGGTGGCTCCAAAGGAAGAGCGAGTGATTCGCTTGGACATTCCCCCGAGCTCCTGCTCAGGGCCAGGCGCTGTGCTGGGAAATGGGACTAGAAAGCTCTATGAAACACACCTGCCCTGGTGGAGCGGAGTCACACAGACGCTCCCCGTCTCTGCTAAGTTCTCTAGCAGAGGCTTGCTCACGGCGTCTTGGGAGCTGGGGATGGAGCAACTGACTTGTGGGGGGGGGGGGCGGTTCTTGCAGAGACGTAGGAGAATTTCGTAGAAAGATACCCACTGTCCCTGATGCAGTGGTGCCATGGTCCATGTTAATAGTCTTACCTTTCCACTAGTTCCTTGCATGCATTCAATTTTCCACTTAAATTGAATCGCTTTTTTTTTCTAGTAATAATCAATGCCATTAATATTACTACTCTACTGTCTATTACGCATCCACTGTGCACTAGGCACTGTGCTGTATGTTTTTTAATCCTGACGATAGCTCTGGGAAAGCATCTTCATCTGTTCTTCATTCCATACTGGAGGAAACTGAGACTTGGAAGCCTCCTAAATCTGAATTAGTCCTTGGGAGGTGTGGTCCTCACTTCTCTCATTGACACAGAGTCTCCCGGCCTTTGATTCATTTGTCCAGAATTGCCTTTCCCTCTAGTTCCGCTTGTCAGAATCTCGGGCAGGGCTCAGTGCAAACGCCTGTCCCTCTGTGAAATCTTTCCCGATTTTGCACCACCTGGGGTGTCCCCGCATCAAGGAGATCCGTGGACTCGGAAATCAAGGCAATCATTTTAGGATAATTGTGAAATCATGACCCAGGGGCCCAGGGCCCTGCCTTCCAACAGCCCCGATCTATGGCATCCCACCCTCGGGAGATACGACTCTCTGTTCTTCCTTAAATATCTCCGGGGGCAGAATTTCTGCAGTCTCTAACAGTCCTTTCCTTTCATCGGATCAAGATTTCCCTCACTTAATCTGAATGCATTCCCTCTTGCTTGATATTCTGCGGCGTTAGAGGCTACCTGTGCACAGATAATGCATCATCTGAAAACCACCCCCAGGCTCCAAGCCAGTAACCAGGCGACCCTTGGGCCTTACCCTCCGTGACTAACCTTTGTGCTTCTCGTGACCTGTCCTCCGAAGTCTATTCTTCATTCCTTTAGTCTTTTCGTCACTGCCCCTTCTCACCTCTAGCATCAACGGCAAGGAGACCACATTCTGACACATGAAAATGCCGCTAGCAGGTGGCAGGCAAATTGGCATGCTTAGCGCAGCCCTGCGCACCCTCCGGGGATTAATAATAAATACTATTTGATGACGAAATCTGAGTGCATTTTCTTTGCAATGAGACAGTGTCAACTGTTTTCTTCTGAAATAGAAATGAGCAGAATACAGAATTGAACAGGCTTCGTTTCTCCCCAGTGAACACTCAGGAGGCTGCTGTTACCGATCTGCTTGGCATCCCTCCCGCAGCCCCGACGGAGGGGACCTTAGCCGGTGCCATCGTGCCTTCCCTTGATAACTAGGTCTTTATGAAAAATTGGAGATGCATGCTCTAAAGGTTTTGGTTTCTTTATTTCCCGGTCTGGCTGGTGTGAGTTGAGTGATTAAAGTAGATTAGTTTAACCATAGACTAGAACTCTAAGACAAGGTAGAAAATTATACAAATAACTATATAAATATATATAATTGGATGTCACTGCCAGGGTCAGCAGGATTTATTTGTTTGATATTTAATGAACATGTTCTATGTTCTAGGGTTGGGGTGGTTTCGGGGGATGGGGGTAGGGAGAGAAGCATAGAAGGGTTGAGATCCTTAAAATAATCAACTCCAGGGGCACCTGGGTGGCTCTGTCGGTTAAGTGTCTGCCTTCGGCTCAGGTCATGATCCCAGAGTCCTGGGATCGAGCCCACTGTTGGGTTCCTTGCTTAGTGGGGAGCCTGCTTCTCCCTCTCCCTCTGCCTGCCTCTCTGCCTACTTGTGATCTCTCTCTCTCTGTCAAATAAATTAAAAAAAAAAATCTTAAAAAAAAACTACTCCAAATACTTTAATTCCCAAATAGGAAATCTGAGGCTCCCAGAGGTGAGTTATATGTAGATATACGTATATAGTTATCCGGGTGTTTTGTGGGAGAATCTGGGTCAGTGCCCGACTTGTGCTCACTTCAGATCTATTTCCAGTATTCTCCTGCTACCTGTGTTTTTCTTCTCAAAGAGCAAAGTCAGTGCTATGGCAAAAACAGGTATAAAACTTTGAGTAAGACAACCAGGGACAGTGAACACCGAAATATAGACTAGGTGAACCTGGAGTTGAGTTGTTTGAATTAGGCGTGGTGGCCGGAGCTCTCAGCCTCCCCCGCTTCTCTTTGCCTCCCCTCCTAAAACCACAGGGCTTCGAAGAGCACATAACAACACCGTCTCTCCAGGCAGATGCAAAGAAAAATATGACACTCTCCCTGTGTCACAGAGTGTCCGTGTTAGTTAAGGCTAAATGTCAGAAAAAGGCAAAGAGTTAAATAATAATGCCAGAGATAAGCAAACAAGTTGATTATGTATACACTAAAAATCTGAGTGCATGATTAACTGCCAAATGAATGATATGCTAAATGCGGTAAGAATGTAGAGACGGAGGAAAAACTGTGAGAAAGGAGGAGAGAAATTCTAGCCACATCTGCAAGAATCTGCAAGTATGATCTGAATATACAGGAAACAAAGAGAAAAACCTTTAGGGAGCTGGGGGGAAGACTCTGAATCAAGAAAATGTAAACTGTGTTTGGATAATGAGTAAATAATTTAGTGCACTGGAATATTTGATAAAGTGAGTTGTTACAGATAACACTAGATAAACACTAGCCG
Source organism: Nasua narica (assembly GCA_028533885.1). Taxonomy (NCBI): domain Eukaryota; kingdom Metazoa; phylum Chordata; class Mammalia; order Carnivora; family Procyonidae; genus Nasua; species Nasua narica. The sequence goes on along the minus strand of CM052814.1, from coordinate 8,465,560 downwards.
GGTTTAGGTCAGATGCTGAAAAGTGCTAAAAATCAGGCCAAGGGAAATGGAATTTATTTAAATTCCATAGTATTGGATTGTTTTGGTTTTACCCAAAGAGGCAGCTCATAAGAACCAGTCCGTATAACCTTGTTAGGTTCTTTGTGGGGTATTTTGTTTTTGTTTTTGGATGACTTTCACATCTTCTCTAATTTATGAACCAACAGTGACATCTACCACTTGTTCTAGTTCGGGTTGGCAAGTTTTCTTCAGAGGTGCGTCCCTCCCTCTCATTCTTATGCCACAGCATACATCGCTCTCGGGTCCCGTCGCAGCACCTGACCACAGAATACTTCTTTACACTTTGCCATTTCCCGTCACTAGGGAACAACACCTGGGACGAAACCAGTTTGCTGATCTGACCCTGGATTTCATGTGCAATGTTAGCTGCACCTTCCTAGCTTCAAAATGGGGTACACTCTGATTGCATGATTCTTATTCGTAGGCCTGTGACTATTTTTTTTAAAGATTTTATTTATTTATTTATTTATTTATTTATCTATCTATTTATTTATTTATTTGAGAGAGAGTGAGAGAGAGAGAGAACACGAGCGAAGGGAGGGATGGGGGAGAGAGAGAATCTCAAGCAGACTCCGTGCTGAGCATGGAACCCGATGTGGGGCTCAATCTCATGACCCTGAGATCATGACCTGAGCCGAAAGCAAGAGTTAAGACACCTAAGTGACTGAGCCACCCTGGCGCCCTGGCCTGGGACCATTTTAGTTCACAAAATATCAATGGTAAATGCCATGTATAAAATAATCAATGGGGATAATGTGTCTGCTGAAACATCTATGGCCTGTGGGCAACATGAAGAGTCAGATATATTCATTCCCATGTGATTGGGGAACAGACATAAACAACGAGAAGTTCTTAGGACAGTACCGGCAGTTAGGGGACAGAGAGGGAAGAGACTAGTCTTGACAGGGAATTACTAGGTTGAGCATGATTTGATCATATTAAATAGTCCACACGATCCTCATGATTGTTTTGCCTGCCTTGTGGTTAAAGGTAAAACCAAGTGTAGTCATTAGATCTACCGTAAAGTATTTTCAAAAGGAAGGTCAGTTTCTAACCAAAGAAGAGTGGCAAGAACTTTGGCAGTGGGCCAGAGAGAAAAGACAGGAAGAAAATACAGGGAGTAGCAACCACTACTTTTTGGAAATTGTGGTGAATCTTTGGAATAATTTAGGAGCCTCCCTTACATACATAGAGCAAGTGTAAAAAGTACTGGGAAAACGATCAAATGCCCATAGGTAGAGATATGTGCTAAATTTGGGTCTTATCACTAAAATGTGTGATTTGGAGTAAGTCACTGGTAGCAGGCTGAGTGATTTTTCTGGAGATGAACAACATGTGTTCTAAGAGAACTATCTACCCGGCTTATCATCTAACATTGAGAAAGTTATAAAGTGTTTGGGACTAATTTTCAACTCGGACTCTCAAATTTTGCAACTTTGGAATTTGCAAACCCGACTGTTTACTCAATAATTCTCCAAGGGCCCTTTCCGTGATGGCCTTCAGTAACTTCTTGCATATGGCTCTGATTTTCTACTACATTTTTAAGAATGCGGATCAGCCGTTTGTCTTTACAGTGGATGTTTTCGAATAATGAAGTCTCGATTAGGATCACTGACAAGTATGTGCATTATTTTACTACTTATCAAGCACTTTTGTGTACATTTATTATAAAAATCTGTATTAAAACCTTATGTGATAACACTAAAAATCAGAATGAAAATTTGTCCCTTAAAGAAACAAAGGGTCAGATGACTAGACCAGGAATCCAAAACCTGAGGAAGCCGTGGCCAGAACCTGAACCAGGACCCTCTGGCTCCAAATTCCTTGTGCTTTCTAATCTATCATCCATCCAACGTATCATGCATAACTTACAGCCTAATGCAAGAAATCTGGATATTTTTAGTACAGGATCTTGGCTTATTTCACTCCTGGGGAGTAAATGGAGAAGAGTTATCAACACCTGCGTAGAGTCCACAATATTTATACCTAGAGTTAGTGCCAGAAAGTGCCAGAAAAATAAAATATTAGAGTCTCCAAGGAGTCAACGATGACAAATTAAAATCAATGACTCCCACTGCTATGGACACATCCACGTTAAATAAAAATGATTCCTTGTTTTCTAAGATGCCGAGAGGACTTTATTTATAAAACAGTCAGCGTCGTTATGACTCATTGTTGGATGGATGACCACAGATGAAGCAGATGCCATCTCACCTTTCCCATCTGTACAATGGGGTTCGTTGTACCTGTCGTCTCTGCTTGCAGAGCAGTCGTGAAGGTAAGGAATAACAACTTACTGCTCTTTGGGAGTAAGGCAGCTGTGTAAATCCAAGGTATTATCATCAAGATGCTCCTGATATTTACATAGCTCTCTTCTCCAGGGCATAGACGGTTTTATTGCTTCTCAGAGCTCCAGGAAGTGGAACTGTAATACTCTCTTCCAAAAGGGAATCTGACCGAGAGAGTGGATAAGTGGCTGACCCCCACATGGCACAGCAAGGTGATAACCTTATTGCCCAGTGATGTTGATTAATATTTGTCAGTTAACAACTTAGCCCGGTGAGTCTGACTTGCTGCTGGCTATCTCTACAGTAATAAAAGCCCTCCTTTTATAGAATAGTCCATGGTTTCCGGAATGGGATTTAAACTGAACTTTTTTATTTTTCCTGCGGCTCTTAAATTCTCAGATAACTTTCTCCTACACTTACTTTCTGGTTTCAATAGAAATAGCACAAAAATGCTGACTGTGGAATTCCCGGCCATCAGAACAGTCGAGGGTTTGAATGTCGCAAGAAATATTGGCTTCCTTGAGGCTTTCAGACATTTTTTCCCTAACTACATAAATAGCTTAGGGGTGAAAGAAAGAGAAGGCAAGTGATGAGGAAGGAGTTGACAAGAGGGTGAAAAAGTTGCTTTTTCAAATGAGAGGTAGATAGGTCATCTGCTTTGCGTCATTAAAAAAATGTGTGTTGGGGGAGGGGCCGGGGAGGCAGGTGAAGGTGGACAGGCAAATGGGGCACCAGCAAGATCAGAGCTTTCCTCTGATTTTGCTATTGAGTTTGACCTTGGACGCTTCTTTAATTGACCTTGGCTTTAATGTTTGCATCTTGAAAATGACCAAGGTAACTTAGCAGATCTCTGAGATGTGCTAGCTCTGTAATTTGGCTCATTCCCTAAATGCCCCCAGGAACACCTCTTTGACTGACTACTCTGCCCGGCACACTCTGTGCCACATGGAACAGTCTCCATGAGGAAATTGCAGCCACAAACACCTCATGTGGCTCTTGGAAATCGTGAAAAGTTCCCATTCTTTCTCAAGGCCGACTTCCCTTTGATGATGACGGAAGGAAGACTCTTGGGTGGGATTGAAACTCCCAGGGAGTCTCACTCCATGAACCAAGGAACTGAGAGGAGGGGATTCCATTCCCAGGCTTCAGTAATGAGCACTAGTGTCTCCATCAGCTTTGTCCTTCAGTATCTTTCAATATGGGATTTGCTACTTCATTTACGTAAGTATCTCAACATTTAATCCCAACATACAGGCTCTGTGAAAACAACAGAAAACAGGAAAAGAAGAGGGAAGATGCTTATCGATCTGCTGAAGTTCTAAGACAGTCGGCTGGTCAGTGTGATGGGACATCTGAATGTCTGAAAATTTGGTTGACCTGGATTATTTATCTTAAGTGGCCAGAGATGTTCAAAGGAGCGAAAAATTTACTTGATTTGGTCTAGGCAGAAACAGATTCACTGAGTTAATCTTTATTGTTAATTAATCTTAATTGTTCACTGTTCATTCAATGTAACTCATTTTATTGATAATAACGCAGATATTTGCTGTCAGTTAACAGGATCTAGAACCATCCACTTTTTAAAAAAATGTCTTGTTTTTTATTTATTTAAATTCAATTTAACTAACATATACTGTATTACTAGTTTCAGGAGTAGAATTTAGTGATTCATCAGTTGCATGTAACACCCAGTGCTCATTACTTCAAGTGCCCTCCTTAATGCCCATCACCCAGTTACCCCAGCCCCCCACCCACTTCCCCTCCAACAACCCTCAGTTTGTTCCTTATAGTTAAGAGTCTCTTATGGTTTGCGTCTCTCTGTTTTTATCTTATTTCATTTTTCCTTCCCTTCCCCTATGTTCATCTGTTTTGTTTCTTGAATTCCACATATGAGTGAAAGCATATGGTATCTGTCTTTCTCTGGCTGACTTATTTCACTTAGCATGATACCCTCTTATTCCATCCATGTTATTACAAAAGGAAAGACTTCATTCTCTTTGATGGCCGGATACAATGGATGGATAAGTCCACTGTATGGATACAAACTATCTCTTCTTTATCCATTCATATGTTGATGGACATCTGGGCTCTTTCTATAGTTTGGCTATTGTGTGCATTGCTGCTATAAACACTGGGGTGCTGGAGCCCCTTTGAATCACTGTTTGTATCTTTTGGGTAAATACCTGGGAGTGCAATTGCTGGGTCATAGGGTAGCTCTATTTTTAATGTTTTGAGGAAGCTCCATTCTGTTTTCCAGAGTGGCTGCACCAGCTTGCATTCCCACCAAGAGTATAGGAGGGCTCCCCTTCCTCCGAATCCTCGCCAACATCTGATGTTTCTTGATTTGTTAATTTTAGCCATTCAGACTGGTGTGAGGTGGTATCTCATTGTGGTTTTGATTTGCATTTCCCTGATGCCCAGAGATGTTGAGCATTTTCTCATGTGTCTGTTGGCCATTGGTATAGAATCCTTCACTTTCTGATTGCTTTTTACATCTTCCTAAAAGTAAGCAATATGTGACTAACTCATTCTGAGTATTCTTAAGCAAACATCTGAGGTAATTTTCCTGCTAGAAGGAGATGAAAGTTTATTTTTCCACTTTAAAGAGGTAGTTAATACCGCCACTGTGGTGTGGTAATAAAATCCACCAAATTTACAGGTGCTTTCCGATTTACAATTCATTTCAAGAGCAGCCCTGATTCCTGAAAGAGAGAAACTGAGTATCAAGCAATTCATGAGTCTTTCCTCTAGCTGAGGTCACGTCCCTTTGATCATGCCCCACAATGGCTGGGACTATTTTGTAATGCTTCTGCCATAGGAAATTTCTCTTATGACCTCCTCTGATGCTGGTTTTTGAGGAATATCAGCCAGGATGATAACCAAAATTCTCATTTGCTTTTTTTCAAACTGTTCTAACTTGGATAAGGATGGTCACAGCACTCTCAGTGAATTCAGTTGTAATCTCCAGTTAATACACACTTTATAGGTTTGGACTAAGTAGTGTGACCACAAGAAATGGGAAATCCTAGCTTTGTTTAAATGGAAGCTTCTATGTGGGTATCATTTTAATTCTACAGATGAACAATTGTTTTAATTTGCTAGATGATTCTGAAATTATTCCTTTGTGACAAGCCAGCTCTGGACCAAAGCTTAGAATACTAATTTAATGAATGTGAACAATTGTCTAGACCAGCTTCGCACATGAAGACTGGGAACTGAACGTATAGAAGCTGTAATTGTCTCTCCCTTCCTCAATTTATCTGTAAATCCAACATATTTGATGATTGAACATTCTTCTCACAAGTGTAGCTCAGGGGCTGATTTGTATAGTCCCAGATTATACTGGGATGTCACCTGTCCCAGGTGTCTCTGGAAGAAGGCTGTCTGGTTCCCTGTGTTGGACTATAGGAGGACTTTGGAAAGGCTCAAGGTGATGTTTTCTAATTAACACCCACAGTAATGAGACACAATACCCCCTGAGGAGAGGATCATGACAAAAGCAAAATGGCAGAAGAGAGCTCTAGAGCAGAGAGTGTTTGGATTAGGAAAATTTATAGTAAGTAGTAAGTGTTCAGTTTTTATACTTTTTGACGCAGTGAGTGCAATATGGAAGAGTATCCTGGTCCTTTGGCTCTCTACAACAAACTAGTCCATTTACTTCTGCTATAGGTGGAGCCTCTAAGAGCAAAGCTTCCCCATGCCACATATGATCTAACTTCCAAAGGCAGCAGGCTCAGCTAGAGTTGGGGGAAATACCCTGGGTAGGGATATGAAAACAATATACGTGCCCAGAGGAGAACACCGGACAATTATGGTACCACTTGGAATTTGAAGGCGGTGTCTTGGTATCTCAACATGAAATGTGACTATGGTGGTCATAATAATAACATTAATACATTTTTGGCTGTGTCCTTTCATATGATATTTTATTTACATAACCATGTGAAAGACAGATTACTATCCTTTTTGTGCATATTAAAAAAAAAATTACAAGAGTTGCCTAAGATCACACAGCTATAAAATTGGAGCTAAGATTGGGACTCAGTTCTGTCCAAAACCATTTCAACATCACAAACAATAGAAATTGCTCCTATGATGAATGGGCCTTCAGTGACTGAATGATGATGGCTAGCACATTCTCAATGGTACCATCTTGCCAGTAGCAGTCAATATTGGAAGATGATGGGTCATGACCATGATATCAGGAGTGTCTGGCAGAAGCCTTGTTGTGGGAACAGAGCCTGAGTGTAAGAAACAGAGGCAGACCAGTAGAGTGGCCCCTGGTAATTGAAGCAGAAACCAATGTTAACAATGATACATGTGCTCCCCCCTTGTGTGGGGAGATTAGTAGAGTAGGAAGTATAGGTCTTGTTAATTTTTGTATTCCCAGCACCTAGGATAGTATCTGTTACATTCACGTGGTAAACAAATTCTTCTTAAATGATCAAATTCAAGATGGTTGCCCAAGACTCAAGGTAGCTGAGAAGAGGTGGTCAACCAGATGGACAAGGGCAGATGCCAACACCATGATGCCTGAGTGACTCTGCACTGCAGAGGGTCAGGTCTCCCTCATTCCAGCAGGGTCATCTGTACTCACAGGAAGCAGGAGATACTGTAGGGGTTTCCCCTGACATAAAAAATAAAGGCAGATTGTGGCTCACATAGCTTTTATTTTGAGGGAATATCAGATGATATTTTTAGTCGATATTACTTATTGGGGACATACATTGTGCCAATCACTGTGCTAAGTACTGAGGCAAACAGGGCTCCCAAAGTCATTCACCTTGAGAAACTAACCAGGTGGTTCCAGACAGCGAAGCAGTTAAAATGCAACCTGATAATTACACTGACAGGAGACGTACAAAGAGCCATAGGAATAAATAGCAGAAACATCTTCCCCAGAATTCAGAGATCCAGGAATGTTTTCCAGAAAAAGGGGAAGGAGGGATTCCATTTGGATTAGACCTGGAGTTGAGGTCCTGTCCTGTGACAGTGTAGCTGTAAGACATTTGGAAATTTGCTTAATCTACCAGATCTTCTGTTTTCCCACCTTTAAAACAGAGAAAATGAAAGGTGACCATTCATACCTATTCAATGACTATACAGATTAAAGTACTTAGTGGGCACAAAACACATGGTCACGAAGATGTCTCTCTGCCATCTTCTTTCTCTTTCCTGGGGTGATACTAACACATAGCAGTGGCTGTGCTATCACGCGACACACACTCAGCACCCATTTCTTGAATTGATTTCAGACTCAAGGAAACCACAAGGGAGTGTGTTTTTGTCAACGTGTTCATCTTTTCTGGGATATTGTGATTTTAGGACCATGTAGAGTGTATGCTCACAAGGTCGTTTCATGCAGTGATCGCATCCAGAGAGTACTTTTTCTTATCAACAAAAAATATTCAACTCATGAGAATGCAGAGTATCTTAGGGTGTCTGGATCATGTCCAGCGTATGCAGGTCACTTAAGGGTTCTCAGGTTTTCAGAAGGGTTGATCAGATTTTGGCAAAATTTCCTTCTCTTGAGTACATGTTCAGGGTCTGGGAACACGAAACAGGGAAGTGGAAGGTTTTCACTGCAGAAGACTACCCTTCTTAATTTTGGCTCCACAGAAACCACCCCATGAAGTGAAGTAAGGGAGAGAAATTTAGCAGAGTTGCTAACAGGAGCGTCCTCAGAAGGGTTGGTCACCCAATCTCCTTGGTTCAGAAAGGTAGACAGCTTTAGAATGCATGTAACTAATGATTGTGAAACCGAGTATCTATTGACTGCATTTCATGTCTTCCTGGAAGAGACCTCAGGCCCTTTGTGTGAGTAGGAGCATGGCATCTTCTGAACTGCAATTCTAAAAGCACTTAATGATTCCCATTACTTTATGAGGAAAAAGAAAAATCTGGGGGCATTTGAGGATATTTGGCTCAGGACTTGAAGTGTATCAGTACCCTATACATTTTTTCTTGTTTTGTACCCTTAGGGTTCTTCTGCAGAGAATGTTTCACTCATTTCCAAAGGGAGGAAAAACTGGAAATCAAGCAGATAGCCTTCAAGGACCAGCATTGGGGTAAATGTAAAAAGTTGTGTCAATGGTGGAGAGGACTTCAGTGAATCTGAAATCTGGCTCAGAGTCTGTTTTTCAGAAGGAGGATGAAACTCTTGCTTGAGATGGGGGCCATGAACTCTGAAGGCTTTATTCATCCCTCTCTTTATGACACTTCAACTCCTGGCTCTAAGTACGTTATCCTGAAATGACATTGTTTCTCCTCCTGGGACACAGACATTCTTCAAATGTCTGGTTACTTTTTTGCAACATTTAGAGATGTACATAGTACATTCTCTCATTTTTCCTGTAATGATCCCACCTTCTTGTAAAGTGAGGTAGGGACCATTTCTCCCATTTCACAGAATCAGAAGTAGACACTGGGGGATTTTAGAACAGTGGTGGGGCTGGAGCTGGAAACCAAAGTTCCCTGATTCTCAGTCCAGGGTCTTCCCCCTAAGCTACCCTGCGACTGTGATCTGCCTGCTGTGGGATTTCAGTGCAGGCAGATTTCTTTATTACTGGCTAATGGCATGAGGTTGTATCATCAGTGGATACACATAATGAGATTTCTCGTTCTCTTCTCTCCTGAATCATGACGAAGCCATTTACACTTGCTATAATCAAGTTCTTCTGTCAATAAAATAGAGGGAGCAGGCAACGAATTGGAGAGAGTTATATCTCACCCTTTCTTTTTTCGGATGATTCTGTGACTATATACATACATGAGGTAATCATTTCCAGGTAAGCAATTTGAGCTCTGAAGACAAAAAGAAAAAAAAGAAAAGAAAAAAGGAAGAAAGAAAAGAAAAAAGTCCTATAAATCTAAGGCATTATCATTATTTTTATTGCTTGGATTAATTGGGTCTTAACACAATGTAACGATAAAGACATTATCCAGGTATATTTTAATGATCTGTTTTGAGGTAAAAATATGTCAGGTGTGCAGGAGTCTAATTTGATGCCAGGGTTTGACAGTTCCGTGCCTTCTCAGTGTGTATGGAACCAGTCTAATAGTTGAACTGCCTGACTTCTGTCTGGTACTCTTCAATCTCTGTTTTGTTTCAGCTCCTATAACTGTAAGTAATATAATCTTATTAGGCCTCTTGGCATATGTTATTGGGATATTGCAACTTGAAGAAATCTCTTTATTAAAATTCACTGTCTTCTTTTTTTTTTTTAAGATTTTATTTATTCGTTGGAGAGAGAGCAAGAGTGAGAGCACCTGCATATGAGTGGGAGAGGGGCAGAGGGAGAGGGAGAAGCAGGTGCCCCACTGAGCAAGGGGCCTGAGGTGGGGTTGGATCCCAGGATCCTGGGATCATGACCTCAACCGAACGCAGATGCTTCATCAACTGAGCCACCCAGGCGCCCCTAAGATTCACTATTTTCAAAGTGTCACTCTGTGCGTGGTCCAGGTCTCATCCCAGAGTTATGCTCCACACCTGTGGGCTGCCGGGCACACTGTCTCAGTCCCGAGGGGTCTAGCTGGGCATAGCAGTAGCACTCTTGCCTCGGTAAGCGGAGGGGTGAAGGAGAGTTTGCCTGGACCCGAAACCCAGCTGCAGTCCTTATTTTATACATGGGGTGATCGTGTGCCTGGTTTGCCCTGGACAATCTCAGCTTCTGTCTGTTACACCAGCATAATTATCAAAAGCTTCTTTATTCTCAAAAGGGCCCTAGACGCCCCTGTATGTGAGACACCCCAGGCAAATCACAACTTTTTTAATCTTTTGTCATCTAAAAATTTTTTTGAAAAACTCCTAGCACCGTCATATTAACTATATACTATTATTCGCTGCAGTGTTACATCTGTGGGCTTTTGGAGGAGGCTTCTCAGTGGCCGTACGGAAGAACAGCTGCTTGATTCCATCTTCTTGAAGACTCCCATCTATTTGCCCATCTCTGGTTTAGGTCAACAGGATAACTGGTTTCTCCACCTGATACCTCTCACTCTGTAGAGATGACCTTTCTTCTCCCCTGGCTGGATATCTGGACACTGACCATGTTGTCTCTGGGGCTGGGCCTGATCCTGCTCTTCCTAAGCCATTTAAGATGGATTTCTCTGGATACCTGTGCTCTGCCTCTACTTAGGAGTCTTGGGGTCTCCCCCTGGCAGGCCCACTTCTCCATGATTGGATGACGCTTGCAGTGTGAGAGCTGAAACAAGATGGTAGAGCATCGCCTTGCTCAACCTCAACTGGAAACGCACACACTGGGTGACTCTAATTTTTCGCAGCTGTGAATGCAGCTGTGAATAACTGGGAAGGCACTATGTGTATTAATCAGGGGATTACAAGGAAGCCTCAATGAACAGGTGAATTCGCACATGTAACCATGGGCTTTATCTATACTGACCTGTATGGAAAGGCCCATGGCACTGACATGCTAGTTCCTCCAAGATCCTGTTCTCCACTGGGCCTACTATTCTTTGTTCATGACCTACTCCATCTCTGCCTCCCCTTAGTCTCACTTTGACCTCCTGCAGTTCTGTTGGTTTCAGTCTTGTTTTAAGCCTAGGAACATTGATAAAACCACTTCTCCGGGCTCCAATTCATTGATTTTTCTTCCATCTTATGATTTTTTCTTCTCTACCTTCTTCAGCATGACTCTGTCTTCCAAGAATTTGAGCTCTCTAGTGTATACCTGGGACTCTTTCTTATTGACTTGCTTCTATGATTAGCCTGGGTGGTAGATCCTCATATCTTTAGGATAGATACCTTCTCACGCTCCAGCTCTGGAAAGTCAGCCGTGCACACCCAAGGCTGGAACTTGCTTTATGACATCCAGTGTCTACTTGTTCTCAGTACAGTGGGAGGCCTATTTTATGGGACAACTGATTCTATTTTTAAAAATAGTTCTGTGAAAGACATATTCCTTCCCTTAAAATTTAAATTTGAATCTCTATAATTTTTGCCCACTGTCTCACTGATCTTATTATGATAAAATTTATGGATTTACTATCATTGCTTTGACCAATTTTGTTAATAGTAGCCATCTATTAACACTTTTTTAGGTTGTTAATTGTATTTCCAGACTAATTGTATAACTCACATTGTAGGGTGAAATATTGAGGTAATCTCCAAATACCAAAATCATAACACTAGTACAATAATCCACACAAGATTATTTGTATGGTAGTTTCATGAGTCAACCAGATGGAAATGGTGGTTAATGAGGTAAAGAAGGTAGTTTGTGAATGGTAACTTGTGGCAAAAGCCTTGGGCTAGGATATATAACCATTGTCTCAGTGCAGAGTTCCAGAGGTAGAATTAGTACAATTATTGGGAATGTCATGCTGTGGGTGGAGGGATTATATTATATCACTAGAGCAGAATCCATGGATGAATTGATAGAGGCAAGAATATGTAACCTGATGAGTGTTGTTCTAGGGTCTAATGATTATCTTGGTCTGCTTATTGGGATGAGTGCATTGTACTGTCGGCCAGACTTTATATTAGGAGAGGACTATACTTTCTAAAACTGGGAAATCGATCGCGGCTCCCAGTCAGATATGATTTGTTGTCATTACCATTTGATTGAAAGGTGGACTGTAGATATGGTGCAATTGTCTCTTTGGTTGTGGGAGCATTCTGGCAGAGAAAGCCAGGCATCATCTTATTTAAATGTACATAACGACCAGACTAACATTTTGGTTTTCAGAAAGTGTGATGTCACTTATATGATTCCTACAGGGCATTGTCCAGTGGTGCTGCACTGTGGGAAGTGTTAGTGGGCATTCTTATGGACTGAGTGTTTGTGTCCCCACAAAATTCATATGTTGAAGTCCTAATACCAAATGTGATGGTATTTGGAGGTGGGTACTTTGAGAGATAATTAGGTTTTGATTATGGTCAGGAGAATAAAGCCTCCATGATCGAATTAGTGTCCTTATAAGAAAATACAAACAGAGATCTGTCTCCATCATGTTAGGACACAGAGACAAGATGGCTATCTATAAGCTAAGGAGAGTGTCTACCAGGAACGAAATCTCCTAGCACCTTGATCTCAGAATTCATAACTTCCAGAACTGTGAGAAATACATGTTTGTTCCTTAAACCAGCAGTCTGTGTAAATTTGTTATAGTGACCTGAGCTAAGATAGAGACCATCCAGTTATTTAGGATATGTCAGTTGGCTGGGGCATGAGATACAGATCCAACAGGCAGGGGGTCTGGAGCCTTCCAACAAAGCTCTGGTCACCAAAGCATAGGAAGAGAATTTGTGCTTTAGTGTCCTTAGGGGACAGATAGTTAGGGATGAAGGCACTGTAGGTCATTCTGTGGTTAACCTTCTACCGAGATAAGGTCCAATCTGGGAAGTTTAGGGCTAGCTCAACTGAAGTTTAGGCTAGTGGATGGTGGGGTCAAATGAAGGTTACCACAGCCTAATGGATTTAAACCAACTAGTCTCCAGTTCACAGGCCCTCTGCAGAGTTGGTTATAAGAAGTCATTCCCTGGGAATCAAAGAAGAGTTTATTTGCTCTCAAATTGCCCTTCAAATTCATTTACAACAGGGGATATTCTTCATTAGGACTCTTCTGAGAACAAATGAAACCATTGACCCAATACCTGAGATATATATTAAAGGATTTCGTGGAAGAAAATTAAGAGTCAGCTCAAGTAAACCATCACACCATGATGTAGTCAAATGAAAGTGTTATGCGAGAGCAGTGAAGAACCTGGGATCTGTAATCAATCTGCCCAGTTTTAGATCCCAGTACTGCCTTTTATTAACTGTATAACTTCAGGAAATGTATTAAAGCCTCAGATTCTTTACCGACTAAGATTTAGTCAGTGGTTAAGGGTAACCAGGAAGTTGTGCCTCATATGCATTGGTTAAGAGGACAAAATGATATGAAGCAAAGACAAGGAAAGTTGCATAGTGATTGGCATAGAGTGAACTTTCAATAGATGGCAGGTATTATTATTGGTACTCTTATAAGATTTGGTATCTCAGTTGCCCCAAGTGGTACCATCTGATTTTAAAACATTTTCATAGAGAGGTTTACTTTCCCCCAGAGGCAATTAGTTCTCCTCAGTTCAAACCAAAATTCTATGGGAAGTAAGAAGACCATTGTATGTGCTTAAGAGAGGGCTTCCAGAAGAAGTGGCATACACCTGCATTTAGGATATACTGGCTTGGGCATGAGTCTGGGAGAAGAAGGGTTGACAATTTGTGACATTTTACTGACTAATCCAATGGATGATCTTTTTGAAGATCTATTAAGAAAACAATCACAAGAACAATAAATTCATTTTAGTTATAAGATATATAAAATCAAACTTGGCATTTAATTAATCTTAGAGTATATAGGGAAGTGAGGATCTATAGTAACTTTTGATCAACAAACATGTTCTGCAAAGGAAAAGATAATAATATGACTTTGTGGGCCTAGCCATAGATGACTATAACAGCTACTCAACTCTGTCAGTGTACTATGAAAACAGCCATAGATAATATGTAGCTCAAGGGCCTGGCTGAATTCCAATAAAACTTTATTTACAAAACAGATGACAGGTTGGGTTGGGCCCAAGGCCAACCCCAGTTGGCCAAGCCCTGATCTAGAAAAATGGAAACTCTCTATTTGCATATTTACATCTAAGCAATCAAGATATACTAGGCAAGGGTTTTAAAAAAGTAGGTTCTGGGGTTGAGTTGGGTCTTTAAAAAAAACCACCAAATTATTATTCAAACAACTCACCATCTTTATTATTTTTAGTTTCCTATCCTTTTTCTTTTCTTTTTCTTTCCATGTATCAGTCCTTTGAAAGATTTTGTTATCTAATAGAAACCCAATACCTACTGACCTAACCAGCAAACATTTATCAACCTACTGTGTGAAAACAGTTTAGATGCTAGTGATAGAAGACTGAATCTGGGGAAGTTGTATGTTCAGTAAGCTTACAGGTGAGGTGTAGGTGAGGCAGAGATGTAAACAGTTGTAATTTGGTGTAGTGCCATATAATAGAGGCATCTGATATACTCCAGCTGACCACCTGGCCCTGTGAGCTCATTTTCCTGGACAAAAGTGTTTCCTCTAAGTAGTTTCCTGAGTTTATATGCACACAGGCAATTTTATATTCTGTGGACACATTATCTGTAATAAAACTTTAAGTAACGCTCTATTAATTGGATTGGCTTTGCTGACTCAGTTTCTCAGGACTGCCCAGATATCTTGGGAAAGACCATCAATTTGGAGGAAAAAAATGCATACTTTTTTGGGGGACGAAAAACCAAAATCGAAACACCCTCTAGGCACGTGTGCTACATCATTGCTTCCATTCTTGTGTAGTTAGCAAGTTGGGGAGGGGCAGAGAAAGGGAGAGAGAGAAATTGAGAAGGAGCAAAGCAGTAGTTGACAACTTTTTATTTGTGAAATAATGCCATGATAAACAAAATTATCTGATTCTTTCATCACTGCGTGAACTAATGTTATTGTGGCACCAGAATTATCAAGAAAGATAGAAACTCTCTGGGATAAGGTGGTCTGTCTGAAAAATTAATATATAGTCTTTTTTTTTTTCCTCTCATTCATGGTAGATCGGTGAACATTTCATTGCAGATGAGGCGTCAAGAGATGAGATTCTCACCACAGATGAGAATTCGGGAACTCTCTGGCTAGATGTCAAATATGAATAGGATCTGCATCGGCTCCACCGACAGGGTGGCGTCTGACTGGTGAGTCAGCAACCTTTCCTGGTAATGGTTCAGAAGGGGCATGCTTGTTGCCTTTTTGATAACGAGTGTGGCCAGAAGAGGTTCATAGGCGATCAGTGAAGATAGTGCTTGTGATGCACAGGGAGGAGTTCTTTTGGCTGTTCTGACCAGAACACCAACGTGCAAACTTCCCCTGTTCTAGTGACAAATATTGGCAATCTGATCTTGCCACTCGATCCCCCAGCTGTGACTTCCATTGCCTTTGCTGCTGACCTAGAGTAGCTGTTGAAACTAGCCACGCGTGAACAAACGTGACCCTTATCCGGGCATCTCCTGCCCTGGAGAATACTCACGCTGATGCAGACAACTTGGTTTCTTCAAGGGAGGGAGATAGGAGTCCATCCTCTTGGCTAAGGAGAGTCCTTAGTTTATATTCTCATTCTGAGCCACTCTCCTCAAAGCACAGCTCTTCATATTGGGGGGGCTGGATTGGAAGGGTCTTTGAGCCGCCGCCACGTGTACTAGAACCATCCCTCTCTACACAACTGTCTACACCACAGTGTTGAGGCTGGGTCACCTGCCAGAGCCTCCTCTCCTCGTGGTGGATTCAGTTTGGGCACCACTAATAATATCTAATTCCAAAGCATCTTGGTCAAAGCTATCTCAATTCATCAGAAATGGTCTAATGATACTGGACTTCCAAACAGACGTGTCCAGGGTCCCTAGCCTTCTCCTTCCACTTGGCTCCCTAATCTCTGTGTGAAACACAATCATCTTTTTTTTTTTTTCAGGGAGGGACTCTGTACATCCAAGGGCAGTGCTTTTCGAGGCATAAGTGGTTTCTATTCACCCTTCAGCATAGCCATGATAGCCAAATTAACTTACATTTGCATAATGAAGAGGAGAAATTCATACACGACACAGAACAATAAGATTTACTTTGAGGTGACTTTCTGCCTCTCTTAGAGGAACTCGAGGCAGGCTTTAAATAGCAACTTCTCTTACTGTAGTCTCACTCAGCCCAGTTCCTTGTTAAGTTGGTTTATTATTCAGCTAAAAGGTAGGCCAGGTAATACTCCAATTTCTCATTTAATGATATACTTTTTAAGGAGTGTACATAACTGTCATTTCCCTTGACTGCAGCTTAATACTTTTTTTCTTTATAAGATTTTATTTATTTATTTGAGAAAGAGACAGAGAGAGAGGGGGAGAGAGAGAGAGAGAGAGAGAGAGAGAGAGAACATGAGAGGGGTGAGGGACAGAGGGAGAAGCAGAATACCTACTAAGCAGATATCCCAATGCGGGGCTCAATCCTTAGACTCCAGGATCATGACCTGAGCCAAAGGCAGATGCTTAACAGACTGAGCCACCCAGGTGCCCCTGCAGCTTAATACTTTTAAATGTGGCCATGGCTGCATTAAATTGTGGCCCACCAGCTGAGATGGTCATGGACAACCGTTCTTTAATATAGTGTTTTGAAAGCTCTTTGAGATCTTCAGTTTGTCGGGATAACAGAAATTCAAATGTTTCTTTTATAGTTAAAAAATGCTTATACATTACATTTAGTTTTATTTAACTGACCAGATAAAGAGCAAGTCTTCTGTGGTCAGTGAAGACCACAAATATTTGAACAAATATTTAGGTTATACCAGATATATTCTCTCTGATGCAGATTCTCTTACCTCTGAAGCCATCAGTATATTTTTTTAAGATTTATTTATTTATTTGAGAGAGAGAGAGTGCATGCAAGAGCAGGGAAGGGGTAGAAGGAAAGGGAGAGAGAGAATCTCAAGCGGACTCTATGCTCAGCGCAGAGCCCGATGCGGGGCTTGATCTCACTATCCTATGACCATGACCTGAGCTGAAATCAAGAGTCAGATGCTTAACCTACTGAGCCACCCAGATGCCCCTAAAATTATCAGTGTTTCTCCACTCTTTTCCAGCTTCTTTGGACCTTCCAGTTAGAAAGAAAGAAAGTGGGAGGGTGTGGGAACAGTTGAATATGTGGCTTTCGAAAATAAAGTCTACCTACTGGATAGGACGAAGGAGGAAGAAATAAATACAATCTCACCAAAAGGTAAAATCGAAATCAGGGAGCTGCTGTTCTGAAGAAAGGGATGGAAGGAAGTGGCAGCAAGGCTGGGGAAGCTGAGAGTGGAGGGGTGGGGGTGGGAATGCGCGGGGATGGGCTCTGAGAGAGCGCACATTGAAGGCGCCTTTGAAGACAATCACATTCAGAGCGCAAAAGGCTAGTTAGGCAGGGATTACCCTACCTTGAGGAAGGACATGTTTTATTTGTGTCTATATAAACAGAAATGAAATGGTATATCACGTTGCTTGTTTCTTTTTCTTGTTAGAAATAGCGCTGTTTATTTAATTTCCTGAGGAATCTCCATACTGTTTTCCAAAGTTGCTGCACCAACTTGCATTCCCACCAACAGTGGAGGAGGGTTCCCCTTTCTCCACATCCTCTCCAGCATTTGTTGTTTACTGTCTTGTTGATTTTGGCCATTCTAACCCTATGACCCTGCAATTGCACTACTCGATATTTACCCCAAAGAAGCAGATGCAGTACAAAGAAGGGCCACATGTACCCCAATGTTCATAGCCGCAATGGCCACAATCGCCAAACTGTGGAAAGAACCAAAATGCCCTTCAACAGATGAGTGGATAAGGAAGATGTGGTACATCTATACAATGGAATATTATGCCTCCATCAGAAAGGATGAACATCCAACTTTTGTATCAACATGGACAGGACTAGAAGAGATTATGCAGA
>CM052814.1:8422288-8447629 GCA_028533885.1 Nasua narica | reverse complement strand
TTCTCAAAGTATCAGGCAAGAAAGCTGGCATTCGGAGGGCTTTGAAAAGAATGGCAATGAAGCTATTGCCCTGAATTCTGTGGAGGAGGGAAGAGAGGTCTGGGGAAAGGACAGGAATGAACTGTGTAACCTGAGTCTGCTGTCGAAGATGGGGGGCTGGGAAGAAGGGAGCACTGGAATCGGAGCTGAGCCTCTCTTCCCCTCTCCCAGCTTAATGTTTTATAACTTCTTGTAGCTTCCAAATGGCTCCTTGTGTTTCTACTATATTCCCAGAGTGGGATTGTCCTCTTGATTCTATCTGCTGCTGGCTCTATTGCAGGAGCTAAGCATCGGGCCCCAAAACATGACCTTCCTTGACTTCCATCCTCAAACCTAAGTCCTCAGAAGACTTGGGAGTTGTGTGGATGTATAAGCTTCCTTTACTGCAGCCTGAAAGCTGTAGCCAAGCACTTTTCGTAACCAAGGGTCTATTTTTCTCGAACTGTCCAATAGGTTGTGGACCTCAACAGTCTTCACAGTCAATCTCACAAATTAATTACTTCCCCTCCCCCCACCATGACTACTACTTCTACTCTAATGACAACTGTTATAAGTAGCTGCCCTTAATGGAGCACTTGCTATGTGTCAAGCACTACAAGGAACCCTTTCTGTGCATTATCTATTATAAGCTTTCCATCTAATAAGGTAGATGCCCTCATTCACATAGCAAGATACTCAGAGCAAGGTTTCAACTGGGACCTGATCTTTTGTGATGTCATGCTGCCTTGTTATTTGATGCCTCAGATGCTTTGTTTCTCTGTTGGCACTGCCTGACTTCGTTCTCCGAGACCATTGCCCTCTTATTGCTTTCAGCAGCCACAGGTCGCCCTCTCTGGAATGCACCTTCCTCCAAGCCCTGGAGCCTTGGGGCGGGGGCTTCTACATGGAGGAAGGAATCTTGTGGCTGAAAGAAGGGTGTTTGGAGCATCTGTGCCGTGCTCTTAGTGCCTTGGAAGGTCTTGTTGTCATCTCATCATGGCGTACGGCAAAGGGCCATAGTCGATCTACTGGGGCTCTGTGAGTCTGGTGGGCACCACAGCTACGCATGCCTCTTACTCTTCTCCGCTCTAGCTGCTCAGCAGTTCCCAGGAAGCCTGCCTGCCACATCTTTGCCCACGTCAGGTGCCATTCCTGCTGGAGCTGCTTCCCGAGGGAAGGGTACCATCTCCTCCTCCATTCTTTCGACTCTCCCTCACCAAAGTGCTCTCATCTGTTCTTCTATTTTGAGCAGAGTGGTGCTTGGAAGGTAGGGAGTGAGGAATGGGATGTGACATGGGCATCATGCCCCATGGATCCAATGGCGTCACTGTCACTCTTGACGTCCTGACCTCGCACAGGTGGTTATCTGTGTCGGTGTTCTCCTTCTCTGGAGGCACTCCGCAGCATGACGGACTCAATAGCTACCACTTATGATATTCAGTGTCTTTGGACCAAACACGTTCACTCATCACTTGATGGGCAGGGGACAAACTTACCTATTTGGATCTTCTCGGTGGTGTTGTGTTCTTCAGGTACAAGTAAAAAGTAATGCCACTCCCTTAGGCCATGTACTTTCTCTCAGGGTGAACAATTGCACTCATTTTTTTCTTGCAAAAATATGAAATCCCAGCTCTTAGTAGCTGTGGGAGAAACTAGACGGTTCTGCTCAAACTGATTCACTTTTCCACCGGGGCTATGGCCAGACTACTGCCGAGAGCCTCCTTCACCGTAAGAATGAGCTCTGGTCAGCGAACAAAGATAGAAGGGATGTATGCCATTTCCAGAGGGAAGATTCGGGTCGTACGGGATGGCAGAGACATTGGATACAGGAAGTCTGGGTCTCTAAGTGAACCCCCTCACCTCCTTCAGTCTTCACTCAACAATAAACAGAAATAAATCCTTATTGTGTTCAGTGACTGAGAATGGGGGTCTTTGTTACAATAGCTGGTTTTATCAACTTAAATGAATATATCGTTTCTTCCCCCCCAATACTTTTATTTTATTTTTTCAGCTACAAGATTCATTGTTCATGCACCACACCCAGTGCTCCATGCGATACGTGCCCTCCTCAATACCCACCATCAGGCTCGACCAACCCCCCACCCTCTCCCCTCCAAAACCCTCAGTTTGTTTCTCAGAGTCCACAGTTTCTTGTGCTTCATCTCCCCTTCTGATTTCTCCCAATTCACCCTTCCTTTCCTTCTCACAGTGCCCTCCATGTTTTTCCTTATGCTCCACACGTAAGACCAGATGAAAATTGACTCTCTCCACTTGACTTATTTTACTCCACATAATCTCTTCCAGTCCCGTCCATGTTGATACAAAAGTTGGGTATTCATCCTTTCTGATGGAGGCATAATATTCCATTGTACATATGGACCATATCTTCTTTATCCATTCATCTGTTAAAGGGCATCTTGCCTCTTTCTACAGTTTGGTGATTATGGCCATTACTGCTATGAACACTAGGGTACATGTGGCCCTTCTTTGTACTGCATCTGCTTCTTTGGGGTAAATACCCAGTAGTGCAATTGCAGAGTCATAGGGTAGCTCTATTTTTAATTTCTTTGGGACTCTCCATACTGTTTTCCAAAGTGGCTGTACCAACTTGCATTCCCACCAACAGTGGAAGACGGTTCCCCTTTCTCCACATCCTCTCCAACATTTGTTGTTTACTGTCTTGTTGATTTTGGCCATTCTAACTGGTGTAAGGTTGTATCTCAGTGTGGTTTTGATTTGAATCTCTCTGATGCCTAAAGATGATGAATATTTTTTCATGTGTCTGTTAGCCATTTGTATGTCTTCTTTGGAGAAGTGTCTGTTCATGTCTTCTGCTCATTTTTTAACGTGTTTATCTGTTTTGTGAGTGTTGAGTTTGAGGAGTTCTTTATAGATCTTAGATATCAGACCTTTGTCTGTAGTGTCATTTGCGAATATCTTCTCCCATTCCGTGGATTGCCTGTTTGTTTTTTTGACTGTTTCCTTTGCTGTGCAGAAGCTTTTTATCTTGATGAAGTGCCAAAAGTTCATTTTTGCTTTTGTTTCCTTTTCCTTTGGAGACATGTCCTGAAGGAAGTTGCTGTGGCTGATGTCGAAGAGGTTACTGCCTATGTTCTCCTCTAGGATTTTGATAGATTCCTGCCTCACGTTGAGGTCTTTTATCCATTTCGAGTTTATCTTTGTGTATGGTGTAAAAGAATGGTCAAGTTTCATTCTTCTACATATAGCTGTCCAATTTTCCCAGCACCATTTATTGAAGAGACTGTCTTTTTTCCACTGGATATTTTTTCCTGCATTGTCAAAGATTATTTGACCATAGAGTTGCAGGTAAATGAATATCATTTCATTGGGTCTTCCTTTCATCCTCACACATTTTTGATAAAAATGTTGGATGTCACTAGAATAGAAATCATAAAACAAAGGGAGGAAAGAAAGGATATGGAAAGGAGAAGAAGGACAGGAGGGAGGGAAAAAAAAGACAGAATAAAGGAAGGAGAGGAGGGGGGATTAGTGTTTACATTTGTCATTTTGATAAGAAAAAATACTTACTGCAATTATACCAGTTCTGACTCTGGATACATAGCCTAGATCTTGTACATGTTGTGGCTTGTGGCTTACAGGTAGGGATACTCACCCTGTGACATATAAACACCAATAGGGATAAATGGTCCCACTGTGGTCACTGAAATGTTTTCCAATCACCAAACAATTATCCAATTCTTAGTAAACAGTGTCCTACAAATTTAACTCAATACTGACACTCTTTGGAGATAGCGTTGGATCCCATGGTTTAAAGGCTCAGTCCCACTATAGACACCAACTTCAAGTCCACTTGAGCTCTTGACTGATTGGCTATAAACCAGAAGTTCCCATGATCCCTTCCTCAGGTTTGATCCTTTGTTATAGTGGCTCACAAAGCTCAGGGAAATATTTACTTAGGTCTACAATTTTATAATAAAGGCTACGATACAGGCTATAGATGAACAATCAGATGGACAGGTTCACAGAGCAAGGTTTAGAGATGTCCCAAGTGCAGGAGCTTCTGTCCCCAAGAAATTGGAGGGCACCACCCCTCTGGGCAGGTAGCTGTGTTCACCAACACAGAAGTTCATTGAATCTCATCATTTTGGAGTTTTTGTGGGTCTTATCTGCAGCCTCCCATTTCCATTTCCCCTTTCCCTTTCCAGAGGCTGGGTTGACTGAAGTTTCAACCTTCTAGTGATTGGATCTTTCTCGTGACCAGCCCCACCCTAAGGATATCTAGTGACCCCACATTAAGTCACTTCATGCTCAAAAGAAGCTTCTTATAAATAACAAAACATACTCCTATCACTCAGGGCATCCAAGGGTTTTAGGAGCTCTGTGCCAGGAACCAGAGAAAAAGACTAAATACACTTCTTAAAATACCATGGGTCACCATACTCCATACACCATACTCCTCTGCCTTTTGAGCCCTTATTCTTCCTGGGACGTAGCACTCTCCCCTTACTCCTCTAAGAAAATATTTTCTCCATCTTTTAAACATTCTTTTTTTTTTTTTTTAAATTTCTTTATTTATTAGGAAAGAGAGAGAGTGAGAGAGAGCATGAGAAGGGAGAAGGTCAGAGTGAGAAGTGGACTCCCCATGGAGCTGGGAGCCCGATGTGGGATTCGATCCCGGGACTCCGGGGTCATGACCTGAGCCGAAGGCAGTCGCTCAACCAACTGCGCCACCCAGGCGCCCTCTTTTAAACATTCTTTATTTAAATTCAACTTAGTTAACATATAGTGTATTATTAGTTTCAGGGGTAGAATTTAGTGATTCATCAGTTGCATATAACACCCAGTGCTCATTACATCATCCTCCTTAGTGCCCATCCCCCAGTTACCCCATCCCCACACCTGCCTCCCCTCCAGCAACCCTTAGTTTGTTTCCTAGAGTTAAGAATCTTATGGTTTGCCTCCCTCTCTATTTTCATCTTATTTTGTTTTTCCTTCTCTGCCCTTTTGGTCATCTGTTTTGTTTTTTACATTCCACATATAAGTGAAATCATATGGTATTTGTAATTCTCTGACTGACTTATTGCACTTAACATAATACCCTCTAGTTCCACACATGTCATTGCAAATAGCAAGATTTCATTCTTTTTGATGGCTGAGTAATATTCCAGTGTGTGTGTGTGTGTGTGTGTGTGTGTGTGTGTGTGTGTGTATGTACACCACATCTTTATCCATTCATCTGTCAATAGACATCTCGGCTCTTTCCATATTTTGGCTATCGTGGGCATTACTGCTGCAAACATTGGGGTGCATATGGCCCTTTGAATCACTATGTTTTTATTCTTTGGGTAACTACCTAGGAGTGCAGTTGCTGTGCCGTAAGGTAGCTCTATTTTTTTTTTTTTTAAAGATTTTATCTATTTATTTGAGAGAGAGAGAGAGAGAATGAGAGAGAGGAAGAGGTCAGATAGAGAAGCAGACTCCCCACCGAGGAGGGAGCCCGATGTGGGACTCAATCCAGGGACTCCAGGATCATGACCCGAGCCGAAGGCAGCCGCCCAACAACTGAGCCACCCAGGCGTCCCAAAGTAGCTCTATTTTTAACTCTTTGAGGAATGTCCATACTGGCTTCCAGAGTAGCTGTACCAGCTTGCATTCTAGTGGGAATACATCCCTTTTCTGCATCCTCCCCAGCATCTGTTGTTTCCTGACTTGTTCATTTTAGCCTGACTAAATGACTGACTGGTATGAGGTGGTATTTCATTGTAGTTTCGATTTGTATTTCCCTGATGCCAAGTGATGTGGAGCATTTTTTTCACGTGTCTGTTGGCCATGTGTATGTCTTCTTTGGAGAAATGTCTGTCCGTGTCTTCATCTTTTATTTAATATATTTTTTCTCTTTTCCTTAATGTCAACTCAAATCCTATTCACTTTATGGTGAATAAATGATTTTGGTACGTATTGCTCTTTCTCTATAATCTCACATTTCGTCTATTCTTAATCATTTTTTCAACTAGCAATATGTCCTATCACTTGATATTATTTTTACTTCTGTGTATTTAGATTTCTGTGTGTCTAGATAGAAAACTCCTTGAGGACTGAGGGGGTATCTTGTTCTTTATTCATTGTGTTTTCTGGCACATTATTGGTGCTGGAGACCTAATGGGTTTCCGTAGTTATTACCATGGGACAGACTTCCTATCTGTCATGATTTTATGGTGTTTTGACATATTTACATGCTGATGGAAATTAATTAGTGTTTATACTAGAGAAAGCATTCGCTAGAAAATTCATGAATTGTGGTCTTAGGGACAATTTCTATTATTTTAAGAGATATATGGTATTGGAACACAACTTTCATTTTGTTACTATATTGACAATTCTATAGACCTGTGAGCTTTACACTTCATTAGAGACATTAATAGTGCCAGGAAGTGCCCAGAAGCCAGTCAGCTTTAGTTCAAATAAACAAATGATTAGAGATGACAACAGAAATTTGAACAAAACTCTTACACGGATCTTTTCATTCCTCTCTGGACATTGTTCTCTGTTCTTGTACCTGAAACATACATGCATTCACTTGGTGGCCATTCACCTACACTGTTTCTATTCAGCCCTGAACAACTTTGTATCCTAATGGATATGGGTTTCTGAAAACTGCCCACAGAATTGTAAGAGTAACAAAGCAAAATTTCCTAGCTCCGTGGAAGCCCTTTAGGAGTGAAGTAGGAGAAAAGCAAGCCCTCAAAAGGAGATACAACCAGAAGCTGGAGGGTATCCGGGGAAAAGCAGTGGAGAGAGTGGATTGAAGCCTCGCAGCCTAGCCAAAGAGCTCCGTGAGGGGGAGAGGATTTCAGAAGCCTCTGACAATTCCAACGGCTTTCTTTAACTTAAAAGCAGAAAACAATGTCTAGCCAAAAGTGCTATTTCAATTTAAATGTGTGAAGGGGAGGCATTATGTCCACATCATATTAATTTGGGCCGTGCTCTGTAAAGAAGGACTGAAAGAGTTCCATTTTTTTTCTTTTTCTTCTTATGCCCCTGAGTTTCTTAATCTATTTTTAGCTTTTGTCCTCTCAGCTCCGCCAGGAGCTGCCTTGAGACTCAGTCTATGGAAATGTGCCGGGCTCTGAACTGAGCTGTAAAGAATGAAGGTGAGGCTCTGAGCGGTTAGATTCATGGCTGGGGTTTTTACACACACATAAAATATGAATCTCAGTTGTATACAAAGCTGAACCCATCGTGCCAAAAGGATCCCAGTCAAGCAGGCCTGTAAAATGAAATCCTCTTGGACTAATTTAAGGAGACCTGAGTGATATAAATTGTGGCCTGCTCAAATGCAGGAAATAAAAAAAAAATTCCAACTTGAATACATGCCTCCCTCTCGGTGCAGTTGGCAGCCCTGGCGTATGAGCAATGGGAGCGAAAAACAGACTGAGAAGTTAGATCCCGATTCGTTTTCCAAATAACTCTGCAGCTCCCTGTTTATACTGGTCTTGTGGGTCTAATGAAACCCTCTTCCGTGAGAATTTAATACAGAGATAAACTTTTCAATAAATAAATGGCTTTGAGTTGGCTGAATGTAATGCCTTCCAGTCTGGTAGAACCACTTCTCTGGAATTGGTATGCAGAGAAGGAAAATGCTCATAAAACCATTCCCGATAAAAGAATTAATTCACAAAGAACACTGTGCTGGAACCTCTGTCTATCAGACCAAGATTTCTCTATTTCATTCGATTTTTCACTAACCATCCTATAGGTCTTTTGTTATCTTACTAGGTACAAAGCTCAAGGTCCCTCTGACCTTAAGCAAACACTTAAAAGGCTATTAGAGCAATTACATACAGCTTTATGTAAAAGGTTTCAGTACTTGTTTAGGAATTTCAGGTGGTAGGAGAAGATAGACTACAAATAACAGGTGTAACCTTGAGGATGAATTTCCTTTGGACCAACACCCAAGCTCCTACCTCTGGTGAGAAATTGGCTTGTTAGGATTTCAGGAGGGAAGAGCATTGTCTTCAGCATACCTGGACAGGTGATCTGCCCTTTTTTGTAGAATATAGAAAAGAATTTCTTTCGCTGCCACTGAGTTAAGTTTCTATGGTAAGATACTTTCAGCAGGTCATCGATGGAGTAATTTAAAAATAATTTTTCCATTTTAAAAGATTGAAACAAATATTTTTTTAGTGTTAGGGTTCTGGGTGTTCATAACATTCTAGGTCATGATCCTGTACTCAGTAAATCCACTAGTGTAGAAAGAAGACAGCATAGTCATGAATATCTTATCAAAAATTAGGTTTCCACTTTCTTGTGGTACACATGAAAATCTTAAAAGACAAAATGTGCTTTTTCCTTCAATTTGAAAAACATAACAAAACCCTACAACTTTGTGTAAATTGCTGTGGCTCGTTTCTCCCAATATTGGGTAAATTACTTTTTTTCCAACCTCATGTGATCGTAAAAAGGGGAAAATGGTTAATGTTGTAATCAATTGTGTAAGTGGTTCGTAAGGATTAAAAGTGTAAGAGAAAGCAGACATTGTTTCAAGGAGCTGTGTTATGAAACACGGAGAAATGTTTTGTGTATAAGGCAAATAATTACTGAACACGAAAATAAACACTTGCTTATGATTTTTTCCCCCTAAGGAAACCATTTACCAAAAGAAAATATGAATCTCCAATGTATGGAAAATGTGAATCACAGTGTAAGTTATAACATAAAGATTGTTGAGTAAGCCAAATAAGAATTTTTCTGGAACTATTTGCTACTGAGGTATATGCTACAGAAATTCTAAAAGAGTACAGCCACTAAAATGGAGATTTTATACACACACACTTTTTTTTTTTTTTTTTTACTTTGAGGGTCTCTCTTAAATGTTAAAAGTTCTGTTTTTCCCTCTGGGGAGAGTTTCTGTTGTTTATAACCTCTGTACGGTAAAAGTCTATTTCCTAATACACTTAATTGAAACTTAACTCTGGTGGCGACTTTTTTTGTAAGGTCATTCGGATAGGACCTTTTGCAAAAATGATGGGCCTGAGCTCTGAAGTTCAGGCTCGTCAGTCTGGCAGGTTGCTAGAGCTTCAGGGTAAAGCCGCCCTTATTCTGGGGTGAAAATAGGTGCCTACAACCCAGAGCCCTCTCCCGTCAACCTAATATTACTACGGAGTTTGAAATCCTGGTATTAATGATTTCTTCTTATGCTGTAGCCAGGGATGGCAATAGATTTCATTTTCTTGTGTTGGTAGTGGTTGCTGGGGCTGCATCTTTAAGATTGTTCAACCGCTAAAAACATCATCGGAAAAGAGTAGTAAGATTGTTTAACAATATCTGTCACAGGACAAAGCTAGATTGTATCCGACAGTCTTGTGGGTCATTCATTTTACCTTACAAAGCCTAAATACCTCCTGGAAGGGTACTCTATCATTTGGTTTATGGGATCCTTTTTATTTGGGTAAGTTTGTATATACATATGTACACATGTGTACATACTTATACATACATTAATGTACATATATAATTATAGATATCGGGACTGTATAAATTTATATATTTATATTTTTACACAAATTGTTAAGTATAGAGCTCTACAAACTTTTACAAAGTGAACATACTAATAAAACTACTACTCAGATCAAAATGAAAATATTTCTAGTACCCCAAAAAGCCCACCCTGCCGTGTCCCTTCAGTCATTATGTATGCCTTCCTTAATGATAGCACTATTTTGAGTCATACTACTCTAGATAAGATTCGATGGTTTTGAAATCATAAAGTACGTCTTCTTTTTTGCGTGGCTTAATTCAACCTTGTGTTCGTGAGGTTCACTCATTCTGTGGCATATGACAGCAGTGTATTTTTACTGCTGTATAATATTCTATTTTATGAATATATATATTGTTCATATATATGAAATATATTCATATATATCCTTCTGAATGTATATATCCTTCTGAATTTCCCCTTCTGAATGTATATAATGTGTATATATATATATATATATATATATATATATATACCATACACCAAAATGTATTATTACTTATTACCCCTAATTAACATTTGGGTTGTTTCTGGTTCGGGGTGATTAACATGGCTGTGAACATTCCTACACGTGTCTCTTGTGGCACATATAAAAACTTTTCCATAGAGCATATGCTTAAAAGTACAATTGTTGGGTCATAGCAGATGCTTTAAGAAACCCTGCTAAACAATTTCCTGAAGAATCTGTGTGAATTTATACTATCATCAGAAGCATTTAAGACTTCTAGATACTGTATATCCTGGCCACTACTTTGGTCTGCCATTTTTGTAAGTCCTTCTAGTGGGTATGTAGTAGAATCTCACTGTGGCTTTAATTTGCATTTTTCTGGTGATTAATGATGGTGAACATCATTTTACATATTTTTTAGCCCTTTGATATTCATCTTTTGTGAAGTACCTCTTCCAGTCCGTAGCCTGTTTTCTTTTGGGTTGATTATCTTTTCCATGTTGATTACTAGCATTTAAAAATATATTTTAGGTACAAGTCCTTTATGAAGGTACATGTATTCAAAAGCTTCCCAATGTGTTTCCCTTTCACACCGTTACTGGTATATTTTGGAAAACACAAGTACTTAATTTTAATGAAGTTCAATTTGTCGATGGTTATTTTATTGTTAATAATTTTTGTCCTGGGACACCTGGCTGGCTCAGTCAGTGGAGCATGATCTCAGGGTTGTGAGTTCAAGCTCCACACTGAGTGTAGAGATTACTTTCTGCCATTTCTAGGTGCCAAAAGTTTAATTATGCATAGGTTTTGCATTTTATTAAATGCATTTCTCCAACCACTGAGAAAATCATATGATTTGTCTCCTGTATTCTGATGAATAGTACTGATTCATTTTCAGAAGTTTGGTCAGTGTTAGTGTCCCAAAATAAATTAAACTTTGTCAAGATGCATTTTCCTTTGCTATATTTTTAGATTTGACTGTTAAATTATTCATAGAGTATTTTACATCTACTTTTATAAAAGCTACTGGCTTATCCTATAATTGAGGTTTTTTTTTTTTTTTCTTGTAAGGTTCTTGTCTAAATTTGGTGTCAAGAAACCATAGAATAAGTTGGTAAGTGTGTTTTGTTTTTCTTTTTCAGGAACCTGTTGTTTTTAATATGTAATCAAAGTAATACTACATTTCTCTTTAATCCTTGGAAGAATTCACTAGCAAGCCATATGGTTCAGAAGTTCTTTTTGTGAGTACAAAGTCACATTTTTCAAGCATTTTACCTATCTTGGCTGAATTTCCAAATTTATTAGCATAGAGTTATTGCTAATAGTCCGTTATTATTTTTAAATGTCTGTAAAGCTTTTATAACCTATAGTATATCCACCTTTTCATTCCTGATACGGGGAATTTATGCCTTTTGTTTTCCTTGATCAATCTTGCAAGTTTTATGAATTTTATTATTTTTATATTAAGTTTGATCTTGATTTTCTTCAAATGTACCTTTTCTTTCTTATTTCAGTGACTTGTGCTCTTTTCTTCTTTAAATAGATTTTTGTTTAATGTTCTTTTTTCTCCCATCTTCCTGAGATTGATATTTAGATCGGGCATTTTCCCCTTCTGAATGTATTTTAAAACTTACTAAATTTCCCCCAAGCTTCAATCTAAATTCATTCCATAAAATTTGATTTTTTATGTTTTTGTTTTCATTCAGTTCAAAATATTTTAAACATCCTTTAGGATTTCTATTTTGGCCCATGGGTTAAATAGGAATAGATTGCCTAATTTACAAATATTTGGGCTTTTTTTTCAGTTATTTTTTTGTTTTTAATTCTAATGTAATTCCAGTGTTGTCAGAGAATACAAGATATATTATTTCAATACTTTGGGATTTTTGAGACTTACTTTATATAGCTCAACATATGGTCAATTTTGGTAAATATTTAGTTTACACTAGAAAACAATGTGTTTCATGCAGATGTTGGATACCAGATTCTATTAATGTCAGTTTGGTTAAGTTTGTTAATTGTGCTTTCAAATACTTTAGTCATTTTTGGTCAGCTTTCTACCTCAGTTACTAAAAGAAGTATATTACAATCTCCAAGAATGATTGTAGATTTATTAATTTTTTTCTTGTATTTCCTCTTATTTCTGCCCTATTTCTATGGTATTTCCCTCACATCATTTCTCATGTTATGTATTATCCTTTTATTCTTTCTGATTAAATTAGGTGATTTGTCTATTTTGTTAAGTTTTTAAACTCAGGATTTTGAAACTTAATTAAAAATTAAAATTTTTCTAGTATCCAACAATTATTAAATTCCACTTTTATTTTTATTTTTTTCCTTCTCTTTCTGTGTGTGTGTGTGTGTGTGTGTGTGTGCTTGGTTCATTTTGCTGTTCGTTTTCTAACTTGAGCTGAGAATTTAATTTACTTTTTGTTCTTTCATTTATATTGATAGGTATATTTAAAATTATAGACTTTTTTCATCACTGCTTAACAGATCCTACAGGTTCTAACTTCAGCATGCATTTTCACTTTTATCCAAGAGTTGTTTAATAGAAGTTTTTAAATCAACAGTTAGGAAGGCAACTTAAGGGATTCTGTTAATTCCTGGTTTTGCTGCACTGTGATCAGATAGTATTGATCATGATATTTCTAAATTTGAAACTTATTGATGTTTTCTTTGTGACCTCATATATGAGCAGTGTTTGTGGATGTTCACTTTAAAAGAAAGTGAATTCTTCATTATTAGGGTAGACATTCTGACATATATATTCATTATTTTACATAATATTCTTAGTTGCTTGTATCCATGTGGTCTACTTATTGGTTATATCAATAGATTCTCTATAATCTTAATTTTGGTCTATTTAATTTGTCTTGTGCTGAGAGTAATGTGTTAAAGCTTCCTATTATCTTGTTTCTGTGTTTCCTTATGTCTAGGTTTTTGCTTCATATAATTGGCTGCTCTTATTTGCTGTAGATATTCATAATCCTTCTACCTACATTGTGAATCTTGCCCTTTATTGTAAAAAGGTGTCAATCCTTGTTATGTTTCAATGATATTGGTTCAAATTCTGCTTTGGTATCAGTAATGCTATATTTGTTTTTCAGTTGTTTCTATTAGCTTAGTATACCTTTGCATGTCTCTTTAATTTGAGCCTTTCAGAATTAACCTGTTTGGGGCATATCTTGTATATGTAGCAAATAATTGGGGTTTTAATGTTTAAAAATCTTCCTTTAATAGGTCAGTTAAGTTTATTTCATTCGTGCCATGTTATTTTATGTTATAATTATTGTGGGCATTATGTTTGTCATGTTCCTTTCTCTGTATGATAGTTTAAAAATACTTTATAAATTTGTTGGTATAAAGGAAAGTTTGTATTTTTGTTGTATTAGGAATCTTTGTGCTTATACCTATTTACTATTTTTTATTTCTTTTGCTTTATGATTTGCCTAATTTCAAATTTTTCAGACCATAAAATACAAAAGATAAGGCATATACCATGTTAGGGTGTGGTTTATTATTTTTCCATCCTCTTTTCAATTTTGTTTTAATCTCGTATCTGTACTTCATTACATTCAAATCTCACCACCCATCTTTTTTCTGAAATTCCTTTTTTTTCTGAAGTCATCTCTTGCACTGGGTGTAGTTTATTTTCTAGATTCTTCAAGAAGGGATAATGAGCTTAGAAATACTTGAGTTCCTGCATGTTTAAAACTATTCTTCTATAACCTTGATACCCAGAGGACATTGTGACTGGGTATACAGTCTTTGATTTAGACTTTCTTTAGTTGAGTGTTTTGAAATACTGTTCCATATTTACCTACTTTGTATATTATTTTACAAAAGTTTAGTTACAGTCTAATTCTCTTACTCTTATAAATTGACTTAATTAATTGGCCTGGAAATCTCAAAGACATTTTCTTTATCTTTAAAATCTCCATAGTTTCTCTGTGATCAGTCTTAGAACTGATCGTTATGGTGACTCCCTTGTATCTTGTGGGCAAGATTCAAATCCTCTTTTCCTTATGGATAGCTTTCTTGGTTTAGACTTTTATTTATTTGAGAGACAGAGAATGAAGAGAGAGAGGCAGAGGGAGCAGGAAAGAGGCAATTTTAAGCAGGCTCCATACCTAGTGGGGAGCCCAAGGCAGGGCTCAATCCCATGACCTTGAGATCATGACCTGAGCTGAAATCAAGAGTCAGAGCACTGGGTGTTATATGCAACTGATAAATTATTGAACACTACATCTCCAGATTAATGATTGAGTTTAAATTTTAAAAAAAAGTCTGTTCTTAACTGACTGAGCCACCCAGGTACCCCTCTTAGATTAGACTTTAAATATTAATTTTAACCTGTTTTCTAAAACAACCATTTTCTGGGTCTCCAATTTTATGTCAATTTTGTCTTCTTTGTTTCTCTTCTCTTTCAGTCACATTCTCCCTAAATCTTTCAAAATCTTTTCATCTTCCTGATTTCCATTCTTACTTTTAATGCTCCTTAATAGCTTTCAGGATAGTCCCTTCTTCCTTGATTAAGTTTTTATTTAGTGTTTTCCTGAAATGATTTTGTCTTTTTCTTCCATATTTTTCTCTCAGCTCAACTGACTCTCATTTCATCTCTGCCTTTTGTGTGTGTGTGTGTGTGTATCCATGGCTGTTCTGAGTTTTAAAATTTCTCATGCAAAGTGTTTTTCCCCCATCTCCACAAGTACTTGCATATGGTATTTTAATTCAGTTTGGAGGATTGTGTTTCCATTTTATCACCTTTTCTTATTGTTTTGTCTTTAGAGGTATGGAGGTTTTCATTAGCTGAATTATTCTCCTTTTATGTTTTACTTTTATAGTAACTTTCAACAGATGAAAGCTGTTTCTTAGTGTTTCTGTGGAGAGGGTGGGTAGTTTGGGGTGTTTTATAGCATTCATTCTTTAAGACCATCTTCCATTAGCGTGGTGAAATATAGCTCTTCATGGATAGCCTTTGTTTTATGGAACTTTGTTTCATTGGGAAGGATGGTGTGTCCTTCAGTGTTAATTTGCTTGATTTCTTTTGTCCTCTGAAATCTTTTATTTCCTCTTCTTGCTTTTTCCCTCTATCAGGAACCCTTCCTGGGGCTTCCCTCATTTCTTTTTACCCTTTTCTTATGCAAAGTGTTATTATTTCAACATTGTCTCACACCAACTTTTTGAATCCCTTCTCTGTAGTTGTTGGTAAGCTTATCTTTGAGTGTAATTTTCTACTGTTTTCACACCTAGAAAGGGTTTTCTCTTTATGAAGGTTTATTTACATTCATCTCAGGTCTGATGACATTTCCATTCTTCTTGCTTCTGTAGTGTTTTTGTTGTTTTGTTTTGTTTTGAGCTGTACTTGTTCTTAGGGAAGGCTTGTAGCAGCAGTTTGAGAGATAGCTCATTGGATTTGGTGTGCATTTTCCTGGTTATAGGAGCCTTGTAGTTAGACTTTTCTGTGTGTCATTATTCTATTTTTATTACAATAATTATCACAATTAATTTTCTTTTAGAGGATATAGAAGGAGATTCAGATTTATGCCATATCCATTACCTTGGCTACCTGGAAATCTGACTGCTGTTTTTCTAGCAATTTAGAGATACCAATCTATTTTCTTCTGGCTTCCATAATTAATTTATAAAAGTCAGATTCACTTATGAATCTCATTGCTCCTTTGAAGGTAATGTGTCTTTGTTTTTCTGGATGCTTTTAAATTTTTTCTTTGCTTTTTCTTTTAGAAGTTTCACTCTGATTGGCCAAAACCTGTTTTTCTTCGTCTTTATCTTGCTTGGGATTTGTAGAAATTCTTCAATATAATGTTCACTGCCTCTTGTCAATACAAAGGTTTTTGGTCAGTATCTCTTCTTATATCACTTCTTTCCCATTTCCCCCTTTTCTCTTTTTTTCTGAGGTTCCAATTAAATACCACTTATTTGAATTTTGTACCATACTCCAGATTTCTTTTTTCCTCACTTCTGAATTTTCTATCCCTTTTTCTTGTTGGGTTTATCTGGATATTTTTAGTTGATATATGTCTCAGTTCACTAATCCTTTCTTTGGCTGTGCTTAAATATTGTTTCACCCACCTTTGAGGTGTTAGTTGTAGTTAAATTTTACTTTTTACCTCCAGACTTTTTATTCTATTCTTTCTCTGTAGACTTCATCTTGTCATCTCTTTGATTAACTATATGGAAAGTATCTGTCTTGTAGCCTATGCCTATAAAATCTATATCATCTACATGTTTCTTTTTTTAATAATAGCTTTATTGAGATATAATTCACATACAAAAAATTCACCTTTTTAGAGCATGCAATTCAATGGCTTTTTAATAAATTAAAAAGTCTGTGCAAATATGACTGCTATCTAAATCTAGTATGTTTTTATCACCCAAAGAGGAATCTGTGTCCATTAAAAGACATCTTCCATTCTTTTTCCCTCCAAACCCCTGGCAAGTACTAATCCAACTTCTGTTTCTATGAACTTGCCTTGTCTAGATGTTTCATGTAAAAGGAATCCTATAATATATAGCCTTTTGTGACTGGCTTCTTTCATTTAGCATAATGTTTTTAAGCCTCATCCATGGGTTAGCATGTGTCAGTATTTTATTCTTTTGTATGGTCACATAATACTTCATTATTGTGCTACATGGATATAACACATTCTATTTGTACATTCATCAGTTAATGGACATTTAGGTTGTTTCTACTTTTTGGCTACTATGAATAAAAGTGCTATAAACATTTATGTACACATTTCTGTGTAGATATGTATTTTCATTTTCTTGGGCATATATCTAGGAGTGGAATTGCCTATTGTATCGTAACACTATATTTAACTTCTGAGAAACTGCCCCCAATTTTTTCCCCCAAATCATTGCACCATTTACATTTCCAACATCGAAGTATGACAACTTCTCCACATTGTTACTAACATTTGTACAGATCAGTCTTTTTATTATTATTATCACCATACTTGTGGATATGAAGTAGTATCTTCCTGTGATTTTGATTTGCATTTCCTGGGTTACTAATGATGTTAAGCATGTTTTCATATGCTTTCTGTTCATCTTTATGTATTATTTGGAGGGATGTCTATTGAAATCATTCATCAATTATTTAATGAGAAGTCTAGATCGTCTTTTGTGTTTTCATGAACTACCTGGATAAAGTCCTTTGGAAAATATCCAAAAATATGACAAACTCCTGGCCATGTCACATCCAGTGACTCCTCTATTATCAGGATCCCTGAAGTTGCAGCCATTTACCTTCATATCTGGTGGTCTTCTTAGATCTCCCAATAGACTAGTGGGGCGCAGAGTCCCTGGGGATAGTCTCCAAGAGCAGAAGTAAAGAGATGAGTCAAAAGTTAATTTTCAGTGGGATGACCAGAAGATGGGAGCAGGAGGAGCTAGAAGATAGACCTCTGCATTTCCATGTCCTGGTCCTCTTAGGAGACCTTGTGGTTGGCAAGAGGGAGGTGGGGATGAGGAAACGATGTGGATGCAGGCCCAATAATTTACATTTAATGTCATCAGTTGTAATTTTTCATACTGACGTGCTCAAGTATACCATTTTTCTATTTGTTTTCTATTTGTTTCATCTCCTCTTAGTTACAACATATAACCCTTCCTACAGTGTACTTCCATTTCTCCCTCTCACCCTCTCATCCTTGGTGTTATTTTAATCATTCATTTCACTTCTACATATGGTACAGACCCATGAATATGCTGCCTTATGTGGTCACTGATCTTTAATGGAAATTTTAAAGTTACCAAAAAACTTTAAAAAATTTTTTATGTGCAACACATATTTGCCATTTTCACAATAGTTCTTTCTTTTTGGGGACCAAAGGTCCCATCTGATATCTTTTTCTTCTTTTATGAAGCATGCCTTTTAACATACCTGTTAGCATAGGTCATGGGAACGTAATTATCTTTTTGATATGATATCTTATATCCTGGGTCAGATAATTTTCATAAGCCAGGAGATACAACAGTGCATTGAAAATGTAGACTTCAACAGGCAAGCACCACAGAGGCTGGCAGTAGAAAATGTACTTGCTGAATCCAACAGTTAATATATTTTCACTTTTTGAAAGTCAGACAAATAAGAGAAGGTCAAATGATAAAGGCTGACAGTGATAAATGATCATAGGGGGTATATTAAAATGTATTTTTGTTTCTCTGCTTTCTCCTTAAACTCTGATTGTATACCGCATATTAGCATATTGAAGTATCCCAAATCAAAGATTATTGCAAAAGTTACAATTCAATGTGTAGCATAATATCTAGTGTAATGTAGATGTTTAATAGATATTTGAAGATTGGATACATGAACAGATGGGTCAAAATTGTAGATTCCAGTAGACCCTGAAGGAGAGGGTCCTTTCCTTTATATACAGGCAAAATGTAAGGATCTCAAGGAATGAAATGCCTTTTTGTCTCTAGTTAAGGGAGAGAAGGGGAAGATTGGGGTGGTGGACACACAGTGGGTAATATATTCTAAAAGAAAGTGAAGAGTTATTTCTCTCTAATACCCTATGAGTGTTAACCCTATCATTCATTTTGGAAAATTTGGCAACGCAATTTTCCAAAATTTTTCAGAAATCAACTATTGTTAGAGCAGTAAACTCACCCTTAAGAAGGCAACTAAGATTTTTAAACTAAGATTTTCTATAATAAAGTTGGGGGAGAGAAGAGGATAGACTGAAATTTAGCAGCTTAAACAGATTTCCCACTTACTGAATATGTCTGCAAACAATTTGCCCTCTTTGAAAAGGAAACCTAAAAGACTAATGATGTAAAGAACTCACAGACAGTTGACAAGAAAATTCCTGTACAGAATAATGGTAGTTTTTTCTTTCTTCTTCTTCTTCTTCTTTTTTTTCTTCCTGTTTCTGAGGGTTTCTTATCAGATTAACTTACGTAAGGCAATGCTTTCTAGAGCCTGGTTCTTCTTTGCAAAGAGTAGATGGTGTGCAATTCCTCCAGAACCTAAAGAAGGAGTAGTCTTACATGAAAATGCCAAGTGAACCCTGAAACAAAACTTCACATTTCATACAATGTACAGCCAGGAACTTGTTTGCCATCACCATAAATATTGTGATTCTTGAAGGACACAAAATTTCATTCTTTTACCGAAATCTAGAAGTTGCAGCTGAGGATCTTAAAAGAACCCCTACTTACTCCTCTGTTTAATCTCATCCACACATAGGTACAAGTCAAAGTCGGAAGCATCCATGTTTGTTCATGTGTATAATCATAAGCGCATAATTAACTGGGCTGCTTTTCTGTCTGATGTTAGAATTGTTTTCTGGAAAGTGGTAAGAATCTCTTTTTCTTTGGATCTAAATAATATCACAGAAGGGAAGTCCAGACCATTATGTAGAAAGCTGAGCTTTGACTAACTTATTCTAGGTCATAAAACCGGCTAAAAGTTTTGTACTATTTTTTGGGAGAATTTTTTCAATTAAATTACGATAGTTATTTTCCTACTAATGTAAAATGACTAAAGTTTTTAAAATTTAATAATCATAACATTGGCAAAAATATTTTTGAGGATGAAACAAAGAGGCCACTCAAGTTGAGAGGCATTATGATCTTTATAAAGTTACAGTAATTCCAACAATGCAATGCTGATAAACTTATCAATAGAATAGAAAAGTCCAGAAACATTTAGTATATGGCAAAACTAGCATTTCAAATAAGTGTAGACATTTCAATAACTTGATTATTTGTGTTAAGTAATTGGAAAAACTAGGACACTCAATTGCCTACATCAAATAAAATACCACACTGAATTACAGATTTATTAAAAGTTGAATAAGAAAACAAAAATTATTAAAAAATAGAATACAGGTGAAAGTTTAAGTAACTGAAACTCAGAGATGGCTTCCTTAAGAATAACTACAAACGAGAACTAAGTGGAAAAATGGCAGATTTAATTTTATTAAAAAAGCCTTTCTATATAAAAACACCTATACATTTAAAATTAAAAGAACTAGTTTATAAAATTTGTATAATTTTGTAAAATAGAAAGTTTTTATAACTTCATAGAGAAAAAGCTATAAATCAATAAGAAAAATAAGCAAAAATAAATGAGACTGACACAGCAATTCACAAAAGAACTGAAATATTCAATGTAGGTATTTAAAAAAGTTTATGATCACTAATAATCAAACCAGAGTAAATTAAAAGTGAAAAACAACAACATCATTTTTATCTATGAAATTAGTGAACATTTAAAAATATAATAATAATTTCTGGTTTTTGGTAAGGGTGCAAAAAAAATCAGTCCCTTCATAATTTGAACAGAAGACAGAATAATTAAACAACATAAAACAGGATAATTAAATTATGATGGGTACAGACTATTAAATTTTATGTAAGTATTAAAATACATGCTTTAGGAGAATATTTGATGACCTGAGAAAATATCCTATTGCTAAGTGATGTGTGTAGAATCACTTTAAAATGATTTTATCTGATGCTATAACAGTATCTATACTTCATGAAGGATATTTATCAGTGATAGGTTTTCTTATTAAGTTGCTATATTTTCTAAGTTTAGATAATTAGTATTTATGTCTTCTAGAGTCAGAAATAGTTATTAACAGACAGAAAAAATCTGGAAGCATATGTAGCAAAAATGTAACAATTATTGCATCTAAATGATCTTTTATTTTTATATTTTTCAAACTTTGTGTAATTAATATTTGATTTTTATAATGAGATAAACCCTTTATGATCCAAATTATGTGTGTGTGTATATATATATGTACATATATATATATATATATATATATAAGAATTATAAATAAACATACCAAATATACCAGCTTTGTTGCCTTCTGGGTAGTGAGATTTTGATGGTTTTAATTTTCTTTCTTTTATTTTCTGATATTTTCTATTTTATGTATTTTACAAATATATAAGAGCAAAAACCAAGCTTCGTTAGTGTCCTTGCTATGTTGTATTTAAATATTGTGTAACATTTCTATAGTAGAGTTAGATTTTTTGTGCTTACACATGCGGTAACAGGAAGCAGAGTTTCTCTGCATGAAAGTAGTATTTATGTATTTAAATTACTAGCAAATTAAAGCACAATCTAACAGCTTGCAATTCTTGCTGAAATGGAGACGTGGAGGCCTGATATGAAACAGGAAACATTATGATTGCCAAACAGTTAATCACATGGGGTCCCAATGACAAGGGAACTTACTTCGAACTCATTTTGCTCTTTCTGCTTCCTTTTTGGTGGCTGGAAAAAGAAGAAGGACAGGAGCAGAAATGTCAGAAAGAATGGATAGGTGGTCATGCTTTTATTTAGCTTTATTAAATGAGTAGGGACGAGTTGGTGGCTGACATGCATCAAAATAGCACACAAATAATTGAGGAAACAAAAGCCAGCTGCAAGTTGAGTAGACGCTGCCGGGAGGTCATTTAACCTCAATCTGGACTGAAATCCTAGAACAGTGTTAGGAGGAATTTTGACATAATATAAAAATTTGTAAAAAGTGACCTTTTCAACATTTTGTATAAAGCAAGGTTAGAGAAAACAGAGATTGATAACTTTTGAAGACTAATTAAAAAAATCTAATTATCCTGAGGCATTGGGTTTCTTGGTTAATTTGTTTAGTGGCAGCATTAAAATTTTCCTTTAACTTCTTTTTATTGTGGTAAAATATATATAGCATGAGATTTGCCATTTTAACCATTTTTAAGTGGACATTGCAGTGGTATTAATGACATTCACAATGTTGTGCAACCATCATGACCGTCTCCCAAACTTTTTTAATCAGGTCGAATAGAAATCCCATAACCATTAAAAAATAGCTCACAATCACCCATTCTCCCCACTACTTTTACAATCAGGAAATGAGTCCTCCAACTTTTTTCCCCCTTTTTCCGTATTTTTTTAGTTATTCAAAGCCCCTTGCAATTCCATATGAATTTGAAGATTGGCTTTTCCATTTGTAAAAAGCTGTTGGAATTTTGATAGGGATTGCATTGAATCTGTAAGTCACTTTGATTGTATTAACAACTTCTCAATATATAGTCTTCCTATCCACAAGCACAGGATATCCATCCATTCGTTTACATCTTCTTCAATTTCTTTTGGCAATGTTATTTTGGATATGACACTCAGAGCACAAGGGACAAAATCAGAAATAAATGAGTGGGACTAAATCAAATTAAAAGACTTCTGCACAGCAAAAGAAACTGTCAACAAAGTAAAAAGATAACCTATAGAATGAAGAAAAATATTTGCAAACTCTATATCTGATAAGGGGTTAATATCTAAAATACATAAAGTACTCATAGAACTCAATAATAAAAACAAAACAAAACAAATAACCCAACCGAAAAAAATGGGCAAAAGACCTGATCAGACCTTCCTCCAAAGAACATATACAAAAAAGCCAATAGATACATGAAAAGATGCTCAATATCCCTAATCATCAAGGAAATGCAAATCAAAACCACAGTGAGTTATTACCTCACCGTTGCAACGGCCATCATCAAAAATGCTGGCACAGACGTGGAGAAAAAGGAATTCCTGTGCATTGTTGAGGGGCATATACATTGGTGCCACTTCTATGAAAAACAGTGTGCAGGGTCTTCAAAAAATTAAAAATTGTACTACCATACAGCCCAGCAATTCTACTTTTGGGAATATATCCAAAGGAAGCAGACCCCCTAACTCTGAAAGCTCTCTGAACCCCCGTGTTCATAGCAACAGTATTCATAGTGGTCAAGACATGTAAATAGCCTAGTGTCCGTTGGATGGATAAAGGAGTTGTGGTGTATATGCAATCAATAGAATATTATTTAGCCATAAAAAATGAGAAAATCCTACCACTGGTGACAGCATGGATGGCCCTCAAAGGCATTATGCTTAGTGAAATAAGTCAGAGAAAGACAAATACTCTTTGCCCTCACTGAAACGTGGAATCTAAAAGCAAATGGACAAACCTACAAACCAAACTCACAGAAAAAGAGATCAGACTCGTAGTTACCAGAGGGGGCAGGTGGCTGGGGAGAATTGGAGGAAAATGATCAAAAGACGTAAAGTTCCCTTTACAACATAAATAAGTACTAGGGATGGAATGTACAGCTAACACTGCTGTATGGCACATGGGAAATGGTTAAGAGAATAAATCCTAAGAGTTCTCATCACAAGGAGAGAATTTTCCTTCTTTTCTTTTTTCTTTATATTGTACCTACAGGATAAGATGGATGTTAGCTGAACCTATTGTGGTAATCGTTTTCCAATATATGTAAATCAAACCATCTTGTACACCTTAAATTTATACAGAGATGTAAGTCAATTATTTTTCAATAAAACTGGAATTTTTTTTTAATGAGAAAAAAACGTGAGGGAAATTGAGTGGAAAAGCTGACTACTTTCTTCATTGGACAAGCAGCCTCTGTCAGAGGCAGCTGGCCACTCAGATACCAAGAATTCAAGTCTCTGGAGAGCTCATAAACTCACACTCATAACACAGTAGTAAAAGGTGTCCCTGCTTTAATATAGAGAATACAGCAAGCCTAATTACATCTCTCTTGGGTTTCTGAGAACATGGAAATTTCTCAGTGAGA
The DNA here is from genome assembly GCA_028533885.1 of Nasua narica. Lineage (NCBI taxonomy): Eukaryota > Metazoa > Chordata > Mammalia > Carnivora > Procyonidae > Nasua > Nasua narica. Next base: position 8,424,035 of record CM052814.1, on the reverse strand, counting down.
TAATTCTGACCATGAGTTAAGTTACGGGCTAATTTGGTAAATGCCAAGAGGAGGAGGTTCAGAAGATTAGGTAGGTCATGTAGAGACTTCCAACATTGCTTTGGATGTTTGGTGTTTTTAAGAAGCAAAACAGCTGAAATTATCCTGATAATTTTTTTTTCTTCTCAAAAGAAGTAGTAAAATATTTTAGATTTCATTTGCATTTATCAGGATTTTCTGTAAATCTTTCAGATTAAAACAAGTCACCATAAAATGAAAGCTGAGGCAAACCTTGATGGGACTCTAATGTATAAATCAGGATTTCCTGGAAAAGCCTCAAGATGGTTGGGTCAAGCCCCAGCTGTATCTCCATGTAGACACGTTGAAGCGCCTTCGGCAGGCATCCCCAGACACACTTCCTGAATTCTCAGAGGTGGCAAGGACTCTCCCACCCAAATGGCAGCTTCAATTCAAGTGAGTCTTGAAGGGTCTTACTGCTTCAGAATATTTTGGCCGCCCATCTCTTGGAATGTTCCTTAGTCTACTTGGGAAATTTAAAATATTCCTGGAAACTTCTTATAAAACGATATGAACTTTAATTTTAAAACTTAGAGTAGGACTTAAGATATTTGGGAGGTATTGCTAGATTAAGTCACAGATTTCCCCCACGGTCTTTATTCATCACTCTTCCTCTCATACAGAATTTCTGCAGAAATGTCCTTTTCCTTTTCAAGGAAAAAGAGAAGAAAAAAAAAAAAAAAAGAAAAGGCCTGAATTCTCTTCTGCTTTCCTCTGTCTTCGATGCCAGTTCTGACTGGTTTCTCAACATGTTTGAGGCCCTGATAACTGGAAAGTGGAGGACTTCAAAGTCTGTATCTTAAAATTTATAGTGTAGCTGCTTGGATTTTATAATAATATAGGAATGATGTGGGAATTGATGGTGTAAAACAAATTAGAGAGTTGTAGCCAAGGATTTATGAGAACCCCAGTGCGATGTAAAAAGATCACATTTCTCACAAAGATCACATTGTCAGTTTCTCAACTTAGCCTCCTTGGGAATTAAAAAAAAAAGAGGCATAAGAGGTTTAAGATTGTTATCATTTGTAGTATTAATAAGAAAATGCCACTATATTAACATGTAAGCTGCATTCCTGAGTAGCTTTATAATATTCTGTTAGATGTCCTTCAAAATAATCTCCAAAGGTAGCTCATTAAGGCCCATTTTCAGATAGTAAAGGAGAGACAATAAACTAAATGAGTTTAGAGGCAGTTACCAGGTCTTATGTCTGCTGGACCATACCTAGAGGGCACCCAACACATGATTCTTTTTTTTTTCCTCCAAATACATTAATTTTATTTTTTTCAGTGTTACAAGATTAATTGTTCATGTACCACACCCAGTGCTCCATGCAATACGTGCCCTCCTCAATACCCACCACCAGGCTCGCCCACCTCCCCTACCCCCTCCCCTCCAAAACCCTCAGTTTGTCGCTCTGATGAACCATCTAAGAATCATGTGTTGAGCAACAAACCAACACACAATTCTTAGATGGTCCATCAGAGCGGCTTTTTAATTTTTTTTAATTAACATAAAATGTATTATTCGCCCCGGGGTACATGTCTGCGAAGCATCAGGCTTACACATTTCACAGCATTTGCCATAGCACATACCCTCCCCAATGTCCATAACCCTACCCCCTCTCCCAGCCACCCTTAGTTTGTTTCATGAGTTTAGGAGTCTCTTATGGTTTGTCTCCTTCCCCATCCC
>CM052814.1:8139168-8412633 GCA_028533885.1 Nasua narica | reverse complement strand
AATTTTTTTATTAACATATAATGTATTATTTACCCCAGGGTACAGGTCTGTGAATCATCAGGCTTACACATTTCACAGCATTTGCCATAGCACATACCCTCCCCAATGTCCATATCCCTATCCCCCTCCCCACCTCCCAGCAACCCTTAGTTTGTTTCGTGAGTTTAGGAGTCTCTTATGGTTTGTCTCCTTCCCCATCCCATCTTGTTTCATTTCTCTTCCCCATCCCCCCATAACCCCCTGACCTGCCTCTCAAATTCTTCATATCAGAGTGATCATGTGATAATTGTCTTTCTCTGACTGACTTATTTCGCTTAGCATAATACCCTCTAGTTCCATCCACATCGTTGCAAATGGCAAGATTTCATTTCTCTTGATGGCTGCATAGTATTCCATTGAATATATATACCACATCTTCTTGATCCATTCATCTGTTGATGGACATCTAGGTTCTTTCCATAGTTTGGCTATTGTGGACATTGCTGCTATAAACATTTGGGTGCATGTGACCCTTCGGATCACTACATTTGTATCTTGAGGGTAAATACCCAGTAGTGCGATTGCTGGGTTGTAGGGTAGCTCTATTTTCAACATTCTGAGGAACCTCCATACAGTTTTCCAGAGTGGCTGTACCAGCTTGCATTCCCACCAACAGTGTAGGAGGGTTCCCCTCAAAGTGGATTTTCTAAGAGTCTTTCTGAAGCTTATGTTTGGGGTTCCAGCCAAATGTCAGGGATATGGGCTCCTTCTGTCCTTATGGACCATTTGTAGTAAAATGCCTGACCTGGTCTAACAGCTCAGTGTTAATTCTATGAAGGATGCTGGAGACCCAGGTAGCAGTATTTTTTAAGAAAAGTAAACACTGGGGAGCCTGGGTGGCTCAGTCAGTTAAATGGCTGCTTTCGGCTCATGTCATGACCCCAGGGGCCTGGGATCAAGCCCCATATTGGGCTCCCTGCTCAGCGGAGAGCCTACTTCTCCCTCTCCTCTGGTTTGTACTCTTTTTCTCTCTCTCTAATAAATAAATAAAAATCTTAAAAAAAAAAGAAAGAAAGTCCTTGAGATTTAGATTAAATTCCTAGGGATAGACTTTGTGAATAAAAACAAGTCTTACAGATCCATGGTAATGAAATATTACTAGTAATGTTCAATAATCTGAAAAAAGGCAGACTAATAAAGAGAGGTTAGTAATTTCAGAGACAATTACTGATTAAACACTTTTGGAGAAGAAAGAAGAACAACATATAACTCCACAAAGATTCTTTGGATTATCTATGAAATGATTAAGGAATTTGTTTAGTTTGGTACCATGTCCTAGAGACTTCCTATGTATTATAACATGAACAGATTATTCCCTCTCAGAGAGAGAGAGAGGATGAAATATTCATTTATTATTTCTATTTTGCAGAGAGGCAAACTGAAACATAATAGGACTTATCAGAACCACCTAAGAAACTTATGGAGGGAGAAATTTCCCCTGGGTCATTGCTCAGAGTACTGCCTTTTCTCACACTCTGATCCCACTGTAGACTTTATGAAGGAAGTGTGAGAGGCCACAGGATAAACATGGCATGCCTTATTGCTCTGGAACTTCCATTGTGCTCAAGGGTGATTAATTTAAAGCATTTCTTATACTGTATCTTGAATATCAAATACTAGTATCTCATCAATAAAACCAACTATTAAATATCCCTTTGTCTCTTTTGTTACACAGCAGTACCACATTTTCACCTCCTCTTGCACTGAGGTTCTGTGTGCATTGTGCGTCTGAGTATAGGACAATGGATTGTGGGTAGAATTAATCCCACCATTCCCATGCATGAATATAACTTCTACGAGTTTCTCAAAGTTTACTTTTTTTTTTTCCTCAAGCACTGCTGGAGGCAAATGATCCTGTAGGGTATTCCAAACCCCTCCGAGGTCATGGAACCACTAAGAAGCAGCAACTCAGCATGGGATGATGACATGAGTAAGTAATAAATTATACATTTCGATTTGGGGATTATTTATTTAGCAGTTAGTATTGCTTGATACTTGCTCTGACTGGTATATATAAGGATAAACACTGCATAGTAATTTTTAAAGTAAAACAGTGAACTTGAACTTGTATGTGGGCTTGTACCTAGTGCTGCTTTGAACTCTGTCGTAAGAACTTCTGGGAACATGTTTGTGATCTTCTGGCTTTTGAACACTTCCAATAGAGGATTTTGAGAAGCTCTGGTCTACTAATACCTAATAAGTTCAGAGGACACCTACAGGAGAGTAAAGTTCTTTTCTAGTCTTTTATTAGAGAAATAAAAGCCAGCATGGTTTGTATTCCCTAGTACAGACAAAATGATAGTAACATGTATGAAAATGGATTTCCCAAAAGAGAGAACAATTGGATTTAGATTTTTGACACCAAGTGTCCTGCATTTTGAAGTTCCTAGTGCAATTATCAATATTTTCTATGCCCATATTCTTTTGGATACTCACTCCTGAAAGATTTTTGCTCCTGTGTTATTGTCACTCACTGTACATCCTTCATGGTGATTTCAATATCTATGTAGATGTCTCTTCGAACACCTTGGCTTTTCAGTTGTGTCCTCCACTCTTTTTATGATCTTATCCTTTGTGTTCCACAAGTCATTCGTTTCCACAGGCATGTCCTAGACTCTGTCATTATCACTAATTTTTAATACTTCTACAATTTCAATTTGATGTGTGCTCTTTTTTGATCACCACTTTCTATCTTCATAGCCTCCCTCCACCCTCTGGATTCCTCAAGTCATATAAGTATTAAACCCAGTTAAGATATAGAATCCATTGATGCTGATATGTTTTCATGTTCCTGCCTCATCCTTGTAAACTTACCTTCTTCCCCAACTCAAATTCTCTGGTTATGCATTGTGATCACTCCTTTGAATAACTTTCTGTTTTCTTGCACTTATTGTATTTCTTTGGATAAATCAGGATTGTGAGCAATTCAACCCTCAGTCGATACTCCGCCTGTGCACTTGAAACTGAGATGGCTAAAGGAGAGCACACAACTGTGTTGATCGGTTTCAATTTAAAATCACTGTCATTATTAACCTCACACAAGCCCCTACTGCTATCCAGAAATCATATTGCATGTTTCATATCCATTCCTTTTTAGATACCAGACCATTTCTTCATGCCTTCTCCTCCCCCCCTGCAATCATGAATACCTTCTCACTGTCCTCACTCTCCATTGATGACTTTGTTTTCTGGTTCACTGTGAAAAACCTTCCATACTCAATTGCTATCATGTCTACAGTCCTGCTAGCACCTGTGCCTATGAAATCTGGCTTCCCTGAGCTGCCTGTGTTCTACGTAAGGCCAGCCCATCTGTCCATCAGATCTCACCCTCTCTTGCCTCTTCAAGGGTGTGCTGCTATTTTTCCCATGTTAAAAAAAATCCGAGCAAAACAAAAAAACACCAGTAACCCTATTTGCCCCACTTTCTAAATACTACTCCAATCCGTTCCCTTCCTTGGAATAAAACTCTGTGAAGAGTTGCATAGCTTACTATCTCCAACCTCACCTCTCTCCTTTTCTCTTGAGACAGAAATCCACATGATTTGCTTGTTTCCTTTGTGTCTCTTTTCTATCACTCCCAACATTTCCTAGCTTCTTTCTTTGCTTTATTTATCTCTTAGGTGCACTGTCTAATATAATGTAATGTATTTTTTTTATTTGTCTTGTTTAATTTACGTCTTTCTTACAAGACAGTAAGCTCAGTGAGGGCAAAGGACTTCAGTGCGTATCACATACACAGATATAGAAAATACAGTGTCACAATTTGTGTAGTAAGTACACTTAGTTCCTCTATGACTGAGATCTGAGGTCCTGATCTAAGACCATCACCTGAGGAGTCCTTTCAGTAAAACAACTATCACAGCAGGTCAGTGTGAGTCATCCGTGCGAGGCCTGTGTTGCTACCCTTTCCTCCCACCTCCCGAGATGCCTCACTTCAAATCTCTCAGCTCTTCTCCTGGGGGACCGCTATCAGCGCCATGCACTTGCACTTGAGCCGATCATTGCCATTGTGTTTCTATTAACCACCTGAAAACTGCAAATTAAATATGCACAATGTGGCACCAGAAATTGTTTTATCTATCTTTTTTGTTTTTCAACCTGGCCATGACAGTGTAGTTGATTGAGGGCCACCGACACATAAGCATTACAAATATTAAGCCCTGTTTTCATACATCATGGCGCAAAGCTGTTGAGTACGCTGCACTGTATCCTAATAGCTGAGAATAGCTCATCCCTGTGTTCTGGTCACACTGTGCTCCAAGTGACTCCTGGCCCCTCTTTCTCTTTAATCTCCCATTTCCTTCTACTTTATTTTCTCTTTCCCTTTAGTATGTTGGTTGTTTCTTAGCAGTGGCATATTTGTTGACTTGCTCTTTTGGTGACATCTTCTTTTAATAAGGAAATCTGTCTCTTGGTGTCTCCTCGCCTAAGGGTGTGCTTACTTAAAGTGTAAAATGTCAAACTCTACCAAGGATGACAATAACCCTCTGGGTGAAGAAGAATCAGCCACTGTATTATTAATCACTCAAAAGGTAGACAGGAAATATCAGCCCTCTCCAAGAAGAGAACCACTGGAATTAGCCAGACTCTGCACCCTCCAAGTTTCACAGCCCTCCCCTTCGTCTTATGCATTGGCCTACGATCTCCGCCCTCATCCCTTGGCACCATTCCGAAGATCAACAGAAGAAAAAAATCAAGAGTCAGAAAAACCCACCTAGTAACAACTATGCTGGGAGCTTGAATTTTACCCAGGGACAATCACAGTGGCTAAGGAAACATAGGAAACCTTCCCTTGTAGTGAGTTGAGACTCGCTTAGAGATAAGTGTCACAATCTATGACAGGGATGAGGGGATGAGGGACTAGGCAGGTGGCTGCACTCTGACCCTTACTACTGCTTGACTGGCAGAGCTGGCATTCCCCGCTGTCTTGACTTAATATCCCTTAAAAACTACAGCAGCCTGATCCTCGTGAAGCTGCGGAGAATCAGACCCTGCAGTTTAACAGGGATGAAAACTGGGCCTAATGATACGCTACATGGTCATGATCTTTCTAGACGGTTGCACAAGCATGAAGAAGGGTAGGAGGGCCCTATCTTGGTCTGTCTATAGACCAAAAAGTGATCCCAGATTTATTCCAGAGTGAAGTAGTCTAGCTGCCAACGTTTCTGTATCTGGAACACACACACCTGTGCCCATCAGCCTTCTTTCTGTAAACTAGTGAAACAATTAACAGCACCCCACAGAATGCTGGTAACTACTCCCCAAATTCCACATCTGTGGAACTCAAAGCACAGTGTCTTCTGTGTTGATCCCTTATAGCTAATAATCCTTTCTGTTTTTGTTCCTGCCAAATCATGGCTTTCTGATGATCTTGGCAGAGTGCCAGAAGCATCGTCAGAACTTGAATTTTCCCAGTGGGAATTATCTTGAAATGAAAATTTTTAAAAAATTTATGTTTATGTTATGTTTCTCATGATTATTTAATGCTGTAATGTTATATTTTATTTTGTATTTATAATAGTATTTAGATTTATTCAAAAGAGCAATTAACATAAAGAATATAGTTTATGATCCGGACTTTTAACTTCCAGTATGAAAGCTCAAGGGCCAGTTCAAAGCCAATAGGATCAATGTGATTGATAGTTGATTAAGTCTACATATAGTGGTTCGGCTGGGCTTTAATTCTTTTTTTAAAAAAGATTTATTTATTTATTTTTTATGGTGGGGAGAGAGAGAGTGCACAGGGGAAGGTGGCAGAGGGAGGGGGAGAGAGAATCTCAGGCAGACTCTGCACTCAGCACAGCCCTACATAGGACTCGATCTCACGACCCTGAGATCAGGACCCAAACCAAAACCAAGAGTCGGATGCTTAACTGACTGCACCACACCAGCGCCTCCCTGGACTTTAATTCTTAATAAGCAACCAGAAATCTAGGCCTTGGAGGAAACTTAGTTCACATAGTTACCTGAATTCATGCAAAATGGAACCTGAGTATTTCAAGATACAGTGTTCAGTGCTAGGAATGCTTCTATTTGACAAATTATGCTAGTGTTTTGTATGCATTGTTTGAATTCATTCTCATGCAACCATGTGAAATGGAGATTAGTGTATGAATTTTTTAGATGAAGAAATTGAGTTTCCAAGAGGATAGGTAACTTGGAATAAGCAGAAGAGCTGGGTTTCAACTATAGATCTGTCTGAAAGTCTAAGTTCAATCTTATTTCTAATGCCTGCTGTAGAAGAAAACTTTATTATATTATAAATAGGTAAATATTTATTGATTTTGATACATAGATTTTTCTCTAGATCTTTGGATTGAATTCACACACAGGGCTTTTTCCCTTTAATTCCAACACATCACATCTTTGACTTGAGTTTGAAATTTTAAAAAGTATGGAAATATTCTCAGGGAATATATTGGTTACCAAAAGTTCTTCAAAGCTCTGAGATGTGGCATACTTTTCTAATCTAACATGTAAGAAAACATACTTGTTACATAAAGATTGGTGAGCTTTATGTAGTTTTGAAATCTGTTATAAAATTTGGAGTATAAACTAAAATCCAGGCTTCTAAACTCTGAAGAGTTATAGTTCCATTTGAAACAAGAATGAGTACTCACATATAAGCAACATTTAAAAAAATTCAACAAGGGGCGCCTGGGTGGCTCAGGCGTTAATCATCTGCCTTCGGCTTAGGTCATGATCCCAGAGTCTTGGGATCAAGCCCCACATAAGGCTCCCTGCTTAGTGGGAAGCCTGCTTCTCCCTCTCCTGCTCTCCCTGTTTGTGTTCCCTCTCTCACTCTCTCTGTCAAATAAACAAATAAAAAAAATCTTAAAAAAAAAATCAACAAATTATTGTATACATACCACAAGCCAATAAACACATGAGGCCCTCTATTCCAGTATACAGTAAGAAAGACCATGCTCCTGCTCTTAAGGATTCACACATTTTTGAAAATTATAATAAATATATGTTTTTAAATCTCAAAGACAAAATCTACCAGGGGGAGTGATTTAGGAATATTTTATTCTTTCTGATAAGTGAGGTTCTAATGATGTTTAGTAAAAGTTAGAATGACTGCAATGTGGGTTCCTCTGTTTTTATGTTGAGTTAATTGTTTTGGAGCTATGTGGACAAGGCAGGAAAATCAATGATTGTTGACTGGTCATTTATATTTATGTGGAAAATCCATAAAAAGTGCAAGTCATCCCATTATTTTCTTCCTTTCTTGTTTTGCAAATGATTCAAAATGATATGTAGTAGAATTAGTATAAATATCAAGGTTAGAGTAATTCAATTTGGGTTAAAATTCTTGAAACATTTGTGATTAACAGAAATCAATACCCCTCTCCATAATTCTAAACATCTTCAATTTCAGTGGTTTAGAGACTTGCATAGCCTCCTTTGAGTGACTTAGTTTAACTAAAATGAAACCATCACAGTTTCTTTGATCTGACAATCATGCTGAATAAAAAAAGAAGATCTTAGGGTTTCTAGAGCACTTAGCATTAGTATTTGGGAAATAACAAATATAGTTGATGACCTATGGACAATTTCTGTATACCTTACCAACAGAGACACAAAGGCCACTGGAAGACCCTTGAAATAAACTAATAAGCCACAGTTGTGCAGGCTTGAAATAAATATCAACTAAGATTTATATTCAGATTGATGTTGAGGTTAGTTCCTACTGCTAGGCAACCAGTTGACCTAAGTTTAATTTAAATTGGTATTGTAGTGTCTCCTAATGGAAACTGTCAGTAGGAGAATTTCTATGACATACAGAATGTAGTGATGCTTCCCTCTTTCCTACCCTCACTGTTAAAATGTGACTTCATGTCTGTGATCATGTCTATAGAGCCAAATGGGGTGGGACTGTATTACAATTATTGGGATAAATTAAGCCAAAATAACACTTTCATTAAAATTATTCAGGAAATAGGTGGTATGCTCGATATTTCGGGTTTGAACCATCTGATTTCCTCATTCTTCTGCTGTCTTTTGTATATATTCACCAGTGAGGTCACATGAAATCAAATTTAGTGGTAGTGCTATGCTTTTTTTCCCTCTGCCTTCCTATTATCCCCATCTTCTTCACTAGTTAAAAAATACCAGCTCTTTCTGGCCTTTTCTGTCTCTATAGCCAAGTCAGGCAAGGACCACCACCTCAGCTATGCATATTTGTAGGGTCCCAAGGTGGGAACAGCGGTTCTCTGGGACTCTTGGCTTCCTGTTCTTGTCCCCTTAAATCAGCTAAAAAGATGGATATATCAGATTGGATATATCAGCTGGCATTTTAGAGAATGGCAATGTAAAACTGCCAGAATGTTGAGTCCCAGCTAAGCTCTTGTGTAAATCCTGGAAAGACATTGTCAAGTCTTGTGCTGGCGTCACTAGCTCTGCACAGAGGGTCTCTTCAGTCTCACAGTTTGCGCTTACCTTTGTCAATGATGCCAAGCAGACTTTATATTTTCTTCCTATAGATTTTATATTGCCTTTTAAACATATAGCTCTATAGTGTATTTGCTGATTGACTTTTCTGTCCATAGCCACATATTCTTTTATCCATATCTATGTATTTTTTGTCTAGTTAAGGATCAAGAGAAATTACAGATGCTAAATATATTCACTATGTTACTAGTAGAACAGGTTAAGGCTAAGAAAATGTAGCCACTAGTAGGGATGGTAAGTCTACTCAAGAGAACAATTTATCATTTTAATCTATTAAACTTGAAAATATTTTATTCAAAAGATAATTCAGACCTGGTAAGTTATGATAAAACACCTACTCTGGAACATTGTTATTTGCAAGAAAATTAGTAAAACTATTTTGGAAATAAATTTGTATACACTAATGTTTATATGTTGTGGAAAATAATTTCACTTGTAGGAATATTTTGCAATTACCTAATTCATGCATAGAAAAATTATATAAAAGGAGTGTTAAATAGTCCATTATTCCATAATTATCAATAATTTATATAATAAATTACTATTTATTGATATTACTATTTATTGATAAATAAATAATTTATCAATAAATTACTTTATTGATAAAAAGTAAATAATACAGAAGTCTATGAATAAGAAATCATTGTAAAACTGTGAATAGCTTGCTATCTTTGTAATTATTTGCATTGATAATAACTGAAGTTATGTAACATCATGGGGAAATATTCACAAAATGATGTAAAATTTTAAAAATAATTAATATTGTGATGTCCCTAAAGAACCAATATTTGTTTCCAAGAGGGAAGTAGTAATGGAGAGCGATATAGGTCAAGTTATTTTTCTTTTTTTTTTTTTTAAAGATTTTATTTATTTATTTCAGAGAGAGAGAGTGAGAGAGAGCATGAGAGGGAAGAAGGTCAGAGGGAGAAGCAGACTCCCCTGTGGAGCTGAGAGCCTGATGCGGAACTCGATCCCAGGACTCTGGGATCATGACCTGAGCCGAAGGCAGTTGCTTAACCAACTGAGCCACCCAGGCGCCCCAGGTCAAGTTATTTTTCATAGGCAAATCTGCATTAAGTTTCTCAGTTAGGATTCTTGCTAACACTATATATATATATATATATATATATATATATATATATATATATGCACACACACACACAATTGAGGGTCAACTTTCATTCATCTGATAAACGTATTGGGAGCATTCTATACTCAGAGAGTAAGGTACAAGATGAGTAAGGCACAGTCTCTTCCACTGGTCCAGAGTACAGCTGGGGAAAGAAAGAAGCACAATTACTATACATATTGCTATAGGGAGAGATAAAGGAATATCTGAATTGTATTTAAAATATGAATCCAGATATGGACTCTCAACTCTGGTCAACTATCTTCGACAAATCAGGGGAAAAATATCTAAGGGAAAAAAGACAGTCTCTTCAATAAATAGTGCTAGGAAAATTGGACAGCTATATATAGACTGAAACGTGACCATTCTCTTACACTATATACAAAGATAAACTCTAAATGGATGAAAGAACTCAATGTGAGGCAGGAATCTACCAAAATCCTAGAGGAGAACATAGGCAGTAACCTCTTCAACATTGGCCGCAGCAACTTCTTTCAAGACATGTCTCCAAAGGCAAGGGAAACAAAAGCAAAAATGAACTTTTGGGACTTCAAGATAAAAGCTTCTGCACACAAAGGAAGCAGTCAACAAAACAAAGAGGCAACCCACGGAATGGGAGAAGACATTTGCGAATGATACTACAGATAAAGGGCTGATATCCAAGAGCTAGAAAGAACTTCTCAAACAACACCCAAAAAACAAATAATCAAGTCAAAAAATAGGCAGAAGACATGAACAGACACATCTCCAAAGAAGGCATACAAATGGCTAATAGACACATGAAAAAATGTACATCATTATTAGTCATCAGGAAAATTCAAGTCAAAACCACACTGAGATACCACCTGACACGAGTTAGAATGGCAAAAATTGACAAAGCAGGAAACAACAAATGTTGGTGTGGTTGTGGAGAAAGGGGAACCCTCTTACACTGTTGGGGGGAATGCAAGTTAAAAATAGAGCTACCCTATGACCCTGCAATTGCATATTTACCCCAAAGATACAGATGTAGTGAAAAGAAGGGCCACATGCACATCAATGTTCATATCAGCAGTGTCCACAATAGCCAAACTGTGGAAGGAGCTGAGATGCCCTTCAACAGATGAATGGATAAAGAAGATGTAGTCCATATACACAATGGAATATTACTCAACCACCAGAAAGGATGAATATCCAACTTTTGCATCAACATGGATGGGACTGGAGGAGATTATGCTGAGTGAAATAAGTCAGGCAGAGAAAGTCAATTACATGGTTTCACTTATTTGTGGAACATAAGGAATAACATGGAGGACATTAGGAGAAAGAAGGGAAAAATGAAGGGGAGGGAAACTGGGGGGAGACAAACCATGAGAGACTATCGACTCTGGGAAACAAACTGAGGGTTTTAGAAGGGAGGTGGGTGGGGGGTTAGGTTAGCCTGGTGATGGGTATTAAGGAGGGCATGTATTACATGAAGCACTGGGTATTATACACAAACAACGAATCATGAAACACAAAAACTAATGACATACTGTATGGTGACTAACATAATAAATAAATAAATATGAAAGAGTTTCTTTTATGGAAAGAGCGAACTTGTAAACGGCATAAAAGAAGTCATAGGGAAAGTTCTGTGATGGTAACAGTCATCTTTCTTCTCTAGGTTTTTTTCAAAATGGGCTACCAATGTTGAGCTGAAATTCCAACTATGTATCCATAATATTCCGTACATACAGATCCTGAGGACGGGGATCACTGCAGGGGGTACGTCCCAGGTCTGCTCAATCAGGGTAGCTGTGCTTTAGGAAAGTGCTAAGGGAAATGATGGCTCAATGTTCGCGGAATACGCTTGTGTGCCGGGTTAATCTCCCATACTCACTTCACTGAACACCGAGATGGGATTTACTTACCAACATTATGGAAAGAAACAATAAAACTGCTCACTCAACAAACCGATTTATTTATGAGCCATTTCAAGCTTATTAGAGAGAATCCATTCTAACGGGGGTCTCGTATTTTTAGTTGTGAAATACAGATGCGGCACGATTGATAGCTAGCCAACTACTTTGAAACATTTGCCCCTCCTGTGCTTCTGCATCTCTTACTCGGTTCCCCTCAAATGTCAAATTAACCTTCTGAAACTCCATTTTACATGATAACTGTGATGAATAAAAAGACCTTTTGTGAATGTGAGTGTGTGCGTGTGTTGGGGGGGTGCTGTTTTTCTGGCTCTCACATGTCAAGATCTGTTTAAACCCCTTGCTTTGTGCTCAAATGTCACCCTGCCAGAATTCATTACATCCTGTTTATTAATTAATTAAAATATATTTATACAGAACAGGCTTTATGAGATGGAGTAAGAAATAACGTTACGAGAAACACCCTCCAGAGGCAGGGCGCATCTCGATGGCAGGCAGGACTTCAGTCGGAGCCTCCGCTGTCAATCCACTGCTAGGGTTGAGACGACAGGAAAATTTAGGAATTAAAGGTAGAAGAGCAAAGGAATTACTTTAATTCTGGAACTGCCTGTGAAGGAAATGTATCTTTTCTAGACCACTGCGAGATCATAGACATCACTCTTTTTTGCATCAGTAAAACATGTCTTTCCCTACTCGCACGCGCTGGAGCGCACACACACGGACGCAGACACCGGAGACCTAATGGCGACCTCAAGTGAGGTGCGGAGGCAGCCCCAAAGAGTCAGGGAAAACGTACTGACCTTCTACTGACACCACCCGGAGGACCAGATCTCCCAGATCTCTCTCACTCCCAACTGAGTGACACCAACGATTTTGCCTCCCCACCTTTAACCTAGGGTTTCTTCCTTGTTTTCCAAACAAGGTTAAACGCACCTGCCCAATCTCTCCAAGTCACCGCGGCGGTGACATAAAGTGAAACTGTAAGAAACTGCTCTGGGGGGAAAAAAAGCATGGCAGAGAAATCAAGTATCATTATACATAGTTTTCCCAAGCATTCTCTTAGGATCATAGTGTTCCAATATTGAGGCTGTTTGTTTAGGGCTCAGTCCTGACATTTAGATAGGCCCACATCTTGGGTGCAAAACCCAGAGAGGGTGTCCGTTTCCACCAAGATGAGCACGTATCTTGAAGATATTTTAGAATAAGGGTAAGAAAGTTTATGGGAGAGGAAATATATATGTATATGTGTATATATATGTACATATATACATATGTGCATATATGTATATGAACATTATATGCTACAATGAGTGAGTGCTCTCACCACCTCAGAAGGTGGTGATATAAAGCTTGAAAGATGATAATCAAAAAAGAAAAAAGAAAAGAAATAAGAAGAACAAGAACAACACGAGGAAAATAGGTAGTGGTGATGAATAAGAAATAGGGTGAGAACAGGACTCATTTCCTTTGTCTTCCAGCAAATGTAGAAAGGAAACTAAAATAAGGTAGTGCCCAAAATTTCGTGTTGGGAACACTGAGTATTTGTTGACTATGATATCTGAACATGTATTAAGAGAGATGCTAGTTCTCTCCAATACTCAAATAGAAAACACTTATCCATTCCGGCTCTTGTCCCTTAATGGAAATCAATGTGAAAAATCAAATTTAATTTACTTAAATTTTCTTTAAACCTGCTTTCAGGAATGTGTCTACTTTATAATATGAAGTACATCTATTTGTGATAAGCTGTCTGCTGCCTGTTTGATGATACTAGCAATGATTTGGGTTTGTAATCATTGTCCAATTCCAGTCCGTGGAATAGTGTTTAATCTAAAATTAATCCTTTTAAAAATATTAGGCAATAGTTCTTAAATCTATGATGCATAGCTATCAGAACTGTGGGTTGCTTACTGGTCTTATATAGTTGAGTCCCCTTCCTTGGGCCTGTATGGATGTTTTATAATAAGGCAGAAGAAATAAATTTGTCAATTAGAATATTGCAAGCCTATAGTAAGATTTGTCTAGAAGAAAGATATATAAATTGAACTTGAGACTTCTCAGCAGGTGATTTTCCACCTCCCTTCTATCAGTGCTAAATTCCTGAAATTAAAAATTGAAAGAAATCTTATAGATTATCTATTCTTCTCTCACTTAATAGGCAAAGAAACAGGCTCAAACCACCCTTGGCTGCTAAGAGTCTGGGTCTGGACCTTTAGCTTGGGCTCTTTCCTCTAAAATGGGCTGCCTGTATACAAAACCCCTTCACTGCCATAGTGGGAAAATGAAGTGCATCTTCCACAATTTACCCAGAAGTAAACTAGTGTATTTTCAGATGAGATTTCTGAATACTTGTTGGGATTTTAGGCTAGTTATTCTTTGATTTGGGATGGAGGTTATAGTCCCAAGCAGGCAAAGGAATGCTTGCTGATATAATTTACTTCCAGATATTTCCAAACTTGATGGGAATTTTATGTTTAGGGGAATCTAGGTGTAAAAGGAAAAAATAATTCAAAGGAACTTGTTTTGAGTATAATATAAGGGTTAATTGCTTTCTTTAGCCCTACTTTCTCTTCTGTGTTCTGCCAAATCTGTGTATCTTTGCGAAAGACAGTCCTTGGAGAACAATCTAGCCCAAGGCACTTAAGTGATATGCCTCCTCCACCATTGCCTTTCCTACTGAAACATTCCTAGACAGTTATCTATTCTAGATGACATTGTTACAAGACGGCAGAAGTCTGCTTGACTCACGTGGAGCTTTATGTGAGCAAGAAATAAACCTCTGCTATGTGACACCATTTGGGTTTTGGACTTGTCATAGGGGAAGTTGGTATTAAATTTTCATTTTTACAATTATCGTTGTGATTGCCCTGTGCCTCTTTATATATATTATATATAATTATATAATATATATATTATTATATATAATAATATATATATAATTTCCTAGTGATCGGATAGAGAATTTTCAGTAAGAACTTTACACCATCCAAGAAATGCCACCGTTTCAAAATACACTCTTTTTTTTTTAAGATTTTATTTATTTGCTTGAGAGAGAGAGAGAGAGCATGAGAGGGGAGAAGGTCAGAAGGAGAAGCAGACTCCCCATGGAACTGGGAGCCCGATGTGGGACTCGATCCCGGGACTCCGGGATCATGACCTGAGCCGAAGGCAGTCGCCCGACCAACTGAGCCACCCAGGTGCCCCAATGCCACCGTTTCGAATTACAAAATGGTCTTTGTGAATTATGTATCCCTTAAAAGACAGAGTATCTTACTTCCTCCTAAATTCATTTTTTTTGGGGGGTACTAAAAGGTTATCTATTTACTACTTGAAAAAGGTTAAAAGGTTAAAAGATTAAAAGATTACAGGAAGAAACAGACTGAGGCTGCAGGAGGCACTAATGTGCATACTCTATCCAAAGATTAAAAAGACCTGTTCTCTTTTACTCTTCATCAGATTAGGTTTCTGCTAGTTGAGCTTGGAGGTGTCTTTCTTCCCCTCTCTTTTTGTGAGTCTGTGTCTGAATAGCTTAGCACTGTAAAGCCCATGGTTATATTGTTTTTCCTATTGTGGACCACTTAGATCTACCCCACAACCCTATTAGCCCATCCTGCGTTATAATTATAATGACAACAAAACAAAGATAACAATTTTGGCAAAGATTGTGACTTCTTTTTTCTTCTCTTCTTTCCTTCCTTCCCTTACATCTAACCATCTAGCAGGAGACTACATTGTCCAACCTCCCTTGAGCTAGGTGTGGCCAGTGGCTTTGGCAGTGATGGGGTGAACTCCATGTCATCTCCTTAAGAGGAAATCGCTTACTCTCCATCCACTTACTCTCTTTTTTGCTCTTTTCTCAGATGTGGTGCTAATGGGTCAATTTTAATCATGCAGATAGCAATATTCTGAAGTATTGCTTGTCAAATATTAATTTGCTTTATCCAGTGATGGTGTTAAAATAGATTCTGATTCAGAAGTCATGGGGGGCGGGCCTCAGCTTTGACATTTTTTTTTAAAGATGGATTTATTTTATTTATTTATTCTAGAGAGAGAGAGAAGTGTGTGCTCGAGCCAGGGGAGGTGCAGAGGGAGAGGGAGAGGCAGACTCCCCGCTGAGCATGGAGCTCAACATGGGGCTTGATCACAGGATCCTGAGATTGTGACCTGAGCTGAAACCAAGAGTCAGAGGCTTACCCAACTGAGCCACTCAAGTGCCCCTTTAACATTTTTAATAAGGTCCTGCATGATACTGATGTTGCTGGTCCAGGACCCACATTTGGAATAACCAGATTTTAAGTATGACAATTATATAGGGAGAAGAACCCTGGGCCCTGGGGTGACCTCTAGGAGTAGAGCTTCATCACATACCCAGACCATCCCATTCTGCCTTGCTTAGCAAGAGGTTTTTCAATTTCTATCATATCCACCATGTTTTTAGATGTATTGCCTATATCACAATGAATGCAGAAGGAGTTAATAATAATAATAGCAATAAGTATCATTTACTGACTGCTTACCATGGGCAGACATTTGTAGCCATTATCTGTTTAATATTTATAATATCCCAATAAAGTGTTATACCCATTTTATGGATGTAGAAACTAAGGCAAGAATGAATCAGTAACTGGTCCAAACTCACACAATCTGTAAATGGCAGATCTGGTATGAAAACTTGGATGTCTCTGTCCTCAAATGAGATAGTCATCATCGAATAGACCACAGACTGACCAGTGCATTTAAACTTGGGACCTGATCAGCCGTCCCCAGAAGTTTTGCCTTGAGATGTTTGGGTTAGTGTTGTTCATTCTCTTCCAGCCAAAAAGTGAGGGAGGATCTTTCTTCACTATTCACAGGAGAGAAGACCCAAGAACTATCTTTCCTTCTTCCCACCATGCATTCCCAACCAAGATTACAGGAAGAAACAGACTGAGGCTGCAGGAGGCACTAATGTGCATACTCTATCTGAAGATTAAAAAGACCTGTTCTCTTTTACTACTTCATCTGATTAGGTTCCTGTCTTCCACTGGTCAGCTCTTTTTTTGGTCCCCAGTGAGCTATGAGAGAGAAGGAAGGAAAGAGAGATGCTAATGGATTACAAGTCTGGCAGAGAGGGGAAGCCAGCATACATGTTCACCGTGCCTTTGGCCTTTGGGCTCCAACACCAATCAGAACTGTTAGCCTGAGTCGATCAGAGATTCTAGTAGCCCAGAGAAGGACACATGCAAAGCACTCCAGATACCTCCTGCATTTGTCTCGTCCTGACTCACTCTATGGAAGCAGGGCCAAATGACACACCACATTTGTGAAGCAGTGTTTTGGGAGAATAACACATGGATTAAGACATTTTTCAAACACAACTCTGGACTGAAAGTCAAACCTCAAAAGGAGCATTTCACCATTTCCCGTTCCAGCAAAGTAGAATCCGGGTCTGGTGCAAGCAGTGTAGGCCCATGATTTTTGTGACAGAATAACAATGACATTTCCACTTAAAACTCCTTATGACCTTTCTAAGGGAGCTGTTTGTGCTTCAGTTGTTCCGCCGTTTTTCTCTTTTTTCCCCCGGAGATCGCCTTGCTTTTATAACAACGAGAGACTAATAGACGGAGCAAGAAAGGGGTAGGGAGAACCAATAGGGGAAAGAGATAAGACAGAAGGAGTTGATAGGAAAGCATCAGAAGATAAAAAGGGAAGGTAAAGGAGGTAAAGGAGAGCAAATGTGCCCGTAAAATAAATGCGCATTCTAGGTCTCCAGGCGAAAGATATCACAAAGCGCCTTCTTGCTTCAGGATAATTGCAAAACTAATAGACTTCCTGTGGATAGGGATTATTCTTGTAATGCAGGGAGTGTAGGCAATTGGTAGTTGAATGCTGGGAACGTCAGCTCTGCTCCACCATCTGCTCCTTGGCAACCTGGAGCCTCGCCGTGACCCTCAGCTTCCTTGAGATTTTGAACTACATCTCAGAGGGGCTTTTCCATGTGTTGCCTTGTTCTCGGGGGGTGGGGGTGGGGCATCTCCCATTCTAACCTGGAGGTACCTGTTTGAGATTCTTTTTTCCGGGTTCCATCCACATGTGTCATATTAACAAACTCAAATTAAGCCACTTGTGGAGTTATTAAATCACACATTAATCTTCCCAAGTAATATTTGCATTTTAATACCTAAAGGAATTTTAGATATTCTGGTTAGGATTTTAGACATTTTGGCAGGATTAGAAAGAAATATTTTTAAGCACAGAGGTCTTTTCCCGAGACTTCTTATATAAAAACATAAAATAACTGAATCTTAATGACCTCTCAAAAGAGAAATATGTATATCTATCTATATGTTATTATTTGCAATCAGTTTGATTAAAAAGTATCTATTTCTTTTACACAGATAATAAACTTCATTCAATAACATTAAAAAATGCAGAAGTACTTCAAAAACCAAACTTGAGGAGGGAAATAATTGTCTACAGGGCTCTCATTGCCCAGTATGTGATGCAGAATAAGGCAGTAGGCTCATATTATCAACCTGGTGATTAAGTATAATAGCTAAAGTACTATACTCTTACTAGAGGAAAGACTGCTTGTTTAATGTCTTTATTAACTCCTGTTGTCAGCCAGCTATCCCATAACATGTGAGCAATAAATTCTTCTTTATTTGTTTCAGCAGCCGAACTTTGCTGTAGTTTGTTACGCAGCAGTAGCTAACTGAAACACTTCTTCATTGCTGACAAATTAAGCATCAGAGGCTCCTTGAATTGGCAAACATGGACTCAGTAATAGATTTAGCAGAATTACAATACAAAATTAAGCTATTATGAACACAGGTTTGCTTTGTGGTAGACACTTAGAAGTGGTTGAGAGAGACAGGGAAGTCCATAAATTCTCTCCCTCTCATTCTTTCTTCCTTTTATAACTTGTCTCAAACACTTGTGATAGGAAGTCCCAATAGGAATAAGTCATTGCCTTTGCCTGTTAGATGCTCACGAAGTAGTGGGGGTGCATGCCTGTGCAGGGAGGCAAGTAAATGAGCAATGAAAGGACGTATGCAAGACCGTCACTGATGTATGAGAACAGAAGAAGGAACACAGCACTTAATTCTTAATTCTTCCTGAGAACATCATGAAAATCTTTATAGAAGATACCTCATTTGAGCTAAGTTTTGAAGGACTAGGTTAGAACTTTGACACATAAATATGACCCATGGACCAGTTGCATCAGCCTCCCCTAGGAGCTTGTTAAAAATGTAGAATCTCTGATCTCGTGCAGACAGCTGGAAGAAAACCTGCATTTAAACAAATCTTCAAGTGATTTCTGTGTATATTGAAGGTTGGGTTATACTTATGATTAGGGTGATGGTTCTCATTTGTCTGCACATTAGAATCATCTGGGGAGTTTTGAAAAAAGAATAATGCCCAGGGTCACTATATCTAGTTTCTCACTGAACTGGCCTGGATGGAGCCCAATCATGAGAATGTGTGAAATATTGAGGCACCAGCCCGTGATCTGCTATGGCCATATGCACGTGTCAGATTGTTAAGTGGTTCATAAGTTTCAGTTCTCCTGAGCTGGATTTCGAGGTACAAAAAATTGGGGTGTGGTGAGATGCAATTCCAAGATTCTGAGAAATTCTTCCAACTCTCAGAGGTGAAACTATGGGAGTTCTGGAAATGGTCATGATGACTTTTGTTGATGGCTGGGTCGTAAGCAGGCTTGCATGGCAAAAAGCAGACTACTTGAACACATGGGGATAAATGAGATGGCAAAGGTCCCCAGATTGCTGGGCTTGGGAGCCAGAGGGCGTGATAAAAGAGGTAGATCATACTTGGAGATCTACTTGTCAAGACTGTAATTAACAAAGACTTACTGGCAACTTTTGGAGAAGTTTTATATAGGAGATGGTGTCAGGAAGAACTTAATTAATTTATGTAACTTCTTTATGTTTTTCATCCATTTTTGCATCTTGCCTGCCCTGGCTTTGCTTGGAGAGAGAATTTAAACCCAAGAATATGTCATTGATGGATATTACAGGTCCCATGGCATTCTCACTGTATCCATTGCAATGTTTGGGCCAAGTTCCAATCACAAAATTACTTTCTATTGACTGTAAATTTCACACCTCTACCATGAAGACTTCTCATAACACACACTCTCTAAATTGGCTTCAGGTCCGGCCTGAGACCAACTATGACACATACCCTCAAATGGGTTTCAAATTGAGCCACAGCCTTGGCTAAACATATTTTAATGACAACACATAACATTTGGGTCATTGAAAGAATATTTCCCCCTTCATATGATACATGTGTTGCTGGCATAAAATTATATGACTTACGTCCCCTTTCAGCATTGGGAGGGTCAAGAAATCTTTTTCACTTTCAGTCTGAAATTACTCTGTGGTATAAATTACTCACAGTTCAACACTTGCTGTGTTCAGCCCAGAGGTGGCTGCCTTCTCAAAGGCTCTGTGATTTATGGGAGGAGGCAGAGGGCGAGAGTGCCTCTGAGCAAACAGGCACCTGCCCTGTGTTCCCTCTGTCAGAAGCAACAGAGGGTTGAGGAGATGGTTCTCACCGAACAAGCCAGACAAACAACAGAGAATCTCTCGACTCCATTGATATGGAGCAACTGGTGTAGGAGGGTAAGGGGAATCATTGCAACTCATCTGTTCTGTCCAACTGGGTCTTGATTTTGTTTTGGGGTCCCTCAAGTTTGGGCCCAGTTAGAATCTGGAATGATCCAAGAGGCAGATGTGGATTTTAGTCCCGGCTCTGCCACTTTCTAACTTTGGAGCATGAGCAATGAACATCTCTAAGCCTCCAAAACCTCAATGATAAAATAGAGATCATATACTTCTTTAATTCGCAAGGTCATTGTTTCCCTCGAGTGAGATAAATTATGAGAAATATGGTTTGAACCATTCACGGGTCAGATGCACCCACTGGATGGGAGGTGTGATTATCACGTGGGGTGGGGCATCCCAGGGCACGCCCACCTCAAGGGTTCCGACTGTTGTAGGGTGACCTACCAGGGGTGTTCGCTCAGCCCTGCTAGAGCCCTTGACGACAGTGTAGCTTCCATCTCCGCCCCTGACTCTTGGTTTGGGCTCAGGTCTTGATCTCAGGATCCTGAGATCAGGCCCTACCTCGTCTTGGTGCTTAACACGGGATCTGCTTGGGGTTCTGTCCCCCTCCCCCTCTGCTCCTTCCCTGCTCTCTCTGTCTCTCTGTCTCTCAAATAAATAAATAAAATCAAAGGTTTCAGAGAGAGAGAGACAGACAGAGCGCACGAGCTGGTGGAGGGGCAGGCTCCCCACTGAGCCTGGAGCAATGTGGGACTCGATCCCAGGACCCTGAGATCATGACCTGAGCAGAAGGCAGACACTTTAACTGCCTGAACCACCCAGGTGCCCCAAAATCTCTTTTTAAAAAGAGAAGTTTCCAGCTATTGATTTTTTAAAAAGTGGAAGAGGGGACTAAGGTTGTTGAATACCAAAAATTAATGTTTGCGTTAGGAAGGGCTGTCTGAGAGCTCCACTAGTTTACAGAACACCAGAATGGTAATCAAATGGTGTTGCAAGCAGGGCCACCGAGGGTCTGTGTTTCTCCTTGCTGCTGTCACTGCTGACGGTCTGGAGTTGAACAGACACGTGGGTGTATTTCGAGAAGTATTTATCTCTGGTAGAGCCAGTGAAAGCTCTTAACCACATAAACACACAACAGACTGAAATATGCAAATATCTCCCCTGAGGTTCAGGCCCAGTGAAGGGGCGTGTAGGGGTGGGTGGCCAGGGTGAGCGCAAGCTCTGATGGCTGTGGAGGTGGGGAGGCCTCGAGAGTTCTGGAATTTCTAATTAGGGTTATCTCTCCACAACCCATTGTTCCTGTAGATTTAACTTTTTTTTTTTTTTTTTAATTTCCTTCCTAAATTAGCTGCTCAACTTTCGATCTTGATCTCCCCTCTCTGGGTACTTAAGATTAATTTCTTTTTACATGGGAGACAGAGTCTGTTTTACGGAGAAGAACTTGGGGTACCTAGAGGAAGAGTGACTTTCCTCAGATCTCCCAATGGATCTTGGCAGACTTCAGATGAAGGCATCTGCCCACCCTCTGTTCAGAAGTTCAAAGTTCTTTTCTCTCCACGTCCAAGATCCCCTCTAAGATGTAAACACAGCCCCCACTCCCACCCACTCCCAAGACACTCTTCTCAAGCTTCAGTAACTCTCAGAAGAATATTATAAAAAAAGCAGTGTGCTAGGGGCTTCTGGGTGGTTCAGTCAGTTAAGCGTCTGCCTTTGGTTCAGGTCATGATCCCAGAATCCTGGGATCGAGCTCCGTGTCAGGCTCCCTGCTCACTGTAGGGGGAGGTCTGCTTCTTCCTCTGCCCCTCTCCCCCACTTGTACGCTCTCTCTCTGTCTCAGATAAATAAATAAAAAATTTAAGAAAAAAAGAGCAATGTGCCTAATGTTAGCAACTTTGCTAAGGGCCTGCATTGAGGATTACAAAGTTTTGAGAGCTCTGGTAGCTGGGGTTAAAAATTCTTGAGGGTGAGATCGCGGACGTGGCCTCTTGTCCATTCGTTTTAGATGTGGGACCTGCTCTTCGGTTGGTAAAACCAACCAACCAACCAACCAACCAGAGAGCTCCTGTTAGAGCATATCCAATATTTTTGGTGTGCTTTAATATAAAATTTTAAAGTATAAAATATGTAAAATTCTATGGTATTAATAAATAGTATAGTATATATGTTATATCTTTATATAGAATTATATATATACAACATAATATATACATGTATGATAATTGACATAAATCTATTTTAAAGTTTCTCTTAAAAATCAGATTCATCACTTGGCTTCTTCACATCGATACTACTTATGCATATCCAAAATACTAGTTGGGTTCTGGAACTCTGGTTCCGTGGAACTTCTCAGGAGCACGTGTGGACATTGAAGAGTCCATGAAAAGTAGAGAGTGTTAAGAACTGCGCTGCTTGGAATTTCAACTCTAGCCAGATGTAGAGTAGCAGAGTGCAGGCGAATATACCAACCTTGGAGGAGAGTATTATGCCAGGGAGGGTTGAATCATAAAGGACGAGTGAGTATTCACGAGATGGAGAAAGAGAGACCATTCCAGGAGACGCAGGAGAAGACGGCATAAGCAATAAGCAATTCAGTGCAGGTAGGTGCACATGTGCGGTGGGGGGAGAGGGGCATGAGGCAATAAGGCAATTGAGGCAGAAAGAAAGGGTTTTGTCTTCCAAATTATGACACTTTTATTTTGTCCTGGAGCCATTAAGAGGTTTTAATACAAGAAGTTCCAAGATGAGTCCTTGTTTCTGTTGAGATAGCTTAGCGGGTCCTGTGCATGACTTTCTGCCATTTACATGGCTTCCCTAAATATTGGTGTTTCCACCCCACCTAACGCACTTTAGATAATGTTTGGGGACAATGCTTTGGAGGGGGTCAGAATTGATTGATGTCACCGTGTAAAAAGAAAGAGGAAGCAGGTCTGCAGCATTGGACAGCTCAGTCTTTCTAGGGCGCCTGGGCTTGTGTAGCTGGAGATGCTGAACTGAGTGAGAGCTGTCTATTACATACCTCCTTGGATTAGCAAAGCTCCTTGAGTGGCCTTGAAAATCACTGAAGTGCCAGAAAGCTTTCTAATCCAGAGCTTAAGTTTACTTCAGTGATATGTCGCAGGAATTGTTAAGTGAATAGACACGACCTGTCTGTTCACCTTAAGAAGTGAGAGAGGCCGTCAGCCTCTTCTCGACTGGGAAGGTATGTAAGAGGAGGCATGAACAGGGAAGCAATAGGTGAACCAGAGGGGAGGTTGAACCAATGTCCAGGGGCAGGGCGTAGGGAGTCCCTGGAAGGGAGAAGAAAGGTTCCACTCACACACAGTGTAGTTTGTGCCAAACATAACTGTCTCCTGTATAATTTTGGTTTGTGTGGTTGTAAGATTTTATGGGCTCTTGGAACCAAGAGGGAAGACCAAAGAGGAAAGTAACTGTCAACACATATTCTTAAGGAAATCATACATTTCAATTCAACTGGCCTTCAGGCACGGTGCTGACATGATAATTTTCAGGCAAAGGTGTAAGATACATCTCTGTATACAGGGGTTACATCAACCACTGGAACTCCCTCTAGTAAGGGTGGAGAGCCAAATGTGGGTTGAATGAAACTAATTTAATGCAGGGAAGAAGGTGCTGGGGTTAGCGGAAGCAAGAGTAACCTTGGGATTCTCAAAGCCACAGAGTGTCGCCATCATTCCAGACCATCCTGTTTCTTCTAATCATCCATATTGATGTGACTTCAAACTAATGGCTGATTTACCTTTGAGAAAAAAGCGAGAGCAAAACTGGTCATTAAAGTGAGACCTGTAGGTCATTATTCCCAGCAGTTAAATTCAACTGGAAAGAAGTCTAGACTGGGCTTGCCTACACACTGTGGGCCGGGCTCCTCCCGGAGAAGGTTGGATCCTTACTTTTTTTCTGGCAAACATACCGCTTAACACTTATTAAGCATTTCACAGTACGTGCAGGTATACTGCCAAGTTCTTTATGTAGATCGTATTACCCACGGCTCGCAGCCCTTCTCCAAGAAGGGCGCTGGGACTGACCCAGGTTTTCAGAAGGGGAGGCTGCAGTGCAAGGTGACAGATCAGGGTCAGACCATCTTTAAGTGGCAGAAGTAGGATTTGAACTCATGCCTACCTTCCTCCAAAGCTCAAGCTCTTTATTATACTCGATTATGAGCTTAACCCTTTCTATGCATTAAATTTCCCCATTTGTGTAGGTCTGGAACCTCATACCTTGACCTTACTATGTTCTTAAAGGCCCTGGCTATAAATATTTGCACTCAAGCATGATAACTCAATGTGAATTATTCAGCTTCAGATCTAAGTCTCCTGGTTAGTTATCTGCATTTCAGAAAAGTATAAGGAAAATTCAAGAACACATGATCTTCGTGGGAGGGGAAATATATATTTTGAGAGGTACCCTCAACTTCGATTAACTTTTAACTTATTTTATTTATTTATTTATTTTTAAAAGCTTTTATTTATTTGACAGAGAGAAAGAGATCACGAGTAGGCAGAGAGGCAGGCAAAGAGAGAGGGGGAAGCAGGCTCTCTGCTCAGCAGAGAGCCTGATGCAGGATTCGATCCCAGGACACTGAGGTCATGACCTAAGCCGAAGGCAGAGGATTAATCCACTGAGCCACCCAGGCACCCCTATTTTTTATTTCAAAAAGTAAATTTTATTATTCATGTCCCTGAAATAAAGGATTGTACATTAGAGATCATAAGAAATTAGACAGCATACTGATCAAACCTTTGAAACACTGTAGAGCCTTTATAGGTTTAGAAACTCCAGTGAATGGGGCCCATTCAGCTTCTCACTGGCTCTGTTTTTAGTAAAGTAACTTCCAAGAGGCTCTAATTTATTCATCGGAAATACTTCCATTTAATGACTTTATAGTACATTACACCCTAGCAGAAAAGGATCATATTTCATGTATTTCCCCATCTCAGTAAATGGCAACACTCCATCCAGTTTCTCAGACCAGAAATCCTGGCGTCTAGTCCTTTTGACTTCCTTGTACTGACGATCCATCATCTCTACCTTTGAATTGTATCCAGAGTTTGACCACTTCTCCCTGTGTCCGCCGCCCCTCCTCCCCGGCCAAAGCCACCACCATTTCTCACCCAACTACTGCAATAGCCTCCCAGCTAGTCTCCTTTCTTACATCTCTGCAGTCCATTTGTCACACAGAGGCCACAATGATCTTCTTAAAATGCCATTTTGTTCCCTTCCCTGCTCAAAGCCCTCCAGTGGTTTTCCATCTGACTTGGAATAAAATTAAAATTCTTTATGGTGTCCTACAAGACTCTGTGTGACAAGACTCCACTTCCTATGCATGAAAAATGCTATGCTCCTGTGTCCTACCTTTATCTTCCTCACTCATGTAGTCCAGCCCCACCGTTCTGCCAACAAACCGAATATGTTCACACCTCAGGGCCTTTGCATACCCTGTTTCCTGTGCCTGCAAAGCCTTTCCCCCGGCCACCCACGTAACTTTACTCTCTTATGTTCTTCTAGTCGGTGCTCACAGTCTACCTTAGTGGAGAGATCTTCCCTGATAATAACATGTAAATATTTCATAAATATATGTGAAAATGTAAAATAATTTCCAAAAATTCTTTGTTTCTTCAACCCATTTTTAGAAATTAGAATTTATAACATAATACAGAAAAGCATATGAAAGAGGTACAATTCCCTCGTTTGTCATAAAGCAAAGACCTGTGTATCTATCACCCAGGATAAGAAATAGCACAGAGCACCTCAAAGTCGAAGATCTGCTATAATTGGCTCTCTGTAACCACCCCTCCCTTCTCCTTAAAGGTAACTGATCTTTAGACTTTTATGATAATCATTCCCTTGTTTTTCTTTGTTTTCCCTTGTTCTGCCACCTGAGTGTGCAATATAAGTATACAGTTAAATTTGCCTGCTATTTGAATTTCATATAAAATAGAATCTCACTATACATGTTTTATCCCTCACTTGACTCCTTTTGCTCAATATTGTGTTTTGAGATTTATTAATTTTGTTGTGTGTAGCTCTAATTCCTTCATTTTCATTGCAACATTTTATTCTATTGTATGATTATTTATAGCTTGCTTATTTTCCGCTCTTACTGTTGATGCACATTAGAGTTGCTGTGTTGCTATGAGCATTTTTGTATGTGACTCTTCACGCATATGCGCGTGGATTTCTGTTAGCTATACACCTGGGAATGAAATTTCTGAGTCATAGGGTATGAGGATATTAAATTGTAGTTAATAATTCCAAACTGTTTTTTAAATGGCTGTGCCAATTTACATTTTCACGAGAAGGGCGTGAAAGTGTTTATCAATCCACTATTCAGCCAATAATCAGTATTATCATTAAAACAAAAGTCAGCTAATTCGGTAGGGGTGTAGTAGCATTTCATTTTGATTTTCATTTTAATTTATCTGGTTACTAATTACACTGAGCACCATTTTTTAAATATATATTATTAGCGATTTAAATATTCTCTTTTCTGAAGGACTCATTCAAACATTGCTCATGTTTGTATTTGGTTTTTAGTTGTTGTTATTTGCTAATTAATTTATTGGAGTTCTTTATATAGTCTACGTATTATCCCTTTCTCATAATATGTGTTGAACTTTTCCTCCTAACCCCATGTCTTACCTTTACATTCACTTATGATGCTTGTAGATGAAAAGAAGTTTGTAATTTTAAAATACACCAATTATCAATCTTTTCCCTTAGCGTCTGTTTTTTATGTTCTGTTCAAGGCCTCTTTCTCCAGCGCAAGGTCATAAGTATCTTCTGTAAGCTTTATCAATTTACCTTATACATCTAGATCTACAGTCTAACTGAAATTGATTTTTATTTATTTGGTTTTTGAAGCAGAAGTCAACATTCATTTTTTTAAATATGGATATTTCAATGAACCAAAGAACATTTACTATTCTCCACTGATCGTCAGTGTTACCTTTGTCATAAATTAAATGTCCATTCTCAGATGATCTTAATTGTTGTAAATCTGAACATCTTGATATTTGGTAGACCAAGTTCTCTCTGGTTGTAACTCTTCCTTCACAGGGTTTTAGGAATTCTTTGTCATTTGCACTTCCATATCAGGTTGAGAATTATTTGGGCAAGTTTCACTTGATACACACACACACCTTTTGGGGATTTCGATTGTAATTGTTTAAGAGCTAATTTGGAGAGTAATCAATTTGGAGAGTTTTGTTTTGGTTTGTTTCGTTTATTTTTTTAAGAAAGAGAGTATGCATGAGCAGGGTAGGGAGGGGCAAAGGGAGAAGGAGACAGAGAATCTTAAGCAGGCTCATTCTTAGACCCTGAGTTCATGACCTGAGCTGAAATCAAGAGTTGGATGCCAGGAACCCCTCTATTTGCAGAATCTTAGTACCTTTACAATAGTGTATTGAGTGTTTTAATTTATAAACATGCTTTATTGCCCATTCACTTAGATCTTTGATTTCTCTCAATAAGATTTTATAGTTTTCTTTGCAGATAGCTTACAGTTTTATATAGTCACTCACAGGGACTTGATTCTTTTTGATACAACCACAAATGGCATCAGTTTTCTCCCTTCCTTCCTTCCTTTATTTTTTGCTGTTACGTTTTATATGTATATATATATATATATATATATATATATATACTTAATTTTTATATATTGACCCTGCATCCAGTAACCTTGCTAAATACAGTGTCATTTCTTACTTGGATTTTTTCTGTAGGGAATTATACAATCTGCAAATGAGTTTTGTTTCTTTCCTTTTAATCCTTATACCTCTTATTTATTTTTCTTGGCTTACTAAATTGGTTAAGCTCTCCAACACAATGACAAATAGAAGTGGACCCAGAAGGTATGATTGACTAAATCTTTATGAAAAGGGAAAACTTCACATTTCATAATTAAATATGATATTTGCTTTATGTTATTCTGCAGATAAACTTTATTAGACTATGGAATTTCTTTTATATTTCTAGGTTTTTTAAAACCATGAATAGATGTTGAATTTTATCAAATGAGTTTTCCTTTAATGAAATAATCTTGTTAATTTTCTTATTCTGCTAATGTGAATGACACTGCATGATTTTCAAATGTTTCACCCATCTTACATTTTTCAAATAAAAGAAATTTGTGTAATATACTTTCCTTTTTATATACCACTGAATTATTTTTGCTAATATTATTATTATGATTTTTAATCCACTTGAATAATGTTGGTCTGTAATTTTCTTTTCTTATAAAGTTCTTTTCAGATTTAGATATTAAAGTTATTCTGATTTCATAAAATGGATTTAGGAATATTCTTTCTTTA
The DNA here is from genome assembly GCA_028533885.1 of Nasua narica. Taxonomy (NCBI): domain Eukaryota; kingdom Metazoa; phylum Chordata; class Mammalia; order Carnivora; family Procyonidae; genus Nasua; species Nasua narica. The sequence goes on along the minus strand of CM052814.1, from coordinate 8,384,213 downwards.
ATTGTTTGAAAGAATTTGCTTAAGATTGGTGTTATTTCTTGCTGAAATATTTGTAAGAATTCATTAGTAAAATAAATCATCTGGGACTACACATTTCTTTGGCAAAGTTTTTATAATAGATTAAATTTCATCAGTACTTTCAGGATTCTTTAGATTTTCTTTTCTTTTTTCCCCCTTATGTCAATTTTAGTAAGTTGCACTTTTTAAATATAAATGTTTCCATTTGGTCTGAATTTTAAGTTTATTTGCATACATCTGTTCACATTACCTTCTTTTTTTTTAAAGATTTATTTATTTATTTGAGGGGGGGAAGGGCAGAGGGAGAGGGAGAGAGTCTTAAGCATCTCCCCACTGAGCTGGGAGCCCCAATGTGGGGCTCGATCTCATGACCCTGAGATCATGACTTGAGCCAAAATCAAGATTCAGATGGTTAACCAACTGAGCCAGGCAGGCACCCCTCAACCCAATCATTCTTAATATTGGCTATTATATATTTTTTTAATTCTAGAATTTCCACTTTAAGAATATTTTTTAGATCTCTACTGAAATTCTCAATCTTATTTTTTATTCCTATGAGAATGATAGGCATATTTATTTTAAAGTCAGTATCTGATAACTCCAGTATTGGCACATCCTGTTGGCTGGTTTCTCTTATCTGTAGTTTCTGCTGGTTTTTATTTAGAATATCTGATTTCCTCTTATGTTTGGATTACTTTTGATTTTATGCTGTGCATTATATTTATACAATTCTTGGTAACAATAACTTGAGATCAGATATTTTTACATTCTTCCAGAGAAGATTTAAATTTGCTTCAGCTAGGGTTTGGAAGTTTTAGCAGTTCAGCATCATCTTAATCCAAATTCAGAGACTGAATCCACTAGAGGCTGGGCTGCAGTCCCCTGAGGAGTGGCCTTTTGCCAGTTCGTTCTGACACCTGTGGGTGGCATTCTAGATTCCAACCCAAAGACAAGGAGGTAGTTTCCATGATACATTCCTCTTCCTTGGTGGGACCCAGACTCAATTCATGTCCCCGTAGCCTTGAGTGACTTCCAAAAGCACAGCTCAATCTCTTAGCACTCCCTCTGGAATTGGCTAAAGCTCTCAGAAAATAAGCGATGCTCACACAACACACAACTCCTTGGGTCTCTGCTCTCCTCCTGGTGTGATAATTCCATACTACTTTATTGGTTCTCAAAGTCTGCCAAGCAGTTCTAAATGACATCTTATCCAGCTGTTTTTCTCTTAGGTAAGATTGTTCTGCATTTCTTGGTTCATTAACACTGAACTGTATTTTTCTTCACAATACTTATCATCACTCCAGTTCAGGTTGGGAAAAGTTTTGCGTCTTTAAGTAAATAAAAGAGATAAAAGAATTTAAAAAATAATAAAACTGTATTTCTTGGAAACAAGGTTTTTCTTCTTTTAAATATGGGAACTCTAAAAAGTTATCCTCAAAAGTCCTTTGTATTGAATAATTGGGATTTAAAAATACTGTCTTTTTCTCTTCTTGAAAAATTGTACCTTTTTATCCAGAAAATATAGATCATAGAGAAAAGTTTAAAATGTTTCTTAATAATGTTACCAAGCAATAGTCCTTGTTAACATATTTATTTATAGTGTCACAAACACACAGACTCACCAGGTTTTGAATACTGGGGTAATACTATAGGATTATTTTATAACCCAACTTAATTCAACAATATACTGTCAATATATTTTTTCACTGTCTTCATTTTATCAAACATTCTTGTGAAACAAGATTTTTAGTGGTAATATATGGAAAGCAACATAATATAATTAACCAATTTCTAATTATTACAACTATAGTTGCTTATAAAATTTTGTTGCTTTTATCAACTGAAATGTACATTTTATATTTAAGTTTTTCCATGTATGTGTATATTTTACTAGGATACATTATTACATATGAAACTTGTGTGAAAGATTATTTAGAAATTTGAGGCTTTTGTTATAAAATTTTAAAATTCTTAGAAATTTGTATTAATTTATAATTCAACTACCATCCTAGAGTAACTTTCTTCCCAAAATATATTCATATAGGGGGTTCATCTCTTAGGATCATCATTGGTAAACAAACTTTACCAATTTGCTAAGTAAAATATTATTCTTTCTTTCTTAAAAAATGGTATAAATTTGATCTACTGTGAAGTTAACTATATATTCATAGTTTTGGCTTTTTGTAGTGTGTGTGTGTGTTGTGTGTGTGTGTGTGTGTACATTCATGTGTATATTCATTCTTCAAGGCCTTTATTCATATTTTTTATGTACTTCCTTTTCTCATTATTTAGGAACTGTATTTATATTAGGGAAGCTAGTCATGAGGTTCTTAACTCTTTCTCATATAGGTTAAATTATTTCTCCACTTTCATACTTGCTTTTTTATTTTGTTTTGGTACTTTTTTGATGCAGAAGTCTAAATTTTTAAATTTGATATATAGAAGCTTAAATATAGTTAGGTTTTTGTTTCTTCTCTCTCTCTTTTTTTTTTTTGAGAGAAAGAGTGCAGGCGAAGAGGCAAAGGGAGAGAGGATCTTTTAAAAAAATACTTGTTTATTTATTTTAGAGAGAGTGCTTGAGAGCACACACGAGTAGGGGAAGGGGCATAGGGAGAGAATCTTCAAGCAGATGCTCTGCTCAGCGGGGAGCCATGGTTCTATCCCAGGACCTGTGAGATCATGACCTGCGCTGAAACCAAGAGTGGGATGCTCAACCGACTGAGCCACCCAGGCACCCCTAGAGAGTGAGAATCTTAGGGTGGGCCCCACGCCCAGTGCATAGCATGGGGCTTGATCTCACAACCCTGACCATGACCTGAGCCAAAATCAAGAGTCAGACTCTTAACCAGCTGAGCTTACCAGGTGCCCCTCTTCTTTTTTTCTTTATGTTTCAAAGAACTAAGTATGCATAATTCCATTTTTTCATATTTAGTACTAGGGTGTTTAGCTAAACTTTGCTTTGGTGTTGAAGTAAGTAAAATTTATGTCTCTCAAATAATTAACTAATTTCCCCAGAATTAATTAATTAATTAATTAATTAATTAATATTTCTCTCTTATTTTAGAATGCCAGTTACTTTTAAAAAATTCTGTTCCACTAGATGTTATATCTTACACTGGTATTGTAATGGTTATGTTACTGTGGCTGTATAATACGTTGCAATTTCAAGCAGTGAAAATTTACCTATATTTTCTTCCAAAATTTCCGAGCTGCTCCAGCCTATGTATACTTAAAACTGAAATTAAAATAATTTTTTCAAGTTCTAAATAAATGTCTTTGATTTTGAAAGTAGTCATATTACATCTATAAATAAATAATAAAATATAATTGATATTTTAACTAATTGAGATTTGCCATCTTAAGAACACCAATATTGCTTCAGTTATTCGAATTTTTTTATAAATCCTCCAGGGAAGTATTAGTTCTTTTCATCTTTATATAACTTGTAAATGTATTGCTAGGTATTTTATTTTATTGTTACTTTGGTTGATTTTTCAAATTAAATTTATTAATTGATTTTTATTGTATTTTTGTATAATCTGCAACTATTTTACTAAACTCATATAAATTTCTTAAGTTTTATTTGATTTCCTTGGATTTTAAAAAAGTGTAAATCACTTCTATCTTATGAAAATAATATTTTTCTTTTTGCTGAAAGTCTTACTGTTTTTCTTTTCTTTTTTTTTTAAAGATTTATTTATTTATTTGATAGACAGAGAGATCACGAGTAGGCGAGAGGCAGGCAGAGAGAGAAGGGGAAGCAGGCAGAGAGAGGAGAGGAAGCAGGCAGAGAGAGGAGGGGAAGCAGGCAGAGAGAGAAGGGGAAGCAGGCTCCCTGCTGAGCAGAGAGCCCGATGTGGGGCTCGATCCCAGGACCCAGAGATCATGACCTGAGCCGAAGGCAGAGGCTTTAACCTACTGAGCCACCCAGGCGCCCCTCTTACTGTTTTTCTAATTTTGAATGTTGATGTCACAAGTTAGGAATGTTCAATTCATAGTAGATAAGTTAGACAGATTTAGAAGTCCTGGGACCTAGAACTTTAAAGGCCACTAAAGTGGGTTAGGTGTTGGAGAAAACGGTCACAAATGCAGCTGTGATATCTCTTTGAAAGCAGTTGTATTGAAGGTCCAGTGCAAAATAGAATTGGCATTTTATCAAGATGGGTATGGTGGTGGAGAATTTTGGAGCAGTAGTTGATTATTCCAAGAACCCAAAGTAGAAGACACCAGTGGGAAAGAGGGTAATGATTGGAGGAAGGCCCACAAATTGGGTTCAAATATTTGGAAAGGGAACTGGTCAAAATAATGATTAAGACAGGAACCCAATCCTAGAAGATTTTGGACACATTCGAGCTATACTGTCAGGGACACAAGAAAATATTCAGGGACAGATTGTCTGCATGGAAAATGTGACACTGAATTTTTCAGACTGAGCTGTATTTGTTAAGTATCTCCTGTCTAACTGTGTAACTAGACCTACAGACTAGAATGGAATTGAACATGTATTTAGAGTTCAAGTTCCCTCCAGATTTGGAGAGGTGGAAAGACCGGCTCTGGGATCCAGGAAGGACATGATGACCATACACCCACACCCACACCCACTCACACACACACACACACACACACAATTACATATATAAATTATATATGTATATCTGAAATATGTATGTCATCATGGGTAATCAAGAAAACATAATGGGAAAATTACATGCTGATTCAGTCTGCAACCTGTGGCTAATAATTATAGAAGCTCGTTTTTATTAAGGAGTGTTCTTTTTCATTGTTCGGATTCCCAGAAAGAGGCATTTCTTAAGAGAAAATTATTAGATTGCTGTTTTGGGGGTCAAATCATTATTGTGTTTTTTCTAGTCAAAAATATGTTTAAAATGTCTGCTAGGTGCCATGCTCTGGTGATATGACAAAAAAAAAAAAAACAAAACCCACAAACATGATAGATATAGGACCTGTTCTCTAACTTCTGGTCTAATAGGAAAAATAATCCAGTAAGCAAGCACAAAAATTAACATGATGTGATGGGAGGTATTTAAGGAGGAGCAGAGAGTTCTAAAGGCTAACTAGGCAGAGAACTTGACCTGGCTTTTGGTAGAATGAATAGGATGGAGCAAGGAAAAGGGGGCATGTTTTATAAAAACTGCAATCTGATGGAGAAGAAGGGGCTTTAGAAGCAGTGAGGTGAAAGAAAAATATTCCACAGAGAGAATTTTACATGCAGGGAGACTACACACCTACTTTCTAGGAACAGGAAGTTTGGCGTGGGTAATAAATGATCTTGGAAAGATTACTAATGAGTTTGGAGGCATTTGAACTTTTCAAGTAGCTTTGGGGAAGGAGGACACGTGGTGGTAGATGCGACTGATTCTGCGTTCCAGAAGTTACATTTAGGAGCACAGATTAGGTGAGGATGGAGTAAGAGAGATCAGTTAGTCGACTTTTCCTAATTCAAGTCCACCTTTGGCAAAAATAGTGACCATGGAGGTCACTTTATTTTCAGTTTTTCTTTATTTTTAATTTTCTTTATTTTTATTTTTCACTGTCCTTGTTTCAGATGCATACTGCATTTAGTTGTTAATTAAGTAAATTATTTTATAGTGTTTATCTTTTATTGAGTGAATTTACTCTACGTGTGGACTGAATGACAACTCCCCCAAAATGTCATGTCCTAATCCCTGAAGCCTGTGAATTTTACTTGACATAATAGAAGGGCTCTAGTAGATGTGATTAAATTGAGGCTCTCGAGGTGGGGAAATTGTCCAGGGTTATCTGGGTGGGACCGTGTAATCACATAAGTTCTTACAGAGGGAGGCAGGAAGATCCACTAAGCATCAGGAGGTGGGATGATGAAGGCAAGAGGTTGGAGTGATATGAGATCAGAAGCCAAGGGACCGGGAGAACCCCACCCCCCAACCCCAGAAGCTAGAAAGGCAAGGAGACAGATTATACCAAGGAGCCAGCAGAAGGAACCAGCCCTATTCACATGCTGACTTCAGCTTAGTGAATCTGATTTTGGACTCTGGCCTCCAGAACTGTAAAAGAGGAAATTTGTGGGGTGCCTGAGTGGCTTAGTCAGTTAAGCATCTGCCTTCAGCTCAGTCATGGTCCTGGGGTCCGGGGATTGAGTCGCATACCCAGCTCTCCACTCACCGAGGAGTCTGCCTCGCCCTCTGACTCTGAGCCTCCCCCTTGGCTCACACACTCTCTCTCAAAATAAATAAATAAAATCTTAGGAAAAAGAGAATTAATTTGTGTTGCCTTTAAGCTGTGAAATTTGTGATAATTTGTTTTGGGGGAGAAGGATGCGTGATCATTTAAAGGTGCAATGTTAGGGGTATCACAGTGTCCATTTAACCTGTCTGATAGGATCAATGTTTTCAGATTACTTTTACGTAGGCAGCACGTAAAAGGGCCAAATGGCATCGTTTTTTCAAATGAGATTTTCAATCGTATTCCCTTTGCCGGAGAATGTGTTGCTCATTATACAAATGATAACTCACTTTCAAAACAGAAACAGGGTAGCAGGCTTTAAGAGGTATGGAGCTGTATTATCACAGAGCCACATGCCGTGGTTTTAAGAACATATTGGAAAAAACAGTTTCTGAGTGGAAAAGTCAGGACTCTGAGATTACAATTAGAACACATGCAAAAAGGGCACCTGTGTGGTTCAGTGGGTTAAATCCTTTGCCTTTGGCTCTGGTCATGATCTCAGGGTCCTGGGATTGAGCCCCGCATCGGGCTCTCTGCTCAGCGGGGAACCTGCTTCCTCCTCTCTCTCTGCCTGCCTCTCGCCTACTTGTGATCTCTCTCTCTGTCAAATAAATAAATAAAAATCTTTTTAAAAAAAATGATGAACTTGAGTCAAGTACTGATAAGCTTAGAAAAGAAAACGAGATGGGCGAACCCATTCCATTAGATGAGCAATGTGTTAGATAAGCAGAGGGTGTCTAGACCCGCTGGGGCCTCTTACAGTAGCAAGAGACCCAGGGGTTCCTCTGCATCACTCATTTGGTTAAATATTTCTAGTAGAATTCCAGATATTCAGCATGGTCTTAACCATTCTTCACTCATCTTCCTGTTAATCTTCATGGGATTCTGTCTTATGGAATATTGCGAGCTATGATGTACATCTATAGACAGCTTGGACGAAGTAGAGTATATTGGGTAACTGGTGACCAAAAGGCAGTGCGCAAAGTGGGTAAAACCACTGAACAGCCCACCAACAGGACTTTGACATTAACAAGGCTGATTTCTGTCTGGTGATGCTACACCCTGAGCGTATCATGAATACCAAATCCTGAAGAAAAGGAAAGGGGAGGAAAAGAGGGAATTGGGGGACCCGCCTGTGAACTCTGTTTCGTGGGACTGGCCTCATCCTCACTGTTGTGCAGGAATCTCTGGTTTCCTGTTTCTGTGGCCACGAGCCTGGGTCTGACCCAGCTCAGGGTGTCTCGCTCACCACAGGGGAAGGCGGCCATCGGCTTTGGCGCAGCCCCGGAGCTCTGGGCGGACAGGTCACCTGGCTCTGAGTGAGTGTAATATTAGTGGTCTGGATGTGACTCCCCCACAGGCTGATTCTCTGTGCTCTGGCCCTTCAGATTTTCCACAGCTGCTTGTAAATCATTTGTCATCTCTAGAGCTGACAAAGAAACCAAGAGGATCCTTCATGAGTCAACGATACTCATTTTTTTGAAGGGCAAATTTCTCTGGTCTCCCCACTCTATCTTGACAAGGACAGCGACAGACCCTGCTCCGTGAATACTAACAGAGTCCCCGGCAGAGGCAGGGGCGGGGACCCCCACAACCCGGGAGCCACAGACATACAGACACTAGCTCCTGTGACCAAGCCAAGTGACCCCCCAGGAGCTATGAGGGATCAGCGAGCTGAAGGGAGTGCTGTCCTAGGCCTGGGACAATCCTTCTAAAACCCGTGCTGATACTGCAGCTGAGAGAAAATCAGGACGGGATCCGAGCACAGAAGAGCCGCAGGGAAAGGGGAGTCCAAAAAAATTCTGGGGCTGGCTGGGATAAAGGGTTAAACTCCCGTAAGACTTGCTGCGGCCTTGACTGCCCAAGCTCCCAACCTCCCCCCAACTTGCTCACATTTCTAAGACGTCCCTAGTGCCGAATTCTTATTCAACTTCAAACTGACAAACTGTTTTTAATCTTTTCCTTCTATCCAGCCTGGAGATTGGGAAGCAAAAATCAATACCGGTTGGCAGGTGATCAAGCTGCTTCAGACTGGTTGTGAGGAGAGAGCAGAGAGTGAGAGCAGGAGGACAAGGGTGGGGGGAGGGCGGGGGGTGGGGGAAAGGAGTTTGACTAAGTACCATGAATTACTGGCCGGAGGTCCAAAGGGCTGTGATTTCTCTGGCCTTGAGCGGGGTAGCTTGGGAATGCCATTAGAACAATTAGGTCAGGAGTTCACAGCTGTTAAGGTGCCTTTGGAGAGAGACACCGAGAATTTTCCTGACAATTCAGTGGGAGAGAAGGTGGGAGGGAGAGGCGGCAGGAGAGGGGCTCAATCGGTCTGCGGTATCTTTCCGGAAGAGACTCAACAACCTCAGTACCACACCACGAGAGGCAGAGAGTTGCTTTAAAAAGGAAAATGGTATAACCGTTGAGTCAATTGAAAAAATATTTTGAAATATTTTAAAATGACTCTCACGGATGGGACAGCAGGGAAAGAGTCAGTAGGGAGAGTTACTCACCCAGACATCCCCAAAACCCAAAGACCTGGGTGATTCAGTGTTCAGTCCCGGCCCAGAGTCCCAGTGATCCCTCGTTACTTAATTATTGATATTCTGAAAACTCTAATAAGGCAGAGATGATCCTTATTCAACCAGGTCAGGAGTTAGGAAATGTAGGCCATGCTATTGCCATCCTGTTATGTCTTTCTGGGTAGGGACAATATGGAGAAAGCAAGAAGTCAAGTGTGGGCCTCTGGATTTCTCCAAGTGGTCTTGCGTGGATTTAGCAATGGATGCAATTCCTTAGGGAAAAGAGATTTTTCAGTATTAAGAGCCAAGGTTTTGGCATAATGGTGGGTATAGACCTGGTTACTCTCCTTGCCCCTCCTTTATATCCCCTGTATAAAGGGGATATAAACCCTTCCAAGAATGGGCCAAATAGGTGTTATCTCACCTGGAGAAGGGTGAGTGGGGAGAGTGGAACAGAGGGCAGCTGATGGGGATGGGGGTCCTGCACAGTGTCCTCTATCAGCTTAGAATCATCCCTAGGCTTGAGTAGGCAGAAAATACAAACCCAGGTGAGTGTGAAGGGAATCTCAGAGTGGAAGAAAACTGTGCTTTATTTCCTAGGCTGTAGCCAGGACATGCTGCATATCTGATCAAGAAGTAGGAGGCCAGCTTTTTGCCAGAACAAAAGAGCAACAAAGGATGAGAGGCATTAGGAGTCCTGCATGAAGATGGCTGTATGAGGTGACAGGATTTGGGACACGCTGCTGTAAAAGATGGCGCCTTGACCTACGGAAGACTTCAAGCTGAAGAATTTGAGAAATGGCGTGTGGAGAAAGACTTGTCTGACCTTCCCCCAAAGTAGGTCCTAAAACCCTCAGGTGAGAGGTGCTGACGTTAAACTCAGAGGAAAGGTGCATTCTCCCTGAAGAGCAGGGGACACAGAGAGGGATCTGAAAGAACAGGTCTTGCTACATGCCCCCCATTGTCTACAGTTAACTCACTTTTGTCCCTATCACGTCTCTCAATGACTTTCTACTTGTCATGAAACGTGGCTTCAAAACACTCAGGCTTAACCACTTCTTTGGGTCTTCATCTCCTTATGAAGCTTCTCATGTCATGGAAAACTTAAGTAAATGTGTGGGGGAGGCTGAGTGGCTCAGTTGGTTAAGCATCTGGCTCTTGATTTTGGCTCAGGTCATGATCTCAGGGTCGTGGGATCGAGTTGGACTCTCTGCTCAGTATGGAGTCCACTTGAGGTTCTTTCTCCCTCCCCTGTTGCCCCTTCCTCTGCTCCTGTGCTGTTTCTCTAAATAAATGAACAAAATCTCTTTTTAAGAGATTTAATTAATTAATTTATTTAGAGAGATAACGAGAGAGTGAGAGAGTGCAAGTGGGGGGCGGGGAGAAGAGGAAGCAGGCTCCCTGCTGAGTAGGGAGTCTGATGCGGGATTAGATCCCAGGAACCTGGGACCATTATCTGAACCGACAACAGAAATTTAACTGACTGAGCCACCCAGGTGCCCCAATAAGTGAACAAAATCTTATAAAAATGCATATGATTTTCTTTTGTTAACCTGTCTTTGTCAGTCTAATTTTCAGACCAAGTCAGGGTCTAAGGTTGAGGAAAACTTTCTCTCTCCCTAGAAGAGTTCATCTACTACAGTATCATGTGAGGAAAAGAGTAAAGGGAACATAGAGTTCTTTGTTTCCCCAGTTTTAATGAGATATAATTTGCATTTAAAATTGTGTAAATTTGAGGGCACCCGGGTGGCTCAGTTGGTTAAGCAACTGCCTTCTGCTCAGGTCATGATCCCGGAGTCCCGGGATCGAGTCCCACATCGGGCTCCCAGCTCCATGGGGAGTCTGCTTCTCACTCTGATCTTCTCCCTTCTCATGCTCTCTCTCACTCTCAATCTTTCCTAATAAATAAATAAATAAAATCTTTAAAAAAAATTGTGTAAATTTGGCATAATTTGCAATATGTATATATTGTAAAATGATTATCACCATAAGGTTAGTTGACATATCCATCACTTACCGTAGTTACATTCTGTGTGTGTGTGGTAAGAACTCTTAGCAACTTTTAATATATACAATATGTATTTGAAATATATAATATAAATACAGTATTATGTATATGTATATAATATATACAATGCAGTACTATAAATGTATATACAATATAGTATTATTAATTGTAGTCACCATGCTATATATTACTCCCCAGAACATCTTCATGGAGTTCTTGAGCCCACAGGAAGAACTTGGGAAATCTAAGAGTGGGCCTGTAGACTTTAAAGGGACCTTGACATTCAGGAAAAGAGAGTTTATGTTGGGTGGTCTGGGAATCTGAGCTCACATGACAAGGAGTGGTGACATGAATTACATCTTATTGGAAGTCATGGAGGTGAGGTAATGATGACCAATAGCCAGTTGTCCTACCCCAAGCTCCATGGCCATTTCCAGGATGATATCTAAAGTCCTCCCCAACTTCCATAGGTCAAACCTGGAATAAAGGAAGAAAGAAAAGACTATAGTAAGCTGAATGTCTCCCCCTAAATGCATATGTTGAAGTTCTAACCCCCAGTGTTGAAGGTATGAGGAGGTAAAGCCTTTGGGAGGTGATGAGATCACAGGGCTGGATCACTTGAGAATGGGACTAGTGCCCTTATAAGAAGAGGAAGAGACACCAGAGTTTCTTTTCTCTATGTCGTGAGGACACTGCAAGGAGGCAGCTGTTGACAAGCCAGGAAGAGGATTTTCCTGGATGGAAATTTTAAGGCCTTAATGGGGAGTTGTTGTTCCATGGGTACAAAGTTTCAGTTATACAAGATAATGAGAAATCTACTATCTCTAGAGACAGAGTACTCTAGTACTCTAGCATAACATGTACCTGTAGCTGACAATACTGTATTGTGCACTTAAAAATTTGTTAAGAGCATAAATCTCATGTTAAGTATTCTTACTACAATGATTAAAAAAAATAAATAAGTCTAGCTCCGTGTTGGAATACTAACTACTCCTGAGTAATGACTAAATCTACATCAAAAATGAGAACAAATCTACAAATGAGCTTATCTTTCATTTCTTCTACTCCCAATCCTTCTTTTCCTGGGTGTCTTGTCTGCCTGGATGACATCACAAGTTACCTGACAGTCATCCTTTGCTCTCCTCACTTATGTCCCCCAGTCGAGAGGCCATCAAGTTCTGCTTACTCTACTCTAACATGGTCTCAATTCATCATCTCTGCCTTCCAAAGCTACTGTCGTATTTCATAGACTCATACTCTCCCACCTGTGCTCTGGAACCAGAGTGTTCCTGCTGCTATGTTGGCATGGGAGGTACCTCTCTTGTGGCTTCCCAGGGGCCATTCACCCAATTCCACTGTTCCTAGCCCCTGAGCCTCTCTCTGGTGGACTAACTCGCACAGTGGTCCTTTTTGGTGGACCCCTTTTAAAGTTGGTTTAGGCCAGCTCTCTTCTGAAGGGTTCCCATCTTGTACCGAGAAAGCACACCCTCTCACCCGGTTTCCAGTGCATCTACTTCTCTTTCCTCTGCCCCTTAGCAGGCATCCCTTTCATCTTTAGTCTTCCTTAGGTAAAAATCAGCCACCATAATCTTCAGGGGAAGCACGTCGAGCTCTCCAAGGGGTGCCCATGAAGCCCCTTCTCTTGCTAGGCTTAATGTGGAAAGAAAGTAGCCTCATTCATCTCCTGAGGCTGGTAGGGGTCAGGCAGCAGGAATTGTATAGCAAAGTGAAACTCTCTTAAGAATCATCTCTCCAGGATGCTTTTACTTCAGGTTACTTATTAGAAAGGGTAGTGTGAACAATAAAGAGAGCGTTGTAATGAAAATTAAATCCCTAAGGTGGGAAATGTTCTGCCAGTTATTGTTTGTTGGTTATAAAGAAATATATTGAATACTGCCTAAGCATTGTATTTCTTGGTGTCCAGTGACAAAACAACATCAGTGAAATCTATTTTCCAACCAGCATACGTGAGCAATTTTGTGTCCAAAAATGGTTTAGCCAATAGAAACACTTTAATTCATTCATTTTCCCATCTTTTCTTCCCTTCCTTCCTTCCTTCCTTCCTCCCTCCCTTCCTTCCTTCCTCCCTCCCTCCCTCCTTCCTTTTTCCTCTCTTCCTTCCTTCCCTCCTTCCTTCCTTTTCCTTCCTCCCCTTCTTCCTCTCTCCCTCTCTCCCTCCTTCCCTTTCCTTCCTTCCCTCCTTCCTTCCTTCCTTCTTTCCTTCTTTTTCCTTCCTCCCCTTCTTCCTCTCTCCCTCTCTCCTTCCTTCCCTTTCCTTCCTTCCTTCCTTCCTTCCTTCCTTCCTTCCTTCCTTCCTTCCTTCCTTCCTTCTTTCCTTCCTTCCTTTCTCCCCTCCTTCCCTCCTTCCTTCCTCCACTCATTCATTTAAAAGTGTTTGTTGTCCTCTTTCCATGTGCCAGGTATGAGATTACAAAGAGGAGCAGGATATCGTCTGTATTGCTGAGAAGTTCTCAATGGCATGTGCCATTTTATGGGAGTTCAGAGATAGAAGCACTCAATTCTTTCTGAAGCAGTTGCAAAGAATTTCATGAAGGAATGACAATTCGAAATCCTATGTCTTTATCTGAAAAATAAACAAAATAAGCCCTCTTTGATTCTAGTTATTGCCGACTCTTCCTTCAAAGCTAATAACATTGAAAGCATAGTCTTCACTTGCTTACCACTAGTTTGTTCTTTAACTCACTGCAATTAGGTTTCTGTTCCATCTCTTCAATGATACTAGTAAAGGTCAGCCCTGTCCTCCTAGTCACCAAGTCCAATGGGCTTTTAATCGTCATCTCCTTACTTGACCTTTCTCTGATACTTGACACTATTGATCATTCCCTTCTTGAAAGTCTCTCTTCTTTTAACTTCCATGACAGTTTTTTCTCTCTCTCAGTTTTCTCCTCAAATTCTTCAGTATCTCTTAGTTTTCTGAGATGGGTCCTCTTACTCTTCTCATCCTATAGATATTAGTGGTATCCAGCATTCTGACCTTGGCCAGTTTTTTCCTCACTTCATACTCAACCATTGCCATAGCCTCAGCTAACATCTATGTGGTGATGTCTCTTAAATCTAAATTTCTAGCCCACATTGTCTTACTTCTTGACCAATACAACTAAGTGCCTCCTGGAAATCTTTACATTTCTTGCAAGTACAGCTGGCCCTCGAACAATGCTGGTGTTAGGGTCGCTGACCCTCCACATAGTCAAAAATTTCCATATGACCTTTGACTCCCCCAAAACTGAGCTACTAATAGCCTACTGTTGACCAGAAGCCTTACCAAGAACATGAACTGTTGATTAACACATATTTTGAATGTTACATGTATTATGTGCTGTATTCTTATAATAAAGTAAGCTAGAGAAAAGAAAATCGCATTCAGGAAATCACAAAGAAAATACATTTACAGTACTGCCCTGTATTTATTGGGGAAAAAAAAGCCACATTTAAGTGGACCAGTGTGGACCTCAAACCCCTGTTGTTTGAGGGTCAGCTGTGTCTTAAAATAAATACATTCCAAACAGAACACAACTCCATCTTCATCCCTAAACATGCTCTTCTTCTTATGATCCCTTCTCACTGGATCATATCAGTCACTCAAAACAAATCCTGTGAGTCATCCTGGAAACTCTCCTCTTTCTCTCTATAAACTCAATCAGTTACCAAGTCTAGCAAATTCTACTTATCATTTTTTCATCAAATTATTTTCTCTGTCCTCACAGCAACTGTCTCAGTTCACGCTCTCATCGTTTCCTGACGGAAACACAAATCAATTCCTTACCTGTACTCCTGCCCTCCTCTTGGTTAGAGTAATTGTTCTAAAACCATGACCCTTATCGTAATGATTTGTTCCTTAAAAACCCTCCAGTGTTAGTATTTTCAAGATAAAGTCCCAAATCCTCAGTATACCATGCACAGCTTTCCATGAAAGGGCCCTACTCCCTTCTCTAATTTTATATCTTGGTATGTAGTCCTCTCGCAGTGTATTTAAAATTCTCTCAATTTGCATTAACTTGTGCTGTTTCATAAATAAGCATTTTTTTTTCTCCCACTGCCCTCTTTGCTCAGAATTACTTTCTTCTAACATTATTTCATCTCTTTAGCCTGGTAAAAGTCGATACCATTTTTAGGGCTCTAATTCCAAAGACATCTCATTTTAGAGCAATATCTGGCCCTCTACCAGACAGACGTGATCACAGAATCCTTGTGTCTTCCTTCTCTCCTCTACTTGCCTCTATACGTGCTTCTCTTCTATCAAAAAATATATTACTTTACTCATTTATGGCAAATAAATGCTTTTAGCCTGGTGAGAACCATTTCCAACTTATGGTCTCCAGAACTCTCTAATAACTTTGTACTGTTTTAAGCGACTGAGTTAGCAGTAATTTGTTCGAGCAGCCATAGCGAATGGACTCTCACAGCACAATGCCAGCTCCTTAAAGGTAGAACCTTTGCATCTGGTGTCTGGCACACAATTAATATTTAATATTTCTGTATTGAGCAACTAAGCCTAAACCATGGTTACTGAGGGAATTCCACGAGTTTGCTTTCCATCTGTGCCTGTGCAAAGCTTTGATGCATAAAACTCCCAATTATGTTGCAACTAGTTATAACATAATGGAGTTGTATGGTGTACTCGGAGGTTTTGCCTTTGCCCTGTAGGAAATGGGGGGAAATGGAATGTTAACAATTAAGGCAGAACAGCTTGGTGTGGAGACATAGCATAAGATACAGCCCGTCCCTCAGGTGTACAGGTCTTAACTCTATTTCGGGAGAGAAGACACATGCATATGAAAAGCAAATGAGCATACCCGAGCATAGAAACAGAGCTCAGATGGTGAAGGGATAATTTTATCCTAAGTGGTCCCAGCAGATTAGAGAGGCACAGGGGATATGAAGGCGCTGTCCCACCGTGTGTGTTCACAGCCTCATTTTGGCCAGGTGTGCAAAGGTAGCTGAGTGGATGGTTCTGGAGAGACCCATGCCACCGAGACCTGGGTGTTTGGATGCACTAATGGGCAGTGTAGCAGCTGGATGCATATGCAAAAAGAAAGGCAGATTTGTATCCTATGGATGTGCCTTTAGAAAAAGAAAAGAAATCAAGACCAGGCTTGAGCATACTGAATCAAATCATTTTATTGTGCCTAAACTTTCTATCAGGTGTGAACTTGGAGAGAATGATAAATACATAAATGCGTTTTCCTGTGGGCCCCTCCCCTTCACTAACACAGTTCTCTCGAAGGGCAATACGCTTTCCTAATTTTTCCTCCAGTGGGCTAGCTCTCAGTCCAAGGAGACTAACCTTGTGTGGAACATTTGCTACTGGACATGTACGCTACCTCAGTTCCAGCTACCACACCAGCTCCTCGCCTCCCCTGCTTAGCATCCTCTCCCTCCCCGCTCCTTTTGGGACACCTTGGGTGGCCTGTAGGTGCCTGGTAATGGGGGGGGGTCTTTACTCATGAAGAGATTTATCTCACTATTTACATTTCCAAAGTGAAGTGAAGGAAACACAGGTTCTCTCGGGGAAGGAAGCAGGTGGAGAAGCAAGGTCTGCCTGTGTTGTCCCTGCCGTAAGAAGCTGAAGCTTCCATGGGATTACCAAAGACACAGACTGGTGTCAACTCCCATGGGGCCTGAGTGGGGAGGCAGGTGCCCCTGCTACATCTGAGGAAGCAAAGGAGGGGTGCTCCTGCGCTGTGGCTTGCTTGTGGGAGCAAAGGGTTTGGAAGTGTTTTTCGTGAATCCGAAATCTGTCGTGGGTGGGGTAGAGCAGGGACAACTTAGATTTGGCCCCAGGAAAGTGCCTGGAAGGTTAGTGGGAACTGGGGAGAGTCCTTGTGGGGAGAAGAAGGCGGCGGGGATACCATTCAGAGTTCCCTCTGGGGCCCTGGGAGCAAGCTTGGAGCAAACCTCCAAGCTGCTGGGGGAGAGATAAGACCGCTCCACAGCTCTGCCAGGACCTAGAAAACCCGGAGCCATAGGACCACAGTTACAGCTGAGGAAAAATGTCTGCCCTGCTTTCTCCTCTGCACTCAAGCCTCACGCCCCTGAAGTGGATAACAAGACCTAATAAGTCAGGGAAGAGGTTTTGAGGGGAGAGAGAGAAGGGGGCCATACTCTTCTCTTTGAAGCCTGGCCTTGTTTAAGTTCTAGCTGAGGCCAGGACTACTAAGTGGGTGTTGTGCTATCTGTGGGGTGAGCGTTCAGATTTTTAAATGAAGGCTGTATTTGGCAACTGAAAGTCACCCCAGAAATGAAGGTGTCTGCCTTGCTGACGTTCACGTTATGGCTTCAGAGAGAGTGAGCAGGCTTCACTTGGCATGATTCCCTAACGGAAACATCGTAACCTGTGTGTAAGTGGTGAGACTCCCTCTCCCCCGCCAACCGCCACCAGCTGCCCTCACTCCCCACTGGGAGCACAGGGGGACCCCACTGCTGTCTGCAGGGCGTCATCAGACATGGGTCGGGCTGCTGGGACATCACGGCCTACTTTTCCAGAGCCTGGGACCTGACCGCACACTGAATGCCTGAGCAAATGCTTCAGTTACTGGGATTTTTAAAAAAATGGATGATCATTAAAACCAATCCTTTCAGGGTTGTTATCTTGCCTGGATGATTCCAGAAAAATCATCCTCTACTGAACAAATTTCTCCATTTGTCCAACAAACACAGACATTGTTTCCTCTGTGTTAGGCACTAAGTGGTTAAGTACTGGCTGTTTAATGGTGAAAAAGAAAGAGAGAGAGAGAGAGAGAGAGAGAGAGTGAGTTCCTGTTTTCACCAGGGTTATAGTTAATAAAATAGGCTTACATTAAATAAGCAAAAGGACCTACAAATTTTGGTAAGCGCTAAGAAGGAAAGAGCAGAGTCCTTAGAAATAATAGCAAGAGGGAACAAATTTTGATCAACATAAAAACCCCATTAGAGCTAAAATCAGTGTTGGGCTCTGCAGGTGGGTTTGTAAATTGGTGCAATCACTTTGGAAAGCAATTTGGGCCATATGTATCAAGATCTTCAAAAAAAAATCTCAGGTGCTTGAACCTAATGATTCACTTGTAGAAATTTATCCTAAGAAAATGATTCAAGATGGGATACAGAGCCAGCATATTCACTGTACTAGTGAACAACTGAAAATGACCCAACTTAACAATAAAAAGGAAATGGTTCCATAAATTAGGGTAAATTCATACAACGGAAAATTATGCCCTCTTTTACAAAACAAATTCATGCTCTATTAAATTGATACAGAATTCTATCCATACAGAGTATAATTTCAAATATACAACAATAAATAGGAAAATATACCATTTATTAATCGGCTTGTCGTTTCCCTGGCCCAGGAACTGTAGCAAATAATAGATGACTTTTACCTTCTCTATACCTTTCTGCATTTTCTACAATAAAGATGTATTCTTTCTGTAAAATAGAACATCATAAAACAGAAAAAATACATCCTGAAAAATACCAAAAGGCAATAACTATAAATAAACCAGGAGCATCTCTAGATGAGATAATTAATCCATATTTTAATTTAATTTTTCAATGTTTCTGTTGGTTCCTAATTTTGTAAAATGAATGTGCTCTGTTTGGGGGACATCAGCAACTTCAAAAATCTCCCCAAATAATAGGTTTTTGAGTCATATAGACTCAACTCTGACACTGAACCGCCATCTCTGTGACTTCGGGCAAGCCCAATGCATCTCTCTGCATTTGCACATTTGTAAAACAGATGTAATATAGTGTCTTGAGGTTTGTCTGTGTTGTTTTCTGGGGGGAATACGATGAGAAGGCTTGCATAAATTTGTCTACTATGACCCGCTATTCTTCCTTCTTCTCTTTCCTCTGGCTCTGCCTCCTCCCACTACCTCAGTTTTTCCAGGCTGGAGATGAAATTACAGTTGTTTGGTAGCACCTGGTTAAGTTGCAAACAACACCACAAAAGCTAACGTGCTTCACTGAGTTTCATGGGTAGCAGAACAAAACGGATCCATTAAACACTTGGCAGGATTTACATCCCCCGATGATCTAACTTCAGTATTTTCAAGGACCATACATTGATAGAATTCCAATTTTAATATTTTGTGGAAATGGAAAGCTACTGAGTTCTTGTCAGTGTGTTCAGTGACTATTTCAACTGATATATTAATAATACTTCATTTGTGTTGACAAGGTAATGGAGTCTGGAGCTCGCGTGTTTTCAGCCCCTTCAATCCCGACCATTGGGAGCTACCGTCTCCTTCACCCCCACTCTTTCCGATGAGCCAGCCGGAGCGCAGAACAGAGAAATTATTACAGCAGAGCCATAGAAACCAGTGACGTCCTAAATTTTAAAGCAGACCCACAATTATTCTCAGTGGTTAAAGCACTCTTTTCCCTAAAGAGTCATTGTATATTCAGCTTAAATATTAGCTCACTTTCTATAATGGCAGTGCTCTTAAAAAGATTTTATGTGAGTGCGCTCGGGAAGCCAGTTATTTAATGTTATCCTATGGTGAATTCTTTATTAAAATAAATACTTGTTACCAAATTTACCTTTTCTTATATGGGATTTTGTTTAATGAGCCAGATCCACATTGATCCCAGCTGAGTGAAGACATTATTTTGTAGGCCAGCTGAAGTTTCCAGAGAGCTACTTTCTTCCCTGTGGGCTTATCGGTGTCTCCTTTTATCCCTCCCCCCAGCCCACCCCCAGCACCTGGGTAGTGATAGTCGGGTCTGAGTGGTTGGGAGAGGTCCAGTAACTGACCCACGGTCTACCATGGGTCCAGGCAGCCCGAGCTGTCCCAGATACTGCTGCCGGATGCTGGTAAGAGACCCTATTTTCAAAGGGAACCAAGTTGGGCATCTGTGAGCTCAGCCAGGGAGTCTGCCTGACAGTGAGGGGACGGGGAAGAAGCTGTAGGGAGGGGAGCGAGATTCTCCCAGAGCAGAGCTGCTGGCTGTTCATGCTCCTTCCCTGGCTGCTGACTGTCCACACGCCTAAATTTCCAGCTGTTGTTTCTGAACAATAGGAAGTCATGAATTTCTATATGATGCACTGATCTACTGGGGAATGTTAACGACCTTTGCTGGAAAAGTGTTTGGGGGTAGGAATGAAAGATGCTCTTATTCATAGCACCTGCCTATTTCCCCCGTGTCAACATTTCCACCATCACTCAATTCAAGTTACCAGTGTGAAGTCTTTCAACGAGGAGCTGGAAGAGACAGAAGTCAGCTCTCAGCAGCCATTGTGAACGAGCTCTGCAACGTCAAACCACTGTTTCTTGCTTGGGACCATCTCGAATGTACTGGAATCTTCTCTCAATCTTCTCCTTGCTCTTTTTAACCTCTGCTCCAACATCCTTATTGGTTTTCTGTGCCTTTTTCTTTTTCTCTTTCCTCTCCTCTCGCCTCCATCTCTTCTCTCTCTCCTTTTCTCTCTCCTTTTTTCCTCCTACTTCCAGGTAGCTGCAGAATCAACTATGGATGTTTCTCCAGTATCAGCAGGATTATTTGTCAAGTTGTTTATTTTGTGAGATTTTGTTTCAACATACTTTCTTTTCCTAAAGCAATGAATTGGCGTTATTTCTGTTTTTTTTTTTTTTAAGATTTTATTTATTTGAGAAAGAAAGAGAGTGAGATACCATGAGTGGAGGGAGGGGCAGAGAGAGAGAGAAAAGCCTATTCTTCACTGAACAGGGAGCCTGATGGGGCTTGATCCCAGAACCTCTCAATCATGACCGGAGCCCAAAGCAAATGCTTAACCAGCTAAGCCACCCAGGTGCCCTTGTTTGATTTTATGCTTCAGTTTTAGTTTCTGTTTTGTTTTTGTTTTGACAGAGACTTTCCTGCTAGTATGTTTTCTCAATTCCTAAGGGATGTTAGGACAAAGTCATTATTTTTCTACTCCCTTCCATAATATGCCAATATGTCTTTTTGCATTTTAATCTTCATGCTGTATACTATCATATGCAATCAGTTGATCCGTCAGTATTTATTGCACACTGTATTGGGTACCATGAAAACTATCACTAGTAATGAGATGACAGTTCTTGCCTAAAATTTAGTTGACAAAAAAAGAATAATATACATTAAAGAAGTAGAGAACTTTATTACTGAATATAAATAAGTGCTAAATTCTGTAGTAGATCACAGAGATTTAAAACCAACAGACCTTGGAAATGTTTTGCTTCGCCCATACTGCGTTTTATAAAGTTTTAACATGGGAATTTTACCTAACAGTTAGATATTACAACTCGACACAAAGAACCAGATGATTTGGGCACCCTAGGCACACACTGAGGTAAGTTAGCAATACTTTGAGCTCTTAACCCTCCTTAACCCCATTGATCTTTTTCTAGAAACTCTTCTTGTCCCAATATTAGGGCTCACCCTTCCTTTCCATGGTAGGAATTTATGAAGTCCTTGTTCAACATTCAGGTGACTTAGCATCAAGCCAACTCTGCAGCTCTGATGGTTTAGCATTTGTACCGTAATCCTAGGAACTTGGTCTCTGACTTTTTATTGGGAATAAGTCGTCACTTTCTTTCCTACTTTTTGTATCCCTCCGTCCCCCTCCTCATCCCCAGTCTCTTCTTCACCAGGCCCCCATTGTTCTGGTGATATCTGAAAATCAGACTTTGGCAGGGCCTGAGGAGGTATAACCTACTAATACAGTCCCGGTATTGCCCGTTGTTATCTGCTCATCGGCTGGATACGGCACCCTGCTGTTTCTGGTTCAACTGCCTGAGGACAGCTACCTCCTTCTGAATTCTACTTTCTGCTCCATATCAGAGTATACAGTTTTTCCGTCATGAATGGCTTCCTCCCATCCACATATCTGCTGTACCTCAGTGAGTATCTCGGATTGCAGGCCCTTTTCTGTCTACACCTTCCTACCACAGATAACCTTCCAATTCTGATCATCTCACACAATAGCAAAATTGATCTAAATGGGGTTGAATAGGGCTTGTCTGGAAATAAGTTTTGACCCATTTAGTTGGTACAAGATTATGAACGGGGTACTAACCACTTCTCAAGAAAAATATTAAATGCTTCTCTTTTTATTATTATTTTTTATTTATTTTTATTTATTTATTTGACATGGAGGGAGAGAGAGAGAGAGAGAGAGAGAGAGAGAGCACAAGAAGCAGAGAGAGTGGCAAAGGGGAGAAGCAAAGGGGGAGAAGCAGACTCCCCACTGAGCAGGGGGCCCAATGTGGGGCTCGATTCCAGGATCCCAGGATCATGACTCTGACTGAAGACAGACGCTCAATCAACTGAGCCACCCAGGCACCCCCAAAAATATTAATTATGATTCTGCTATTGTTATTCATTATATAAAATGAAATGTGGAGATGCCTTAATGCTGAAAAGTGATTTTTAAACATAAAGCATTATTACAGTTCATTTTTAACAAGATATTTATATTCATCTTATAAAGTGCTTCCCCTTCTGTATCCCTTACCATTTGCTGTTGAATTTGCAGTCTCTGATACATGTTCATTAGTCACTATTCCAGGTATTGCCAGTGGGAATTGAGGAAGGAAAAAGAAAATCTTACTGCATTCAACATATATTATAATGAGTATTCATCTCAAAATGTACTAATATGCTACCTACAACCCTCTTCTTACTTCTCTTATCCTTTCCCCTTTTCTTTTTTCCCTCTATCTTCTCTTCCTTTTTATTCTTTTCATTCTCCTATTGCTCATCTCCTTCCCCCTCCCTTTCCTTGACTTCTGGCTTTTTGTTTGTTTGTTTGTTTTGTATGAAAGTAGCTAAAACAAGAACATCATCACATCAGATTCTATGAAGTGACAGTTGGGCATCAGGACTATTGAGAGGCATGTGATTCTTTAAGAAATCCCAACCAGTGGGGGAAGTACCTCTAGCACACTCATTTTTCTGAAGAAGTACATAGAGTAGCATCATGTCTTATTTATTTATTCTAAATTAATATTTAGTATAAAACAATGCATTATCATCAATCCAAGTAAGTAATTTCATAAATGCAAAACAGTAAAAATTCTTCCTCGGGGTCAGTACTTGCTTCATTTAAAGAAAATCAGCCCTTCGTTACTACTTTTTTGGTCTACAATTGTTGTTATAATTTCTATATTTGGGAAAGATCATAGTGGGACCAACAGTTGCATAGGAAGAAATATGTATGAACTGGATCCAATGGAATTAATGTCCTTGGAAGAAGGTGATGGAGAATCTTATCAGCACTGTGCCCTATTTAATATTCTTGCTCAATGGACCCCTCAAGATCGGATATATGGTGGTAAAGGGAAGAGAATTCAGAATGACAAGAATGATTTGTAAATTGAAGCAGCCAACTAAAGGAATGAAGAGCATGCTCAACCAAGTAACGTTGGAGAATAGAATATTCTCTGTTTTATGGAACGTAACTCAACAAAGAACTCAATGAAGTAAAAAGTCAGCTTTAGATATTTGGAAATAATTATATCAATAATTATATGAATTCATATTTTTATATTACTTTATAATTTTCAAGTACATCCTTGCCTTGTTTTCTTTCAGCAAACATTCAAGGTAAGATGAAATTTCATCTCATTTTTACAGATGTAGAAACAGCTCTAGAGAGGCTATGTTTTACCCAGATAATAAATGTAAGAGTCGAGTGGAGAAGAAATTCTACCAGCTCTACACATTTCTGTGCTACTCCTCTGACTGTATTAATAAATAATGAAGACTAATTGATCACTGAAATCCAATGTGTTAAGAGAATGGGATGAGTAAGGTAATTATATAATATTATAGTACATAACACTATAAAGTATATAGCAGTTATATAATATTGTGGGAAAAGTATATTAACTCTCTCACGTCATTTACCTGCTGAATCCTGTTGAAGTCCATCACTTGGGCCATTTGAAGCTGAAATTGAAAAGATGCTGTGAGGCCCAGGCTGCCTCTGAGGATAATGGAAGATGGACTGGGGGATCTGTTAAATGTGACTGGTTCAAGTCTAGAGGATTCAAATGGCTCTTGTTGTATTCATTAGAAACAGGTTTGCTTAACAGTCTCCAGAGCTCCCTGAGAATGGAGCTGACATTTGCAAATGATAGGCTGTCTTCCCTCCACAAGTCCCCTTTTCTATTGTTCCTTTTCCTCTGAGCTTTCCTTCTGGATGTTGGTAAATCTCGAGGAAATGCACTTGTGTTTTCTGTTGTCACATCTCATCAGTGCTCTGCAAGGGGGGTTGGCGGGGAGATGAGGGAGAACCAGGAAGAAGGAGAGAATGCCCTGGGCTGAAATGGCAGTAGCATGCAAATGAATGCCAACTCTGTGAATATTTCCCAAGCAGTCACATTTTATTACAACCAAATTATGGGATGCGATTCCCAGAAAATGGCAAAACAGGGACGGGGGGGTGCGGGGGTGGAAAAGAAAGTGACCATGCATAATTTATTCTTAATAGGCTCACTTATTCAAATGGCAAGGACACCTACTATCCAGTTGTTTATCTCTTTCAATAAATACATACATATTTACTAACTATACTCACCAGCCTAGATAGGAAATAGAGGTGTGTAGTGTCTTTATTAATTTTTACATCTCAATCCAAATCTTTTGTCCTTTACCATCTTGGTTCTATTGTAAATCTTCAAATTTAACTAGGTCCCTGGGCAACCAACTCTCCCACAATGCTTCAGTCCAGAAAGGCAATCCCAGATCTTAGCACATTAAATGAGGAATAAAGACAGATATCTGTCAATGACCAGACTCACTCCGGTGAGCATTTAAAAATTGATATTCCTGGGAATCGCTCTTCTGAAATTTTGATTTTCTGTATCTGGGATGGGAGATGATGCACAGCCAGATTTGGAACCATGTAATAAAGCACATGGTTCAGGTAATGCCAAATTGTTAAAAGCAATTCATTATTTTAATAGGCTTATAAGACTATAGCAGGTGACAATTGCAGCTTCTTGCAGGATTAAGTCTGGGACAAAAGTGAGGTATAAATCATATATCCATCAGATGAGGAATATTTCAATGTATAGTAGAAGGAGATATAGGAAGGAGTATATATAATTTTATGCAAGCACTGAGAAACTATCAAAAGTGATTGAGATGTGGTTCCTGCCTTTCATATGCTTCAGGCTGCTGAGGAAAATAGCAGATAAACACTTAAGTGCCATATGATGCCAAATGTGTTAGAATTTGTGTATACATGAGGAAATACCAAAAGGAGCAGAGAAGGGAGAGAAGCAGGCTTAGTCTGGGTGGCAGCGGGGGCAGACTTCACAAGGGATGTGATGCTTCTGCTGACTGTACAAGGATGTAAGGAGTTTAGTAAGGTCAAGGTGGAATCACATTCCAAAGAGAAGAAAAGCACATGAAAAAATACAGACTTTTGAAATCGATGACAGTGTAATCAGCATAAAAGCCAGTTGCCTAGTTTGTTCATGGCAAAGTATTTAAATAAATCTAAACAAATCAATTTAAAATAAATCAAAACAGAAGACATAGTCCAATAATCAAAAATAATTTTTAAATATTTCAAACTTAATTGCATATACTGAAAATTTTCATGTGAATCAAACCTAGAGAAATCTGTGTTTACAGTTCTTATATTATCTTCCTATTCCTTTCCTTCATGAGTCGCTACTAGTAACTAAGAGCTTACCTGCTCCAATCCCCTACTCTCTGCCTTTATCTATACTCCTCACTGCCTCCTGTTGTTGACTTTTGTTTCATCTTCATTCTTTAAGCTCTCTAGACTTAAACTATTTATTCTCCAAACTCTATGTTTTTTTTTTAAGATAAACATTAAAATGGCAAACATACTTACACTTCAAAACAAGATAGAATAATAGGGACTATATTTGCCTTCCCATATAAAACAACTGAAATGGATGGAACAGAAGAAACAATTATATTCAAACACTGGACATCAGGCAAACAAATGGAGTTGCCTGTCATTACCTCATGGTACTGTATGGAAAGAGTTCCTTCATTGTGGCACAAGGAAGGAGAACCAAAATTGGAGACAGATGGGCTTTCCAAGTTGAGGAGACATTGTTGAAAGACCAGGACAATGAAGCTAGTTAGAATTCATAGGACAGAATACCAGAGAAGAGAGAGCTATACAGATAGAGGACTCTAAAGATCTGTGCAAGGTCACCTTGAATATTCCCCTGAGTACTAATTAATATATCTGTGTGAAGAAACTATGGCAGGTTAGGAAATGCATCACCTAAAAGAAGTAGGGATAACATGCCTGGAGTGACATGGGATCAGGAAGTGTTCCTGATCTCATTAATGAGACTAGAAAACCACACGATTCATGAAGCATTGGTAGAATACACAGAGAAATATTGCCTTGATAGTACAAAATAATTATTCCTAGATTAATCACAATCTAGAACTGCTTAACAAATTTTAGAAACAAGACCCCAAAAGACTTAATTGCTTCCAAGTAACTTAACTAAATTTCAGAGCAAAAGTTAAGAATGTTTATAGGAAAACAAAAATATTCAGAATCAAAGAAGATAAAGTCCATGATGTATGGCATCTGATCAAAAATTTCTAGGCATGTTGAAAAGGAATGAAAATACAACCTATAGTAGGGAGAAGGGTTAATCAAAAAAAAAATCCAGAACTGACACAAATGTTAAAATTAGCAGAGAAGTTTACTAAAACAATTATTATAACTTCATTCTTTATATTCAAAATATTAAGTAAAAACATAGCAGATATTTTTAAAAACCCATGTTAATCTCTTAGAATTGAAACCATGTCTAAGATTATTTATACATACTGGAAAGTACTAACAGTAGATCATAAAATATCAGTGAATGTAACAATATTGTAGTGAAAACTTTCCAAAATTATGTGCAGAAAAAGACCCAAATATACAACTAAAGGAACATTAGTGAGTTTTAGAAAAGTCATAGACACCTCATATATACCTATATAGAGTTCTTGGGGAAGGGGGTGGGGAAGAAAAATATTTAAAGAAATAATGGCCCCCAATTTTTCATACTTGATGAAATACATAATCTGACAGATGAAAGTTTAATGAATCCTAAGCACAAAAGACATGAAGAAAATTATACCAAAATAACAACAGTTTGCTCAAACCAATGATAAAAAACATCATAAAAGAATCTGGAGGCAAAGTCCCATTACATAAAAAGAATCAATAATAAATGCAGTATCAGATTTGTGTGTGTGTGTGTGTGTGTGTGTGTGTGTGTGTGTGTGTGTATGAAGCAATGCAATCAAGAAGACAGTAAAGCAATATCTTTAAAGTACAGAGAGAGCGAGAGAGAGAGAGAGAGAGATGTCACTCCAGAATCCCATATTAAGTGAAAATATCCTTTCAGTTTGAAGGTAGAATAAAGACTTCTTCAGACAGTTGAAAGTATTCATCATCAGCATATCCAGCCCTACAGAATATGTTAAAGGAAGTGCTTGAGGGAAATAAACAGGATACCAGATAAAAATCTGAATCTCAACAAAGAAATAAAGAACATTAGAAAGAGCCACAACATCGGTAGATATATAAGGATTTTTCTCATTGTTTAAATCTGTAAATAATAATTAACATTTAAACAGAAATAATATCAGTCTTGTGTGGGGATTTATAAACTAAGTAAAAGTGAAATATATGGCAATAATAGCATAAAAGATGGTTGGAGAGAAATTGAAGTATACAACTGTGAGGTTCATACCATATGTGAAACAATACATTGTCACTTGTAGGTAGACTATAATAAGTTGATGATGATATATACTACAAACCCCAAAGTATCCTCTAAAATAATATGGCAGAGATTTATAACTTAAAATCCAACAAAGGTGAAATAACAGAATATTTAAAAATAATTAATCTGAAAGAAGGCAGAAAAAGAGGAAAAAGAAATAGTCTTTTAAATAGATTTAATCCTAGCCTGATCAATAACCACACTAAAAGTAAATGGACCAAATCATCCCAAATAAGAATCATAGATGATCAGATTAGATCAAAAGCAAGGACCAAAAGAAGAGTACATTCAACATAAAAACACAATGGATTTGAAGTGAATGAATGGGAAAATAGGTACTGTGCCAACACTAATCAAAAGATAGCTGTAATGGCTATATTAATAAAGTCAATGGGTTTTAGAGCAAAAAGTATTACCAGGTATAAAAAATGTTAATTTGTAATGATAATTAAGTCAATTTGTCAAGAGAACACAATACTAAATGGTTATGCACTCAATTGAGAACCTCAAAATATACCAAGCAAAAACTATGAAAATCTATGGAGTAATAGAAAAAACCCACAACTATAAACAAAGACTGTCATATTTCTTTATCAAATAATTAATAGAATGAGTAAATTGAAAATCAATAAAGATATAAAATAGTGAAAAAACATGGTCTAACACCTTCACAAAAGTGATCTTTATAGAATACTTCATCCAACAGCAATAGAATATGCATTATTTTAAAATGCATATGAAATATCAAGATTGACCATACTTGATGATTGAAGCCTCAATAAATTTGAATGTATTCAAATAATAAAAGTGTGTAATAATTAGGGGAAAATCTGAAAAAAGATGATAGACCTTAACACAGAAAACTACAAAATATCACTGAGAGAAATTAAAGAAAACCTAAGTAAATGGAGAGATATGACATATTTATTCACTGGAAAATTCAATGCTCTCCTTAGAGAAATTTTGGTAGACATTTGGCAGAACTTGACAAACAAACGCTAAGTTTCATTTAGAAATATAAAGGATAAGCAATAAACAAAACAATTTAGAAAAAGAATAAAGTTGGAAGAAGATCACAACCTGATCCTCATTACATGAGATATGTTGTAAATCTTCAATAACCAGGACATTATTGTATTGATACAAGGTAGTCACATGTATAGGAACAGAATAGAAAGTTTTAACATACATCCACACATATATGGACAACTGATTACCCAAAAGATGTGAAGGTAACTCAATGGAAAGAGGATTTTTTTTCTAAACAGATGAAGTGGAACCAATAAGATATTCATATGTAAAAATTGAACACTGACACACACTTGCACTGTATACAAGAATGATCTCAAACTGTAAAACCCCCAGATTTTAATTTCCTGAAGAAAATATGGAATAAACCGGGTGAGGCAAAGTTTTCTCAGATATGGTCTCCAAAACACAGTGTAAGTGGGGTACCTGGGTGGCTCAGTCAGTTAAGTGTCTGATTTTGGCTCAGGTCATGATCCCAGGATCCTGGGATGGAGCCCAATGACTGGCTCCCTGCTCAGCAGGGAGTCTGCTTCTCCCTCCTCCTCTGCCCCTCCCCCACTTGTGCGTGCTCTCTCTCTCTCTCTCTCTCTCTGGCTCTCTCTCAATAAATAAAATCTTTTTAAAAAACCCCACAGAATGTAAGAAAAGACAAATTGATAAGTTAGATTTCATCAGAATAATAATAAAAATAATAATGATAATAAAGTCTGCTTTTAGAAAGACATTGTTAATGGAATTAAAAAAAAAACCCATAGACTAAGAGAAATTATTTGCAAATTATATGCACAATAAAGGACTTATATTCAGAATATATAAATAACTCTCTAAGTTCAAGGAAAAAAAAAAGGAAAAGAAAAAACCCAATAAAAGAAATGGGCAAAAGACTGAGTGATTACTTTACCAAAAGAAGTACATGGATGACAAATAAGGGGAATGCAAATCAAAACCACAATAAAATACCACACTCTCCATATTAAAATGTCTAAAATGAAAAAGCATGACCGTATCATGTATTTGCAAGGCTATGGAGGAACTGAAACCGTCATGCACTATTGGAGAAAATGTAGGATGGTATAACCACTTTAGGAAAAAATTCACAAAGTTAAGCAAAAATCTACCATATGAGCCAGTCATTTCATTATTAAGTATTTAATAAAATGAAAACATGTGTTCAGACAAAGACTTGTACATAGGTTTCAAAGCAGTTTCATTTGTATTACTTCCAAACTGGAAGTATCCAGATGGCCATCAACAGGGAAATGCACAAACTGTAATCTGTTTATGCAATGGAATAATCCTCAGCAATAAAAGGAATGGACTTTTGACATATGATACAACATGGAAGAGTCTCAAATTACATTGAATTAAATAAGTGAGACAAAAAGAGCACATACTGTGATTACCTTTCTCTACAATTATAGAGAATTCAAGATATTCTATGTGATGGAAAGCAGATAAAAGATTTCCTGCAGGTGGAGATGGACGTAGTGTTGGAGAATAGTCAACAGGAGGGATTCCAAAGGGCATGAGGAAATTTTGGACTGATAGATGTATTCATTTTCTTGATTTGGTGATGATTTCATGGGGGTGTATATACATACCTTAAAACTTATCGAATTAGACATCTTAATAGGTGTACTTTAATGTGTAAAAGCTACATCTCAATAAAGCTGTTTAAACAACAGCAATGAGAAAGAGATAATGATGGAAAAAGAGAGAGAGGGAGAAAGAGAGACAGGATCAGTGAGATAGGGACAGAGAGATAGAGACAGAGGCAGAGCAAGAGAGAGACCACATACAAAATTTAGTTTTGTTTAGGTGAAGCCAATTATGGGACTTCTTACACATTAAGACATTGTCCCTGTTGCATGCAAATATGTTTATATACTATTTCAATGGCTTTCTAGTAATATAGAATTTCTTGAGAAATTTCCGTAAATATGTGGAACCAAGCTTTCTAAACAAAGTGAGGAGTCATTTCAAACACATATATTAAAAGGTTGAATTAATAATGTCACTCTTTTTTCCAACCCTTGAATTCTATAAGGGTTTGGTTAAAATTTCAGACATGCTGTTTGAACACATAATCAGTAAGTGTCCATTCCAGAAGGCATATTAACATATCCATTTCTGATCTTTTTTGTTAGTGGTGCAGCTCCTACCCACAGACTCTGTCTCCGTAATTCCCTAACATTCTTCCTAGTTCCCAGGGGCTTTTTTTTAATCGCTTTTCATTACTTCTCTCTTACCCCATTGATTTATATTCAGATCTTCACTTTATTTTTACCTTTTCTGTCTTTGCCTTGATTCTGACAATCAACTCTTCTTCTTAAACTTAACTTCTTAAACTTCCATGTTGCTTGAGACATTTTTATCTTAAAACTTTCTATCTTGGAGAATTTGGTTGTCTTAGCTACCTCTGGTAGTTGTAGGTGTGCACGAGTGTGGAAATCAGGGTCACGACAAAACAGAACTCATCCCGGACATCATCAAAAGACGTCGAAAAAGGGACTAGTTTTTAATGAAGGAGTAAAACATAAAGAATGTTCTGGAAAACCAGGACCATGGACTTGGGGCTGCCCTTAAGGACCTGAGTGAATGCAGGAGAAATACTTTAATTTTTCTTCTCCCACTTTCCAATCTCTTGTACATACTTACCATTGCCAGCTGGCAAGAAAGTGTAAGTAGGCTGCCTACGGATGTCTACTCCAGGTACCAGCATGGCAGAGAAAGGTCAAAAATGATCTGGAGGAAAAAATAACATAACACAGAGAATGATTCTGAAATTTTTATTTCCGTTCATATATATCTCTAATTTCTATGAAATAATGATTATGTCATGAGCTACTTAGTTCCAAAGGCAGAATTTTGAGAGGGCTTTGGAAAGGAGACATTTACTTCATCTAATATTTATTGAACATATCTATTAAAGCAGAGTTGTGGGGGCTCTGAGAACCAAAGGATGATATGTGATACGTGTTCTTATCTGCAGAGGTCATGTTAGTAGTGGAGGACATGTTAGTAGTGGAGGACATATTCCGTCCTCTATACAATACAAACCCATAGTAAGGGCTTTAACAGAGGTATAAATAATGTGCCACCAGAGAACAGGGTGAGGGGATGCTGTTGGCATCATCAGTCCTGTTTTTTAGCTCCTCCCCAAAGTCATCTCAGCTCTGTGCAGCTGGGACCACTGATGGCCCAGCTGGTGGGCCCAGACCCTCTCAGCACAAGAGTCAATCCTGAAAGAAGAAAGGATTTGTACATAATCTCTGCCTCACTCTTTCCAGTTGGACTGAGATTTGTCATGAATTTGTTGGCTCACTGAAAAAAAAGAAACATTTTAAGATGTTTCTAAGATTTTAAGATGTTGAACTTCCTATGAGGCCAAAGACCTTGTATGTTTGAGGGTCAGATCAGCTTTGAGCAGCAATGAGCTGCCAAAGCCATTTATTCCTTCCCTTCATCTTCCTATATGTGCATTTACTTTCTGACTCTTTTCGGAATGCCCATGCTATGCCAGAGACTGCACTGGAAACCTGGGACTTCAGTGATGATAAAGACCCATTGGGACTGTCTCTGTCCTCGTGAAGGTAACACTTTTGTGGGAAAGGCAGGTTGAAGTAAATAAACAATGTAATGCATGAATATATGAGGGTATTTTAGGTAGTGATGGGTTTATGAAGGAAAATAACAGGCCGGTGGGAGACAGTCAACGAGCATGCATGGCATCTCAGAGAAGATATGGGTAACACAAAGAACCAAAGGGAGGAGTGTCAAGGAAGAAGCAGCAGCAATAAAAAGTCCCTCGAAGTGAAATCTACTTCAATTTGCTTGAGGAACAGGGAGGAGACTGTTCTGGCCAAAATGTAGTGAAAGCAGGAGGAAACATGGTTTGCGAAGATAGATGAGAACCACCTCTTTCAAGACCTTCTGAACCAGGGGAGACATTTCAGACTGTCATCTAAGTGCTAGGTACCTAAGCAGGAGAGTGACATAATTTGACCTCCGATTCGATGGGTGTGAATGAAGTCTGGGTGTAAAAGGTAGACTGAATAGGTCGCAGACCCAGTTATTGAGATGAAGTAATTCTGGCTATATCAAGTGTGAAAAGAAAGTAGACAGTTACACTTTGGTTGTAGAACCAGTGGGATTTGCACAAGTAGAGCCAGGGGTGATGTGAGGGAAAGAACACTCGGGGGCTCCTAGAATCTTCATTGTCCCTGACATATTACCACTTGGCTTTGATTAAATGTGTTCAGTGCCTGGGTTCTCACCACTTGTGAGGCAATCTATCTAGCCTGTGGTAAGGCAGCTCCACTGGTCATATTGTCCTCTGTATGAGGTCTTGAAATTTAAATACATAATTAATATAAACTCAATGGGTTTTTTATGTTTAGTTACTTATTTCTGTAAACTGTTACTGTCACTTAATTTTAGTTTTTCTTCAGGTGCCTCAAAGACTGCACACAAAGCTCTCTAGAACCACATGAACCCACACGGCAGCAGGTGAGACCGCCCCTACACTTGCCCTCCTCCCGGTGTGGTCCAAGTGAGGCGACTTTGCCATTTTCAACATGGTGGTCTCCTTTGACCCTGTCTGTGGGTCCTTGTAGGCAATGACTTCCTCTGTATGGGGAAAGAGGTGATTGAAGAAGTTTCTCTTTTATTTGCAACAGTGAAACTCCAACCAATCACTGAGGGACTACTTCTGTATTATGTGAAGAGGTGATGCGTAAAGGAAATACAGAAGCATCATATAAAAATACCAATAAAATAATATTTTTCAAAGTTATTATAAAATCTGATATGTGTTTGTTTTGTTCATGAGACTAAAACATTCTATATTTTACCCGATGATTGGGAGAATATATAATTTTATGATTGTTCTAGTACAGTAGATTGTAGCAAAGCTATAATGCAAGCAGGAACGAGAACTTACGTTCGTGTTGTGCCTTCATCATAACAAATTTGTAGGAAACTATGTGTTAAACCTGAAGCATATGGTAATGCATAGTCAAGATGTGTGTTCTATGTGTACCCCCTCAAATTCATGTTGAAATCCTCACCCCCAGTGTGATGGTATTAGGAGGGGAGAGCTTTCGGTATTAGGAGGTGATTAAGTCATGAGTGTTGTGTCCCTTTTGAATGGGATGAGTGACTTTATAAGACAGATCCCAGGAAGCTCCCTTGTCTCTTCTGCCTCGTGAAGACTCTGCAAGAAGAGAGCCATCTCTGAACCCGGAAGTGGGCTCTTACCTGACACCAATCTGCCCACACCTGGGTTTTGGACTGCTCAGCCTCCAGACCGTGAGAAATAAATTTTTGTCGCTCTGAAGTCACTCAGTATATGGTATTTTGTTGTAGCAGGCCAAATGGTTTAAGAATGTGCATGTAGGAGAGAGCACCAGGCAGAGAGTTCCTTCACCGAGATGAGCCAGCTTTGCTTATCTGTAAAGTGGAGGGGACCAAGCTGAACAATGGACATGATGTTGCTTTGCTGCCTGCCGTCCATTTGCTAACAGCCAGCCAGCTTGCTTTGCATAAGCCACTTTCGAAGGGAGTGGGAAACAAGGGATGCAAACTCATGCAGGGGCTTATTTAATGTGCTTTATGAAAGCAGAGTATTATTCATAGACATTTCATGGATGGGCATACATCTGGGGAGAGGGAATAAAACAGCTCAAATGAGCAGCTTGAGTAAATTGAAATACACTGAAGATGAGGAGGCCCTGGATGGACCAGTGGAGTCTCGGACGAGCAAAGGTGAAGAACAGATTGGCTCATGCTGCTCTGGTTCTTGTATTCAGGTAGAAATGAGGAGCGGTTGCAGAGAGCCAGCACAGACGTTGCCCATAAAAAGCATTTTATTTTACCGGGGGC
Source organism: Nasua narica (assembly GCA_028533885.1). Lineage (NCBI taxonomy): Eukaryota > Metazoa > Chordata > Mammalia > Carnivora > Procyonidae > Nasua > Nasua narica. The sequence continues at coordinate 8,349,816 of CM052814.1, read as the reverse complement.
TGAGATTATAATGTAGACTGTGGTTATAGAAGAAAAAAAGAGCAGTGGGTTGAGAGAAACCATTGATCTTGCGGTTTCGGCTTGTTTAAATGGCCCTTTCAAATCAGCGCGGTCACATGGTTTGTTGTGGGGCATTTGCTCACTTATCAGGGCTCCGCCAAGAATGGGCAGATTAGTTAGTGACACAGAAACCCGGCTCCAGTTTCTGGTGACTAAAATTCCCCCTGGGCTTAGCTCCTCTTAGGAAATGGAGTCCATGGCTGGTTTTTCTGACTCTCCTCAAATTTTCTTGATACTGGACAAAATTAGAAAGCAGAATCTAATAAGGCTCTCTATGGGATAGTTTGTCTAATATTGAACCATTGCTTCATCGAAACAACCTCCCACCCAGCTTCATTGTTTTTGTTGGCCAATGGCCAATTTGGTTTTTATCTTAATGAAATGGGAGCCATGTTGGTTATTCTCTCTCAGCTGTGCTTGGAGGAGCTTCTTTCACCTGGTGTCTCTCATTTCCTCTTTCTGCCTTTGCTGGTGCTGACAGATTCTGCCCATTCAGAAACAGGCAAAAATCTCTTTTCCAACTGAACACAGTCAAGGGCACTTCTCAAATAGCTATTCTTGAAAGTGGCAGGCAAGTCTTATTCTATGTGATTTTGGTAATCTAGAGAAGGGCACCTATTTCCTGACATTTTCTACTTCTGAGAAGTCTTTCATTTCTTCATTAAGAGGAAATGAACAATGCAGGTATTAAAAGAGTTCTTGTCTCTTTAGATATATATATGCTGAAATATTTTCAAACGAAATAGTCTAACTTCTAGTAGTTATTTCAAAATAATCCTGAGGTAGAGGGAGGTGGTGGTTGGAAGTAGAACTTAAAAATGGCTAGCCACGTATTGATAAGTGATGGATGTAGGTCCTGGATTAATAAGGTTTGTTATTCTAGTGACTTGGTAGATATTTAAAATGTGTGATAATAATTTTTTTTAAATGCAAGTATTCTGGTGAAGTTGGAATCATGGCTAAATATTGACTTAAAATTACACCAAGGCAGATTTGACACATTGGCTGCACAGTAATATCACTTGAACTCCTAACCCATCACAGACATCACTAATTTACCAACTAATCACAGCATACACCCCCTCGCCCTGTGCAGTCCTGTGTTGAGAAGGATTCTGAGGCAGTCTTCGGGTGGCTGCAGCATGAATTGATCATAATTGACAAGTGGGATGATAACTAATTGTCATCCCTATACTAATATGTAAATAAATAAGAGTAGTTCCTATAATTCCCCAAGAAGTAGGGATAGTGGCACCGGATACCTAAGGAAGGTGGAAGAGAGAAATGAGAACATAAGGAAGGGTAAAAAATGCAGAGTAAAAGATCCAGATCACTAAAGATGAAGGCAGTATCCTTGAAATGTCTCCTAGGATCGGCATCAGAAAAGGGTTTTTGGGTTTTAGGACACACTGATCCCTCACTGTGCCTGAAGGGCTGGAAGCCTGTGAGTGCTTAGTGCTTCAGGATTGACATTGTGGACTTATTGTTTCTTTTTCTGCTTGATTTCTAGTTTCCCAACTAAGATACATTGGTGAATTGTTTGTTGAAAAAAGTCACATTCTAATATTTGCCATTTGAAGAAAAGATATGGGTAGGGAAAAGGAAATAAATCTTTATTGGGTCCTGATTGTAAGTCAGGCACAGATCCTGGCATTGTATATACAATGTACCATCTCATTAAAATGTAGAACATTTTGAAATCACTGAGTGCCCTCAGTGTGTGTGGGCTGGATCTTCATAAACTTGGCTTTTGACTCCAGCTTATGTAGTTTAAATATATACTGTCAAGGGGGAAGAAGTAGATGTAGGCTATATATTTTTCTCCATATATCCTATATAAGCCTAACTGCCTCATAGCAACATTTAAGGAAACGATAATCTGCCTCCAGAAACCTTGAAGAATAATATAAATCTTTACTCTAGATCTCTGTAAAAGTGTCATGCAGGCCATCCCACAGTGCAGAAAACAGAAATATTCCTTTATATTTCTCTTTAAACATACCGTCTTCCTTCAAAAGCTTTCTTTCTCTCCCTAGTTCCTTCTCCCCCTCCTCCATCCTCACTGTCTCGTCGACACTGTACCTTCCTGTCCACTCTTCCAACCGCACCTTCAAAGGCAGTGTGTTGACACATGGTGTCTCCTACTGGGAACAACCCTTTGGGGAATGTGGTCTGATCTTCACTATGACAGCTTTTATCCTAAGAATCAACTATACTGTAATTCTGACGGATACAATTCCACAACTTGTTACAAATATAACTTTCTCTCTTGTTCCAAGAGTGCTGCCATCATTCCTGTTCCCCAAAGACATCAAGAGTTAGTGACTTTCTGGCTACTTCCTTCTGGAGAGCTAGGATAGTAAAGAGGGCTGTGGGAGGGCTAGAAGAGCCTTGTCAGACCATGGTTTCAGGATCTGCTTATGGGAGTGGATGGAGCTGGCCTCTGTCTGCTGCCCAAAGCTAACATCTAAATCCTGGGCAGGGGTAGGAGTAGGCCCATACTTTGAGATGGGCTCCAAAGGGAAAGTGGTATCCATTTCAGGAGGGCAAGGGCAATTTAGAAAGCCAGAGATGAGTCAAAACACCATGTTTAAGAATATGGATGAGGAGTTATGATACATTCCCTAAAATGGGAAAGCCACAGAAAACACTTAAGGTAATAACACATGTTCTGGGGAAAACATCTAGAAGGATCCTTGAGACAAAGCTGTGTGTGTGTATGTGTGTGGGTGTGCGTGCATGTGGATGTGTGTTCTAGTGCTATAGCATTAATCTAAGACTCAGGACACACCTTTGTCATGTTTTAGACCTAAGGTCTTGGATCTGCATTTCCCCCTCCTTAATTTGCTAGGCCATTTCTGGATTGAGATTGGCTCCTTTTGGCATTGATAATATGTATATTCCAGATCCCCCACCAAATCACCAAGACTTACTAACTGTACCATGAGAGAGGATACTTTCAGGCTTACGGTTAGTTGGGAAATTTTTTATCCAATATTTTATTGAATATTTTGTGGGTCACATGAGCAAATAATTGTATTAATATTTTAAGATCTTAAAATATGATTAGGAAGGCCTTGTTGCAGCTCTTTTTATATGTGTGAGTGACTGAATCATGATACTGAGAGAATTTCCATGACTATTTCAAATGAAAATGCTGATCGTGAGTCTTTAATTGTACCGTAACAGTCTCCCTGTGGTATTTGGTTCTAGTACCCTATTTTCATATGAATGTGCCCTTCCAAAATAACACAAGATTTCTTGTCTTAAACTTAGCTATTCTCTGTTTACCATTTGGTTTTCTCAGGGTGTCAAGAATTAAAATTCTATCATTGAGGTCTTCAGAAGCCTGACTCAGAGCTCTGCTCTTTATAATAGCACTTAAAATAAATACAGTCTTTTAACAATGGCAAGTACTGTGTGTGTGTGCCAAGATTAATAATAGTAATATTTATACTATAAAATCTTATGTTGCTGTCTGGGTTCTCTGGAAGCAAACACAAGATAGAATTTTGTGTGTTTATTAGGGATCAATACTTTGAAAGGAAGGGGGATAAAGCAGGGTTGGGAAGGACTCTGGCCCAGCCAAGCTTCAACCACTCTGGCAGTGACTTGTGGGATGAATACTGCTTAACAGGGTTCTGCTGATAAATATTTAATAATGGCTCTCTGGAGGAAAAAAATAGTTCTGATTTGTAGTGTTTGCCAATTTACATTATGTAAATTTCCCTACTAGGGCTGAGTTCAAGCCACTCAACTTGATGTCACTAAGTGGAGAGGGAGGAAGAAAGGCACCCAACTCCAGCATACCATTAGCCACATCAGACCCAAATGGCCAGAACTATAGTATTGCTTTGCTCCATTACTGGATATAGGTCGCTCTGTGAAAGTCATGACCTTGAAGCCTATGTCTTCAATTGAGGCAGAAACAGGAGGAGCTTTTGACCACATTCCTTCCAGGGTGGTGGAGTATTGGGTCTACTTTTTAGTGAGTAATTTGGATTATTCATCTCTCTGTCTGTGACATTCCATTCCATATACCACTCAGATACACTTTTCTCTAGGGTAGCACTTTGGTTTATAATTGAGTGGGGTTCAGTTCGTGTCCCCTAAAAATGTGCCACTTTGAGGACCAGGAACACAACCCAGAGTTTCAGGGAATTGAAACACAAAGTCCTTAAATCATTAGATGTGACACGGAGACCACAGATACCTCAATTTCTTGGTTCCTGGAACTACGTATTCTTCCCATTGGGGACATAGAATATACTGTGTCCTGGTTGATGGCACTATATCCTTAAGAGCAGGGATTGGTGAACTTTTTCTGTAAAGAGCCAGATAGTAATTATTTTAGAATTTGTGGACCATATGGTTTCAGTGACAACAACTCAAGTCTGCCCTTGTTGTGCGAAAGCAGCCATAGACAATATGTGAGCGAATAAGGATGGCTGTATTCCAATAAAACTTTTATTTACAAAAACAGGTGGCAGGCTGGATTTGCCAACCCCTGCTCAAAATTATAGCCTCTCTGCTGGAGCTGGAGCTACAACTGTGCCTCAGTAGGCCATTCCAGCATTCTACGAGACCAGCTGCTTCCAGCGGTATGGTATGTAATATGGCCATTGGATCCCACGTTCTTGCGCCCGCCACGAGTACACTGTGGAATGGGTCCCATGCTTGGACACTCTGTAAGAGAGGGGTGCAGGCTGAGGCTCTGTGAACAAAAAAGGGCAAACTGAAATGGCAAAGAAGACTCCCTATGAGGAGGAACTGTTGGCCCTTTCAATATATAGGGGACACAATGGAGACTACTTGTCATTACGTGGCCAGATGGTACCTTGGAGAAAGAGTGCCCTCCTGGGGGCTGAGTGTGGGTCGCTGTTCTTTTGAGCCTTCAGCAGCAGCAAGAGCTAGATTAGCCTTTGTGAGCAGGAATTTGTGCTGTTGAGCTCACGCGTTGCCTCCACCTCTGTCCCTGTGTTCGTGCTGCACATGCGTCTGTCATGTTCAGTCATCTGGTGAGCTCGGTTATGTGCTGCTTCTGTGGTAGATGTTCTCTCATAATGGTGACAAATGTTTGAAAGATAACATTTTATACCTACTCCATATTTTCTTACATGTGTCCACCCAAGGTTTCTTTGTCCTCGAAATGCTAGTCTGTTTCCTCCCTGGGCCCTTTCCATCTGTCATTCACCACTGCCCGTGAATCCTTACAGATTTGAACGGGTCACTCTCTTTCAGCACAAAGTGCGTGAACAGGTGCACTGTCCCAATGTTCCCTTGTGAAGAGGATTTTCTCTTTCCAGCCCGAGTGAGGCTGCAGGGTGCTCGTAGCCCATTTTCAGGTTTGACCCAGTCACCAGATGTGTCCATTTATAAACCAAGCTTGGACTTTTTCTTTCTCCTTCAGGAATCCCCACAGAACTGGAGGTGGAAGCTGAGGAAGGTGGGCTGGTACAACCATGGTGACTATGGGTGGGAGTCCAGGCTGTGTGCTTATGCAGCTTGCTCTTGTCCCCTGGTCCTACTTGCTCCCTGTCTCAGAGGTGTCCCTTCCACCCGGCAGTGGACTGATGCTGCATCCACTGATGTCATGGCCTGCTGAGTCTGACAGGACGCAACTTATGATGGGAAGTTCTAGCCGCAGTCACCTGGTGCTTCATGGTCAGATCTCTGCTCAACCAGGGCTGAAAAGCATGACAAGATGACAATTATATATATATATATATATATATATATATATATATATATATATATATATGATTTTTTCAAAATGCTGGATGCTGCAATGCAATTCTCCCACAAACTGCACTTGACATCTTTTCCTATCACCGATACTTCTGGAACCATAGCTACATGGTCCAAGTTAATACCGCAGCCTGGACCTTCTAAAGAACCTTCTTCTACTCCAGACCTCACTCAAAACTGACAGCCTTTTTCATCTCTCTGTATGTGGGTCAAAGCCATGTTCTCAAGTGGAGAACCTAGGGCTTGAAAGAGTTGTACTTCATTCCTCGTGGTGGGAAGTGAAAATGCAATAATCTGTCTTTACTTTGAAAAGGAGGTCCTAGTACAGCTCTGCCCACTGGACCACCACGGATTTTACAGATATATTTGGTCCCTGAGTCTTCCTCTGGAAGAGTGCGTGTGTGTTCCTTCCCGAGGTCTCTACTGTTTTCTGGCCAGCGTTTGCTTGTCCAGCATTATTGACATAATTGTCAATGTGGATCAACGTGTTTGTCTGTGAAATATCCACATTTCAGGTGTTTTTAAGCTATATTAGCACAGAAGGAGGGAGAGTTAATATAGCTGGAGAAAAATTCTAAATGTATAGTGTTGTATATTCCATGGGAATACAAATGTTTAAACCTTCTTTTCTATTTAGGAAAGGGAAGAATATACTAATTAATGGTCACATACAATGTACTGGAATTTATAATAAACGACTTTAGCAGACTGAGAGATCTGTGAAGTATGATGGACATCAAGGCTCAAGACAGAAAAAAAAAAAAGACTCAAGATACGCTGCCCAGATCCCCCCTTTCACCGATGGACTATGTCATTGAGCCAATAGGTACTCGTGGTGTGCCTGGGAGTAGATGTTCAGGGTGCTAGATCCGGAATGCCAGGACAGATAATGCTAGAAAGAACTTATTGACCTTGGAGCTATTTCCTGACATATGGGATTTAGCATCCTGCCAAGGACCTAAGGAAAGAGTGTACACTTACTATCCATATAACTCCTAGGGCCGTTGGAAAAGGTATGACCCACAGTGAACCAACTTGAAATGCCACAGTTAGCACTGCAGACTGTGGGGAAGGGAGTAAAAAGTTGGGGAAAGCTAGTATGCTGGGACATAGGTATTCTAAACACCTGGAAGAAATACCAAATGATTATATTTCCATGGGGAGCCCCAGGGGACAGACCACCTATCAAAGCGATCAAGGATGCATGGTGAGAACAGCTCCAGAACCACTAAAAGGTTGTCTATAGGTCCACCTCTTTTGGGTTGTCTGATCTTGGTATATAACAGTTTTTCCAAGATTTAATTTCCTTGTCTATAAAATTGACCTAATACCTACCTCATCGAACTTCTGTGAAGATTATTTGAAATGCTGATTGTAAGATTCTCAGTATAGTACTTAATACATAATAATAGCAGTTAATTTGAAGTGCAAAGGCAAAGCTCATTTAAGAGGCTCTGGGAGGGGGTGCCTGGGTGGCTCAGTTGGTTAAAGCCTCTGCCTTCGGCTCAGGTCATGATCTCAGGGTCCTGGGATCGAGCCCCACATGGGGCTCTCTGCTCGGCAGGGAGCCTGTTTCCCCCTCTCTCTCTGCCTGCCTCTCTGCCTACTTGTAATCTCTCTCTCTCTCTGTCAAATAAATAAAATAAAATCTTTAAAAAAAAAAAAAAGATGGTCTGGGAGGGGCACCTGGGTGGCTCAGTTGGTTGAGCAACTGCCTTCAGTTCAGGTCATGATCCTTGAGTTCCAGGATCGAGTCCCACATTGGGCTCCCAGCTCCATGGGGAGTCTGCTTCTTCCTCTAACCTTCTCTCCTCTCATGCTCTCTCTCACTTTCTCTGTCTCTCAAATAAATAAAATCTTTAAAAAAAATTAAAAAGAAAAGATTAAAAAAAAAAAGATGCTCTGGGAGTATATTGGAGGGACATCATAGAGAACCTACATGTTAACCCGCCCAGAATGAATTTCCTGTTCCTAGTCAATGACATGTAACTGCTGCTTACATCACCCCCTGATCTTATATCCAGGCATATGGTCATTCAGAGCACATTCTACTCCCAAAGGGACCCTGGACGAACACTTGATCCACACCAACCAAATAGTTTCCCTTGGGATCTATACTAGAATTAATGAGGAAAAGAAGGTTCTTGTCAACAGATTTTTAACTCCTAATGACGACCTGATCATCTTCATCAACATTTTGAAAGAGTCTACCTTTTTGCCTGAGAATGAAGCGACACAGTGGAGATCAGGGTCCAGAGGTTGGTGGGGGATGGGGGTGCTGGGGAAGTGGTGAGGAGATAGATTTCTGAGACATCTGTTGAACTCTTGAATGTAGCTTCATGTATCCAGATTCTCCTCTGGAATGTTATGATTAGTGTATCAATATCTACTCCAACACCCTTCTTGAGACCTAGTTCTAGTTGGCTTTCTATTGCTTATAGCTGAACAATTACTGACCTAAAGAGCTAGGTAATCTAGTCTTTGGTGTTCAGAGAAGGCTTCTCAGAGAAAGTAAAATCTGCCCAGATACTTGAAGAACAAGTAGAAATTGACATGGCCAAGTGAGTGAGGAGGAAGGATCAGTCAAAATGGCCCAAATGAGTTCTCTCTTAGCCCACTCACCTTCCTATGATAGATTCAGGTATAATGGATTGGTGACCAGAGCACGTTGCAAATTATAGATAAGAAGGAGAAGAGAGTAATATAAATTTCAGACCTACTGATAGCATGGCCTTCGTATGACAGGGTTGGCCGGATAGTGGTGGTGTCCACCTAATGGTGAGGTGCTGCATAGAGCACAAAAGACCCACGTACAAAAGACCATCATGGGTGCCACAACAAGAGTGGAAGCAGAGTCCACAACCACTTTATGGCAATAATCATTTTAGCTATGGTGTACTGAGTCTTGACTACAGTCCAAGTACTGTGTTAGGTACTTCTGTCTCATTATCTAATTTTATCCTAATGACAACTCAGAAAGTTTGGTGTCATAATCTTGCATTTCATTGTTTATTTTTTCTCTGTTGGATCATTTGCACAAATATGATGCTATTCTTCTCTTTTTAAAAACTACGGAAAAGAAAAACACTTTATCTTCAATTGACCCTCCAAATATTATCCAATTCATTTGATCCTCTTTCCTAATCCTCTTCCCATTTGAAGACTTGGTGGTAATTCAGCGATTCCTAGTCTTCTTCTCTGATTCTCTTTTTTTTTTAAATTGAGATTTAGGAGCACCTGGGTAGCTCAGTCCGTTAAGTGTTCCACTCTTGGTTTCGGCTCAGGTCGTGGTCTCGATGGCATGAAATCGAGCCCCGAGTCAGGCCGCGTGCTCAGCGAGGAGTCTGCTTGAGATTCTCCCTCTTCCTCTGTTCCCTCTCCGCCCCTCACTCTCTCTTTCTCTTATATAAATAAATCTTTAAAAAAATAAAATTGAGATTTTGGGATTTAATGAACATTCAACGAAAAGCACAACTCTCAAGGGTATAGTTCAGTGAGTTGTGACAAGGGCTTACACAAATATAACTGACACCCCCAGTAAGATACAGAGCATAAGTGCCACCCCAGAAAATCTCCTCCTGCACTTTTCTCATCAATGAGCTTCCTCCGCACATGAATTTCTATCTCCATATAGTTTGCTTTTGAACTTCATGTCCTCACAAAATCATGCAGGAATTATTTGTTTTCAGTCTGATTTTTTTTTTTGTTCAACATTATGTTTTCAAGATTCATTCATTTTGTTAAGAGTTGAGGAGTTAACATTTTAGGACAGCACTATAATTTGAACATCCATTCTCCTGTTGATGGATATTTTAGTTTTTCTCCCCAGGTTTTGGCTTTTATGAAGAGGCTGCTCCAAGGATTTATTTTTTATTTTTTATTTTTTTAAAGATTTTATTTATTTATTTATTAGGAAAGAGAGAGAGTGAGAGAGAGCATGAGAAGGGAGAAGGTCAGAGTGAGAAGCGGACTCCCCATGGAGCTGGGAGCCCGATGTGGGACTCGATCCCGGGACTCCGGGATCATGACCTGAGCCAAAGGCAGTTGCTTAACCAACTGCGCCACCCAGGCGCCCTCCAAGGATTTTTGTAAGGTCTTTGAGTGGATATATGTTTCTATTAATTTGGACACATATCTTGGAGTAGATGTGTTGGATGGTATGGTTAGCGCATATTTCGCTTTGAAGAAAATGCCATCACCTAGCATGTGCCAACTAGGGGGATTCTGGCATAAAAAAATGAATAGGTCTCTAACCTTCTTGGACCTTGTGGTTTATTTGAAAATATGGAAGTTAATTACATGGTTATTTCATAGTAATTCTAATAACTGTCACAAGGGGTAAGTACATGGGGCAATGAGAATGTGCAATACGCATTCAGGGAAGACTTCTGGCAGAAATGATATGTAACTTGAAATCTGAAAGATAGGTAGCCCCATGCTGGTGCTATGAATATATAAAATATCACATCATTAGAAGGTGATGGAAAGAATATTCAAAACCAGGTTAATATGTCTCCAAACCTTGAACTTCTAAGCATCATGTAATATTGTCCTTGATGTTAAATATGGTGACCATGACTTATCACGATCATAAGTCCCATAAGTAATGGCACCTGAACACAAATACAAAATCAAGTGCTCTTTTTTCTTTTTAAAACTTGGTGACCATCCATCATTTTATGGCAAGACTTACATTTTCAAGTGGAAAAGAAGAAAATTAATTCATTAACTATATTCAGAAAATCAAGCTAAAAATGTATGGTATGTGGATTAATTGTAATCACAAGCACTTTTATATAAAATTTACTATATACTAGGCACCGTGCTGAACACTCTACATAAATCATTTTATTTAAATTTCATACAGCATTACAAAATAGGTCTGTTGTTCCCATTCTCCTGACAAAGACGTCAAAACATGGGAGATAAAAACCTTCACCTATGGTCATGTGGTCAAGAAACGGCAGGACTGGGTTTTGAACCAGGTACTCCGGCTTTTGAGTCTACTTGTGTTAAGAACTGTTATCACAGTGAATATGCCCGTTTTTAGTCTGAGTGCTCCCGCCACAGCAGCTCCTCATCGTGCTCTGAGCAAGAGTTGCAGAAAACAGAGCGTTATTGATTTTTGTCTTCCAGTTGTTATTTATTCATCCCTGGCCCTCGTCCATACCCGGGGCTGTTAGAATCCAGTGTACTTTGGTAACGATTTCAACACCTGCTAAGTAAATGGCAGACAGGTTGTGGGCTTGCAGAAGCGGAGGTGTGTTGGGGGACCTGGTGTGGGACTGTGTGAGTGACGGGCGGCTTGCCTGGGCCCCACGTCCCCCCTCTCAGGCCGGCCACTGTGGCGTCGCAAGCACCGCCTTATTGAAACCACTCTGGGCTGTCTCTAAGGATTCCTCAGAGAGGTTCTATTTTTAGATTCCTCTTTTCGCAGTAAGAACAAACCCGTACATTTAAAAACAAAAGGATAAACAAAACCAACAATTAGCAGAAGCTGGCGCCTCCCAACTTCTGAGGAATTTCGCTCGCAAACAGCTAATTGAAACATTCCTTCAGTTTGTGCTGCTTGGTTTTGACAGTGGCTCTGCCCCTTGTCATAAAATCAATGGTCTTTTTTATCCCTTCCCTTCTTTCGCCGTCTCTCCTCTGACTGTCGGGCCTTCCTTCCTCACTCAGAGTCTTCCTCAGATCACTGGGGTTAAGTGATCCTTTCATACCGCCCGGCCAGACTGTCACAAGGCATCGAGTGGCTTTGGAAAATGAGCCACGTTAAATGGGCTTGATGGGGTTACAACCGCCATTACTGCCATCAGCACTGTGATAAAATAGAGCAATAATGACGGGGGAAGGTACTTATCACTGTCTTTCTGAGATCACTTAAGATAGTTTGGGGCTGAAGCTTTTTGCCAAAGATAAATGGAACACATACAAGATAAATGTTGCTATGGAGGAATCTTTTGTGTGTGAACTCGCGTGGGCCTGGGTGGTTCACCTGGGCGACAGCTTGGGGTGGGGGGCAGATAAAGACGGGCCAGAGAGCTTCCAGTTGGCCCGAGGTGACCACCTGTCACCGCCGAGGGTCACAGTGTGTTGTTTAAAGCGAATCAGGATTCAAGAGAATGGATTAGAAGGGAATAGTGTCTCCCTGCTTTCTGACTGCCAGGATGCCCTCCTCCCTCCCTAAGCACACGAGACCTCAGGGTGGGTCAACTGTGTGCTTCAAAATCTAACAGTCCCCGTGGTTGAGTTGGAACGGCCCAGAACCCGTTACCAGGAGCTCAGGGTCCTAGTCCCGTTGGTCACTAATTTGCTGTGTGAGCTGGGATGAGAAACGTGACTTTCCTGTGTCCACAGTCCCCAAGGGGATCAGCTCACCTCACCGGCCCCGGACTGCTCTGGTTTTGTCACCGAGACTCATCTCCTAGGAAACCCGCCACCCCCCCCCCCAAAATGGCTGGTGTCCCCATTGTTTTTGCATCTTCCCTATCTTATGATAATAGTATCCCTTCCTGTGAAAACCACTGAATAATGTAAAGCAAGTTAGAAATGTAAAGTAATGTAATTGTGATCCCATGGTTATTCCCACAGGATACAACTTGGTCCCAGCTCTTTAAAATCTCCAGGTAGTTCCCAAGTGTACCAAGCTCCCTTCCTCGTAACTGGGAAAGCCTGTAGTTGGCTTAGCAGATGCAGGTAATGGAAAGAGACCATGGCGATGATCAGATTTCCTGCACCTTCCCAATGGGCACTGATTAATGTCCTAAGGGATAAGAAGGACTTGTACTTATCCCCCTTGCAGGGAATGTTCACCTCAGAAGGAGTGTGGTTAAAAGAAGGAAAGACTTGACGCTTCTTTACAGTCTGACCTCTTTTCTATTTTAAATGGTTTTGAGTATCCATTTGCTGAATTGTAAACTGCAAAATATCAATTACTGTGCAGATGAAAGGGGATTGAGATGATGTCTAAGACCTGCCATGTACGAGTTGCTCAAAGAATGTTATTTTCTTTTTCCTAAAAGGGTTTTCTCTTTGCCTCACTTATTAAAAAAGAAAAGAAAAGAAAAAAAATGGGAGCTAAATTTTCTTTTTCTTTTCTTTTTTTAACATAAATAACTAAAAGCTGAGTTAGTCTATTTTTTTAGCAATTTTGCATTCGTAGTTCCAAAATTGTTATATGTAGTTGAGAAATACACAAACTGAAATATCAATAAGTTCTGTTTTGTTTTTTTTTTCCTTAGTCAAATGTAGCTGGGTTCATACCTGGCCTACCCACAGGCATAAGATAGTAGTTTCTTGTTGGTTTTTTTTTTTTAAGATTTATAGATTTATTTATTTATTTTTGACAGAGAGAGAAAGGGAGAGAGAGAGGACATTGGAGAGGGACAGAGGGAGAAAGAGAATCTTAAACAGATTCCCCTCACAGCGTGGAGTCAGAGGTGAGGCTTGATCCTAAAACCCTGAGGTCATGACCTGAGCTGAAATTAAGAGTCGGATGGTTAACAGATTGAGTCACCCAGGCACTCCTAGGATAGTAGTTATATTTTCAATTCTTTCATAATGAACAGTGAAATGCTGAGTCCATATGGTAACATCTTTATTACAGACTTTGCATGGGACATGCCTGTGGTCAGGAAATGCACAGAATGCTAGTCCTTTATATTCCTACTATTCTGTCAACACAGAAATGCCACAGACCTAAAACCAGGACATACCTGACAGTTTTGATTTACCTCCTCCCAGTGTCTTGGAGGAAAAACAGAAACCTGATGATATTCCAAGATTTGGTTCTAATTTCAGTTCAATTGCTAATATAAAATATCTAGACTGTTGAAGGGAGAAACTACCTCAGAATTTTGTTGCTTACATTTGCTAGTGACTGTGACAGCCAGTCCTGTGACTGCACTTTGTTCACACAATCCCTTTAACGGACACTTCTGCAAAGTCCTCAGCAGTTAGGGTCTGTGGGCAGAGAAAGGGAGCCTTTGCCCTTCCTGTAAAGTCTTTATGGAGGAGCCAAAAGATGCAGGTAACTCGGCAGTTTTTGAGAGCATCTGTCAGGGACTGTGTGCTCAGGGTCTGCACTGTGGTCACGGCCCTATCAGGTCTAGCTGCAAAGTCCTCAGGCAGATTATTGTTCAACCAACAGTCAGGGATGGAGCCCCTCTTCAGTTTCTTTTATGTTCTCATAATGGGCTCTTCTCCATTGCATCATTCACTTATTCATTAAATATACTAATTGTCTTTTATATACATTTTTCTAGGTGCTGGAGATAAAAAGATGAATAAAAGTCAGTCTCTGCCCTAGCATAGGGAATTCCTGATGTCCTGAAGTCTTTTATGATTTATCCATGGAAAACACACATCATCTCATGTAGATGACCCTGAAGTCTGTGTCTTTAGTCCAAATGTCTCCTCCCCAAAGAATTCTCTTATCTTCAAAAACCCTCTAGACATTTCTATTTGGATCTCACATTGTCATCACTGAAGTAAAGTACCTAAAGTTGAAGTCATTTCTATTTATTTCTACCTCAAATAAAAATCAGCTTCTCTGTGATTTCCCCCATCCTGGAGACTGCCAAGCTTGAAATCTAAGTCTGCTCTCTCCAAATTAGTTGTGTTTTCTCTGGCATATTCCTTATTTCAACCCTGTTGTCGTCATCTGGCCCAAACCAGCTTTATCTTAGATTCATAGTATCTTAATTTGGTCCTAACTTGTACTTTGGACTTTATTCTGTCCCCACAGTATACACTTGGCCAGATTGCTCTTTTTAAAATAAGGAAAAGCCGTCAAAGCAGAATGCACATGGGATGTTTTCCCTGAGTCCTCTTTTCTTCCTTCCTCCTTCCTTCTTCCCTCCTTGCTGACCTCCCTTCTTCCTTCTGTTCCTTCCTTCCTTCCTTCCTTCCTTCCTTCCTTCCTTCCTTCCTTCCTTCCTCTCTGTCTCCCCTCCCCCATTTTACCTTATATCCCACTTTTCTCCCTTTTATCCATCTTCTATTTCTTTCTTCACTAATTATTTATTGGGTGTCATATGAAAAAGTTCCTATATTAGGCACTTGGCGATGAAGGAGATATAAAGGTGAGGAAGAAAAAAAAAATTGAAATGCTCCTCAGAGCTTTACATAATATAGTGAGAAAAGCAAGCATGCAAACCACTAACTTGGTTCTTTATTTCTTGTTTTCATGCCAAGATGAGTTAGGGCTGTGGTGTATTTTGCTGGTCCTCTCCAATGTATTGTTTAGAGAAATCAGGGTAGATAGTATACTTTAATTCTTTCCATCTAGATTCGTGAAACCAGGAAGGTCAAGGATTCTGATATCCTCACCCTATCTCCTTGAGGTAGAGAGGAGAAGCTCTTTTTTTCACTCCAAACTTCACAAACCGCTGTCTCTTTCCATACTAAAGAATGCCGTTTCGGTTTCTACACAAGCAGTGTGTCCCACTGCTGAGTCCTGAGTGTGAAACTAGAAGATCTTAGTGCCAGAAATCTTCACCCTGTGACACCGCTATCATTACCTAACTGGGAAACCCAGTGGAGTTTACCGGGACAGTGCCATGTCGTGACGGAGTATTTAGAGGTGGCTGTGGATTACTGTGTAATTACGCTGACTAGATCCAAAAGTAATTACCAGCATCCTACCCCTGGGGTTTAGAAGGGAAGAATAATCCTGTGCACGGAACTCCTTCTCTCAAAGCAAATCCCTCTCGTAGGGGTTTCCCAGCAGGAAGGGAACAAAGGAGCCTTAACGATTCTATGTGGTCAAGCACTTTGCCTAAGAGCACTGCCATTAACCCCATCGCTCTGGCCTGGCACCAGGTCAGGAAACGACATTTTGCTGTCTTCTCTCTGCCACAAAACGTTCACCCCCAAGAAGTTTCAATCCAACTGTAACTGTGTTCTTGGTCTTACTCATAAACCTGGCATGACATAGGCTCAGTCCGTCACTCTGTCTGCCCTGGTGGGCACCTGGCCTCAGAGAATGAAGGGATGAAGAAAGAAAGCGTAATCCCGGTTGGTATGGATTTGCCTCTCTGCTGGGGAGGGAAGCGCCAATAAGGTGACACCATATGATAGGAGGTAGTTCAGGAGGGGATGCTGCAGGGCTTGGGGCCAGGGTGTTGGGGGGGAGAAACAGGTGCACGGCGGAATGGTCTGTAAATAACCCATTGGGGTACCAAGGTGAAAAGCAATTGGGACCCCTGGGAAAGCAGCTCAGGAAAGGGCAAGGAGAGCATGTTTCGAAAGAGGCATCACATAGGTTCAGAAAGCAGACAGGAGTTAGGATTTGAAGTGGAGGACGAGAAAGGGGACAGCCTGGGGAGTTAGGACATGTTGTGGGTGAGGATGAGACTGTTACTATCGGAATCAGCAGACACATGACAGAAGCCCCGCCTGGCGGGACCGCAGAATAGACTTGCAATCCCTTTCCAAAGCAGCAAGGATAATTTCCCATAAACCAGGGGGTCTTCCAGGAAGCTGAAAAAACACTGCCTTTCTCTGGCCCCCTTTTCCTTTTCTAGAGAATGAAGGCATCAGACGAACACTCACACACTGTTTCCAGGAAAAATTCAGCAGAGCAGGGAGATAGGCTCCTGTCCATCTGTGATGGGCTTATCACGTTTAGACCTCAGGAAATAGACTTTTGCCATTTGTGGGTCTTCTGTAGGATCAAGTTCATAGAGGAACGGTGGAGATTATTTGTACCAAATTACCTCATTACAGTGTGCAACCATGATTACTGTTATTCTGTCAGCTGGCTTGCATAATGGTAAGGCAGGAAACACGAGACCACGCACCATGAATTAGCCCTCCCCACCTCTCACTCAGGTGGATCGGGGGATCTCAGCGTCAGGTGGCAGTTGATAAGAGCAGCAAAAACACAAGTTTACATTTGTGAGCCATTTTGAAGAAGAAAAGCACTGTGCAAAGTGTATTATTGGAACTTAAGTGCTTAGTGAAGTGGTCTCTGCCTATGAAGAGTGTGTAGGAGTATAAATTAGTAAGGTCTTTTGGGATACGTTGGGTCCCATTTTTTGTGTGTATATTTGGATTTCCTACCTTCAAAGGCAACGCGGATGGCCATGAAACAGTGCTTGTTAGACACACCAGGGAAGGAACGATAGACTTTGTGCCCTCTGAGCTCTGTCCTAAAAAGTAGAATTTTGAGGATTGGGGAAGAGGAGGAAGAAAGAAAGAAATTCCTTTCTTTAGGATGCTTAGATTTACTTGGAAAGTTTTATTCAAAATAATGGAGAAATAGATACCCTACAGGGAAAACTTAATTTTGACTCCATGCTGGCTTATGTGGAAATAATCCACAAATGTCGATGAGAAAATGTTAGGGTGGCAATGAACGGATCTGAGCTCACAGAACTGAAGCTGTTGGGAATCTTTTCCTGGATGGATACATTTTCTCTTTTTATTTTATTTATGATTTTTTTCTAGAGAGAGAGAGGGACTGTGAGAGAGAGAGCACCCATGAGCAGAGGGAAGGGGCAGTAGGAGAGGGACAGAAAGAATCTTAAATGTGGAGCATGACCTGGGGCTCGATCTCACGACCTTGAAATCATGACCTTAGCTGAAATTAAGAGTTGAACGCTTAACCCAACTGAGCCACCCATGCGCCTTTTTTTCTCTTTAGATGCTCAGGGATTTTCAACCAGTGAAGAGGTAACAGGCCTGTGATTCCTATGTCCTATAGAATGTCACGGTCTAAGCACTGTCCAGTAGAAATTTAATGATAGCTGCATAAATAAATTTATATTTTCAAGAAGCCACATTAAAAAAAAGACGGGTGAAATTAATTTTGATGTATTACAGTTAACTGAATATGACCCAAATCTCATCATTCCAATAGGCATATTAGTTCCTTAGTGCTGTTATAACAAATTGCCACAAAGTTAGTGAATTAAAACAATGGAAATTTATTCTCTCACAGAGCTGGAGACCAGAGTCTGAAATTAGTTCCACTGAGTCCAAATCAAGGTTACAGTTGGGCCACATTCCTTCTAAATGCTCTAGGGGATAACTTGTTCCTGACTTCATCTGGCTTCAGTTCAATTACTTCATCTAGCGATTACTGGCATCCGTTAGGTCACCCATTGCCCCATCACTCCAATCCCTGCTTTCATGGTCACATTGACTTCTATCTGTGTATAAACAAATCTCCCTATACTTCTCACTGATAAGGAAATATGAGACTTCATTTATGGCCCACCTGGATAGAAGGACCGTCTTCTGTCCCAGATAATCTCCCTATCTAACAATCTTTAAGCTCGGGGCTCAGTCAGTTAAGCTGCTGCCTTCGGCCTAGGTCATGATCCCAGGGTCCTGGGATCAAGCCCCACATTGGGCCTCTTGGTCATCAGGGAGCTTGCTTCACCCTCTCCTCCCCACTCCCCACTCTCTCTCTCTCTCTCACTCTTTCAAATAAATAAATAAAATCTTTTTTTTTTTTTTTTAAAGAGAGTCTTTAAGCTCATCTGTAAAACCTTTTTCTAAATAAGGTACAAGTTCCAGGGTTCAGGACCTGATATGCTTGGGTGGCCATTATTACAGACTACCACAAAATTCTGTCATTGTAAGATTATTAATGGGAAGTTTTACAATTTATGTCCTAAGTTTTTGAATTCTAAACCATATCCCTCACTTATAGCACATCGTAATCCAGATGCTAAATTTTCAGTGGCTGACATGAAATGTAGTCTAACTTACCAATGAAGTTGTGTTTAAGAGAAACATATTCTACACTGCTTCAAATATCCTTAAAATTAAGGAGAATTGAAGGTTTTGTTTCCCTGTTGCATGCAGCTTGTTTCAAGAGCTAATAGCCATATGTACTCTTTTCTGGAGCACCTGGGTGGCTCAGTGGGTTAAAGCCTCTGCCTTCGGCTCAGGTCATGATCTCAGGGTCCTGGGATCGAGCCCCACATCAGGCTCTCTGCTCAGCAGGGAGTCTGCTTCCCCCTTTCTCTCTGCCTGCCTCTCTGCCTACTTGTGATCTCTCTCTATGTGTCAAATAAATAAATAAAATCTTTAAAAATAAAAAAAGAGCTAACAGTCATATGTGGCTACTGGCTGCCATTTTGGACAATGCTGTCTACAAAGTCCTTGGTTTTCCTCCTCTTTCCTGAAGCCAATAAAATACATATATAGGCATGTTCTGTGTGTAATTACAAAAGTACACAACATTTTTCCCTAAATAATTTATTTGTGAAACCTATAGCAACCTTAGTGGTAGCTAATTATTTTCTGTATTTTACAAATGTGTAAACAGACATAGACGGTATATATAGGTTGACCAAGAACGTAAGTCTTTCGTGATGGATACATGCTTGAACCTAACAGTATTTCCATGCCACTGTACTTTATTGTTTTTCTAATAGCGTGTTTTCATGCTGAAATCATGAGAACTTTCCTTCCATTCTGAAGTTCATGTTCAGTTTAGCAACAACCTTGCCAGAGGTTGAATCCTGCCTAAAAACATTGCTAAATAAGATGAGGGGATGAAAACAGTGGCATCTAGTTCTTTCAGTTAAGAATGATAATATTTGATGAAATTTGAAGAAAACCTTCTGCAAAGAAGATATGTTTTTGCATTTTGTGCATTTGATATGTCTGCTTTGTTATAAAATTATAATTACGTGACATCATCTAGGATCTGCACTATATATTATACTGCAACAATACTGTTAGTTTTGTTAAGGCAAATAGCATGTATTTGTGTTATTTTCTACTTTTTTGCAGCACTTTTAAGACATTATTTTATTTGATCACCTGAATAGCCTTCAAAATTATGTCAGAAAAAATTAATTTATGAGCAAATCAAGACACACAGTTTTGGGGTGCCTGGGTGGCTCAGTGGGTTAAAGCCTCTGCCTTTGGCTCAGGTAATGATCTCAGGGTCCTGGGATCAAGCCCCACATCGGGGCTTTCTGCTCAGCAGGGAGCCTGCTTCCTCCTCTCTCTGCCTGCCTCTCTGCTTACTTATGATCTCTCTCTGTCAAATAAATAAATAAAATCTTTAAAAAAAAAAGACACACAGTTTTAAAGAAACAGTACATACCAGTGTATATTTGTTAATGAAAGGATTAAAGGAAAATAGAGAAGAGAAATAGCAAAAAAAATTAAATTTATGGAAGACTAAGGACAGAAACAGAAAATGTCTTAGTCCATGGTGTAACAGTTGGTGGGTATTAGAAGTCACACATACTGTATGTAGTGTAGCCTTGTCAATGTCAAAATTCTGATGACTCAGTTCTTTTTCAGTGGCTGCTTTTGACATTTCAGCTCTGCAGAGTTGTGAGGACCGTCTTCTGTGTCAAATAGATAGTCCATCTTCTCGGCCGAGGCTCCCCCATCACCTCACTCCTCCCCTCCCCAGCCTCTCTTCCTGTGGTGCTCTTGCTGGTGATATTGACAGACTAAAGGATTGCTCATTCCCCATGGCCCCACAAGGTAAATTAAAAAAAGGAAAAGTCAAAGCTATTTCTGGACCCTCTTGTACTTAGGGACTCCCAACTCAATACATCTTGGTTGCTTGGAAATGATGCTTATTAATAAGCGAGGAATGCACAGTTAGTTCATAAGGCTTCAGGGTCACTTATTTAGGGGATAATTTACTTCCCAAACACACCTTTGCTTTGGATTCTTATAAGTTTTTGAGTACAAGATATTTGACATCAAGGGAATTACTATTACCAGATCTATAAATGCAATAAGTGTTTAGAGGAGTTGGGGACAATTTCCGAAATCTTTCCAAATTCCAACATATGAAATGTCTTAGCAATTAGCACACCAGTCCAAAAGGAGTGGTCACAATTATTTATTGGATCATAATATGTGTACATAAAATCCAATTAAATTATCACTCCTTTCCAGAAAGTAAAAATAGGAAAAAATATATGTTAAAAATATGTAGTGGAAGTTTATAAAATATGCAATTGAGTGGAGAACTTTCAGATCATGTGGTACTTTAAGGTTTGATACCTAATTTCTTGAATCTGATCTTGAACCTCTTGAAATGACTAAGACAATATCATGTTACAGAAAAGCCGGTCTTAGAAAGTTGGAAAGTACCTTCTACATGTAGACTCTTGAAGAAATTTCACAAGTGACATAAAAAAATCAGAGGATGTCAAGAGAATAAGAACCCAAATCACAGACTGAAGAAAATATTTGCAAAAAACCACATCTGATGAAAGACAGTTATCCAAAATATACAAAGAACTCTGAAAACTCATTAATAAGAAAAGAACCTGATAAAAACAGAAGATGCAGAGATGACTGGCAAACATAAGAAAAAATGCTCTGCAATCTTGTGTAATCTAGGAAGTGCACATTAAAGCAACAATGAGATACCACTGCACACCTCTTAAAATTACTCACTGACAACACCAAAGGCAGATAAGGCTTTGGAGCAACAGAAACACTCATTCTTTGCTGGTGGGAATGCAGAATGGTACAGCTGCTTTGGAGGGTAGTGTGGTAGTTTTCACAAACTTGAACATATTGTTATTGCATAATCCAGCAATTGTGCCTCTTGGTATTTACCCAAAAGATTGAAATTTTATGTCCATGCAAAAACCCACACTAGGAAATTTACAGGAACTTTATTCACAGTTGCCCTAACCCAGAAGTAACCAAGATGTCTTGTAGTAGGTGAATGGATATATAAACTGTGGTATATCCAGACAATGGAATATTATTCAGCATTTAAAAAAAAGAGTTATCAAGCCATGAAAAGACACAAGGAAACTTAAATGCATATTGCTAAGTGAAAGAAGCCAATTTGAAAAGGCTCTGTATTACATGACTCCAACTATATGACATTCTGGAAAAAAGCAAAACTATGGAGACAGTAAAAAGATCAGTGGCTGCCAGGGATTGGTGATGGAGGAGGGAGGGGAAGCACAGAGCATTTGGAAAAACACACTGTATGACTATCTAATGGTGAAAATGTAATTAAAAAGTTGTTTAAACCTATAGAATGCACAATGGCAATGATGAACTGTAATGTAAACTCTAGGCTTTGGGTGATGATGATGTGTTAATGCCGGATCATCAATTGTAATAGACATACCACTCTGGTGGGGGCTGTTGATCATGGGGGAGGCTGTGCACATGTGCAGGCAAGAGGCATATGAGAAACATCTCTAGTTTCCTCTCAGTTTTGCTGTGTACTTAAAACTGATTATCTTAATTTAAAAGATGTAGTTGGATATATTTGGTAAAGATGATAGACCACAGGCATCTCTATCTGTCCTTCCTGAAATAAACTGAAAACAAATAGAATAACAAAAGCAGCAAACTCCATCGTCAATAAAGCTAGAAAGCAATCACAACCTCAAAGCTATGAAGAGGAGTACCCCAGGCATAAGAAAAACAGAGCCAGTCAGAGGAGAAAACTGAGAGTAGATCCATTCTCTACAGAACTTGAGCCCAAAAGAAAAAGGACAAAAATTAATGGCCTGTAACTTGGTATGCAGGTTTAGGAGGGTTTCTGGAACAACCCAGGATGACACCATAGACAGGAAGGAGAGGTTGGCCTGATTGAGAAAACAGACAGGCTGTTTTTGTGGAAGGCAGGCTTTTGGTGTCCGTGTCCTAATCCTTGGAACATGTGAATATGTTAGATTACAAGACAAAGGGAAATTATGGTAGCAAATGGAATTAAGGTTCTAATCAACTGACTTCTATGAGGGGAGATTCATCCTGTATTATGTAGACAGGAACATAGTCACAGGGTCCTTAAATGGGAAGAGGGAGGCAAAAAAGTCAGAACCAGCAACAAAGAATTGCCGTCTTTGAAGATGGAAGGAGGTCACAAGCGAAGGAACCTGGAAAGGCAAGGAAGTGGTTGCTCCTTTAGGGCCTCCAGAAAGGAACACAACTCCACAAACACCTTGGTTTTAGCCCAGTGAGACCCATATCGGACTTCTGACCTCCAGAAATATAAGATAATAATTCTTTGTTGTTTGAAGCCACTAAGTTTCTGT
This sequence comes from Nasua narica, assembly GCA_028533885.1. Taxonomy (NCBI): domain Eukaryota; kingdom Metazoa; phylum Chordata; class Mammalia; order Carnivora; family Procyonidae; genus Nasua; species Nasua narica. The sequence continues at coordinate 8,327,005 of CM052814.1, read as the reverse complement.
AATTTAGGATAGCAATCCCTGGAAACTGATACCAGGTGTGATGGAGCAAAGCAGAAATGGTAGATGGCCATCAGTCTTGCCATTGATGTGTTTAGTCTGCTAAAGGGATGTAATATTAAATTAAATCTTTGCACCAGAGGCTGCCAAAGGAAGCTTTGCTTTAATAATACTAATTACTACTAAGCACTTCCCATGTGCCAGGTACTGTACTAAGTGCTTTATACGATGAATTATCTCTTTTAATCCTCAGCAGACCTCTATGATGTAGATGTTACTGTTACACAAATTTCAAAAATGCAAAGCATGAGGCTCAGGGAGTCCGAGTGACCTGACAAAGTTTCTATAACTTTGTAGAAAGCTAAGAAGAGTGGGCACCGGAGCTCAGATCTGTATGCTCTTATTTCAAATCCAGAGCATCTCACTGACCCAGAGCAAAGGCACACTTGGGAGGAAGAGACTTCAGATTAAAGGCAAAGCTGTGAATTCAGTCCAGCTTTCCCCTTTTCATTTACATGATACGTCAACAAAGAGCTGACCACTGGAATAAATGGTCAACATTCAAAGTAGCAGAGAGAAAAAATTAGACATAGTCCCTGCTAGACACTGCCAAAAAAAAAAAAAAAAGAAAGAAAGAAAGAAAGAAAGAAGAAAAATGAAAAACAAAACCAAGATGCAGAATATAAACTATACAAATTAAATCATGAAGCAGATGGCAATTAGGAATCAACACAACTCCAGGAAATCAAAGAAATGAAAGAAAAATGGCCTGTTGACCTTCAGTTCAAAAACATGGGTAGAAGGATGAAAAATCGAGCTGGCAGAATTCAGGAAGCAAAGAGAAGGGGGGAGATTCCATAACTGAAAGTCATGTTAATAGCCCCAAAAAGGACAACAGATACCCACGAAACCACGGTCAAGGTCATGGAGGATACAACTGAGAAAAGAAACACAAATGACGAGAAAAAGAACAGAGATGGAATTCAAGTGAAGATCTAACAGGTACTGTCTTGGCGCCACTTAGGATGACAACCTCATAAATGAAATATTAAAAAATTCAAAGCTATGATATAAAAAAAATCATGAAATAGATGAAAAATTGGATTCTCAGTGTGTCTCAAGCTTGATGGTTATAAATGCCAGGGCACTGCCTGGTGAAGTGACTATACTTCAATGACAAAGGGAGAATCCATTGATGAGGCAACTCCCCCTTCCTCAAAAACAATCAAGCCACTTATTAAAAATCTGACTAGCATCAAAAACACAGCAAAATCCTGCACTGTAAGTTGGTGAAATAATGCTGTAGGGTTAGAAGGGAAAGAAAGCTTTATCGAGAATTTTATAAAAAGCCAGAGGTTGTTCCAATTAAGGCAAGAAATGGTTTTACACATGAAAAAAGTCTAGAAATTAGCAACCATGAGCCCTTTAAAAGGAAGTTGAAAAATTTCATACAACTAACCAGTCAATAGAGAACTTTTGGAAGTAGAGGACTTGGTGAAAATTGTTGTAAATTTAATACAGACTAAGGTTAAACTATTGAGGGGATAGTAATGTAGAAATAAAAATATAAATATTGCAAATTTTGAACTCGTGGAGAAGAGAGGGGTGAAGATAGTAAAAATAAGTGAATTTCTTCATCTTTCAGAATAGAGGCTCTTACATATCCTGCTAAAAGTGGAGAATCAAATAATCATTATCCCACTGTATTTCTCAAAGGTGTAAATGTAACCATCGTAAGACTGGGGATTGAGGGGGCAAAGGAGTAGAAGACAGGGAAGCATCAGTGTACAAATCTCTTGTCCTTTGTGGTTAAAGATCATAACTCAAGAAATAGAGGCTCGAGGACATAGTCTCAATTTGTAGTATCATCACTGGAAGAAATAAAGAGATAACAAACCTCTAAATTTTCTGGAGTAAAATCACAAACCTACAAATCACAGCAAATATGTACCATTTTGAGAGGAAATAGGAACAGGGCTTACAACCTTAAAACACATCGATGGAATTGGGACCAAACATATCTGTCCTATACGTAAATGTGAATAGGACATCTGTATTTATTAAAGATAAATTCCTGTAGAGATTAGCAGAAAAGGAAGGCCCAATGATATGCTGTATAAAAGAGACTGTACAATGACATCAGAAGTCCCCGATCACAGATCACCATAACAAATATAATAATAATAATGGAAAAGCTTGAAATTTTATAGGAATTCATAAAATGTGACACAGAGACACGAAGTGAAGGAAAAAAAAAACGCTGTTGGAAAAATGGCACCGATAGACCTGTTTGATGCAGGGGTTGCCACAAACCTTTGATTTATTTAAAAAAAAATGCAGTATCTGTGAAGTGAAACAGAAAGAAGCAGGATAAAATGAGGTATGTCTGTATAAAGCATTTCTTAACTGGAAAATTCCATTTGCTTCCCCCTCCCCTAAGTCTGCAATCTGAGACTTTCCCGCCTAGATGATCTTGAAGCAAGGCACGAGGAAGAGAGATAGCTCAGGAGTGAGCTCTGCCTTAGGAAGAGGATGAGGAGGTGCAGGACGGAAGGGCTAGATCTGTGTTAGGAAGGACAATAGAGTTCCCAACCTTGTTTACAGAGACCAAGGCAGTCTTGGGTAGAAATCACAGGCCCCTGAATATAAATGATGAGTTCATTTACATGGGGAGTTATATCTTAATTTTCACTAACTTCTAACTAGAATTTAGCATTTCCTTCCAATATGAATGTAGGAAAGAAATCACAATAAGATTATCAGAACTGATGGCTGTCGTCAATAGAAATCCCAATATTTTTCTACCACATTACAGTGGTTGCAGAGGTCTAGAAATAACATTTGTGCTCATGACTACATTGAGATTACAAAATTATTAGACCCACAACTAGATCTTGTTATTTAATGTGTTGATAAAGACACATATAGTCTTCTATCACATTTCTTTCATGATTTGATATCTATTTCAATATGAATTTCCCTTGACATTTATGCATTTTAGTTTTGTATTTGAAAGCAATATCCTGAGGAGGGGTATATAGGTTTTTTCAGGCTGCCAAAGAGGTCTGTGGCACAGAAAAATTCAGATGCCTGGACTAGAGAGAAGATATTACCAGAAACACGTGTGCTGAAAAATGGCCGACTCTGTCTGGTCGATTATTCACTCCTCGTTGTTTAAAAGAATGAGCTGGAAGGGGGATGAGAAGCGGTGGTAGCATGGGGAAGAGGTGTTGGTCTTTCCCTCCACAGAATTGAAACAGAACGTGAATTTCTTCTGAGGGTCTCCATTCTAGACCCAGAACGAAAGGATTCCCTAAGAAGGCAGGCAGGGGTATGGCTGTCCAATTGCACTCCATTTAGTGAGAGTTGGAATCAGTAGTCTGGCAAAATGTAATGGAAATAGGTTCATGCTGTACATGGAGCTCCACACGGGGCTCCGTGCCGGGCTGGATCCCCAAATCCTGAGATGACCTGAGTCAAAGTCATATATGACGCTTTATATGATGGGTAACCAACTGAGCCACCCAAGCACCCCTTAAGCTCCTCTTTCTCAACCCATATTCATTCTTGAGGATTGCAAAAGTCAGGAGAGTAAGGTGAGAGAAGAATACAAGGTCTGGCTCTACTCAGCATCTGAAGAGAACAGGTATTTGCTAGAACATTCTCGCCAGACGGGCAGCACAGAGTTGTTCAGGGTAACAAGCAAGTGGCTGCAGTGATGGGGGGTGTGGTGGTCACAAGGTAGCACATAATGAAAAGAGTTTGGGTCCCACTGCAGAGCAAGTGAATTTTAGTATTTTAAAGGGGGAGAAAGAAAAACAGAAAAAAGGGGCACATCACTCCAATTCTCTGTAAACCAATTAATGTGGCAAGTGCACTTGGCTTATTTTGAGGAGCACAACATGTGAGACAGAATGGGGAAACCGCACCTTTTTAAAAACAATTATTTGAGAGAGAGAGAGAGAGCGTGCACAATGGGGGGCAGGGCAGAGGGAGAGGGAGAAAGAATCCCAAGCAGACTCCACATTGACCATGGAGCCCCGTGCAGGACTAGATCCCAGGACCCTGAGATCATGACCTGAACTGAAACCAAGCATCTGACCCTTATCCCACTGAGCCACCCAGGTGCCCCCATACTGCTTGTTTTAATAAACTTTCCTTATTTGCAAAACGAAGGCCGTGGAACAGATTATCTCTAAGGCCACTTCTAGTTCTAACATTTGTATGTTTAGAGCTTGTACACTATTTAAGAGGCCGATACAAGGCTCTATAATTCCTGTTCTCCAACCTTCCCCCGTCCCTTGCGCATTGCATCGTGTCCTAAACACATTTCTCGGCTCGGTGCTGAAGGAGGCAAGCAGGGGCACTGACTCTAACAGGTAAAGGGTCCCGAACTACTGCGTGCCTGGCATTGCGGTGAATGCTTTCATGCGTGTTCACTCGTGTGTGCACACGCCCTGTGTGATCATCCCGTGACCGCCCTAATGGGCGCACGCATTCATTTCACAAAGACGCGGAGCTCTCCAATAGCAGAACCGGGATTTAAGCCCAGGTCAGCCTGACTGCTGAGCGCGCCTGCCTCACTCTGTCCCCGAGCTGGAGGTGCTGTGATGGGCAGTCGTGGCCGAGACCAGGAGGAAAGCGTCACCTCACTGTGTCCTGACAGCCAGGCATCTGCACTTGGTGCGGAGCCAGAGTCAGCTTGACACCGCTATTGTCTGAAACTTCTAGACAATCCCCCGGCTCCCTGTGTGGACTAGTCCTGGCTCAAGGTGACCTTTCTAATGACCGCTGTGCACCCAAGAAGGCACCTGTTGTTCTGGGGTGGGAGATAATTTTGCCCAGTAGATTATGGGGGCCTTGAGAAGGAGAAGCACGATACTCAGAATAGCCAGTTTCCTTGAAAAACTGCTAGCATAAAGTAGATCTCTATTTATATGACAGCAGGAATAAAACAGACTGTTTTGCATTTATATAGTGCCTTTCCTCCCATAAGAGCCCAGGGGGCTTCACTAATACGCCTTACAGTGAAACACAGCCACCTCTGGAGACCACCAGGCAGGCGGCTGCGGCGGAGTGTAAGACAGTGGGGGCGGGGCGGGGGGCAAAGATGGAGCCAGGGGCGTCAGACACCTGTTCCGAATGGCACTAGAGTGACTGCCTTAATAACCCTATATGGTTTCAGAGCCACAATATAGACACACTCGCCTCAATGCTCAAACTTGCCAACAGAAAGAGGAGAGGCAGGTACAAATGCTCTGTTTTGTAGATTACGAAATAAAGCAGTTATTTCTAAACTCGCATTTTAGACTTAAGCTTAAATGGTATAATGTCACTTCTGAAACTATAGCTCCTAATCCGTACAAGTACCTTTAGAGTTCTGCCTAAGGTCTACGTATGTGTGTGTGTGTTTACATAATTGAGATCGTATTGTATATTGTACACGAAAGGCCCCCCTTTTTTTTTCACTTGGCCGTCTTTAAGTGTTTCTGCATATTATGGAAATATCATAAATATAATGTAATGGCATATGCTATATTTCATTTTCTATATCATAATCCCATAATTCACTTCACTATTACCTTCATATTGTTTATTTTCCCCCCGAATAAGTTGTGCCATGTTTCTGTATATGAAACTTGGTCTGGTGTTTAGTTCAGACTGTTTTCCTGGAAGTGGAATGACTGCGTGAAATGCGATGAGCATTTTTTTAATTTTTTAAATTTTTTTAAATTTTTTAAAGCTATTAATACACGTTGCCAAATTGACAAGTTAATTTCCTGAAACTCGTACACATTTATATTCTCAGAAGCAATGTACGTGCCTATCCCAATCCATCAATGCTGTGTATTATCATTTAAAAATTATTTTCAAATTTGATAAAAACATATATCCATTTTAAAGTTGAGTGATTGTTAATCATAATTAACCCTTTTTTTCCTTTGGCCAATTGTCCATTTGTCTCTTGGGATATGGTGATCTTGTAGCGATTCAAAATAGCTTCTTCATGTATTAAGGATGTTTGCTCTTTTTCTCTTTTATTATAAGTACAGCTTGGTGTTTTTGAGTACGATCTTTGGGATCATTCGACCTTGACTTCTAGGCTCAGCTTGCAATTTACAAGCTGTGTGATCACTGACAAGTTACTTTGCCTTCCCACCTTCAGTTTCTTAAACTACAAAGTGGGGATAATCAGAGGTAGATTTACCATGAAGCCAGTAAAGGACCTTAGAATTGTGTTCATAGGATTATACATTTTCAAAAAATTCACAAAAGTAAGATACTTTAACCACACTCAATTAAGAACCCTGTCTCTTCCCATTCCAATTTTCCTTTTATCACTCTTCCCTTGATCACGTCTCTCCTCTGTATGTCCCCCGGTGACAGATGCCATTGTATTACCTGCTGGTATGGTAGGATCCCACTAAGAGGATACATTCAGTGTGGGTTTAGTGGGCTATTTTTATGGGGTCCCCCCTTTTATGTTTAGCTAGTCCTTCTAGTGGAGGAATGACTTCCAGAAAATTTCCCCATTTGTGCCATCCTCCTGTTGTTCTGATACCAAGATGTATGGGTAGAGTTTTTTTGAAAGATTTTATTTATTTATTTATTTATTTATTTATTTATTTGACAGAAAGAGAGATCACAAGTAGGCAGAGCAGCAGGCAGAGGGAGAGGAGGAAGCCGGCTCTCCGCTGAGCAGGGAGCCTGACGTGGGGCTCAATCCCAAGATTCTGGGATCATGCCCGAGCTGAAGGCAACTGCTTAACCAACTGAGTCACCCATATGTCCCTGGGCAGAATTTCTCATGCGATATGAATATATTTGTTCCTTGGTGGTCAGCTCTGAAAGTGTGTGGTTAATGGGGGAGCACCAAGATTTGAAATGTATGAAGCCAGATATTAATCTGTGGAAAATTTTTCCACTCTTAACAGCTCCTTTTAGAAAGAAACTTGATAGAGGCCTTCCCAAAATTGACAATAATCCTAAACACTTATGTGACATTATCAACAATGAGTTGAGAATCTGAAGACATTTCTTTAAATTACTACTAATAAAAAATTGCTGTATCTATGAAAAAGTAATCAAAGAATATGCAACCAAAACATATGGAGGGAAAAGTATTATGGAAATATGAGATAATTATTGAATTTAAATATGTATTTTTTTCCCAGATTTTATGTTCATGGGATATTATCTTGTATGTTTGCATTCTGTTGTGATTTTTCTCATCCTGAATTAATATTCATTTTCATAACTAATTTTGAATTTGTAGTATTGTATTCTTTTTCTTAAAGAGGGCACTCAGCATTGTGATAACTTAAGGCCTTCAAAAATCCAGGTTCATGTAGGCTTGAGTGTCTAATATATATATTGGATAAGGTAAAGATCTTTTTACTTTTTGCCCTGTACCTAATGAATTTCTGGAACACCATTTATTAATTATCACTCTTTCTCATTGATTACAATGCTAATTTCGTATTTGTTGATCACTCTATATATCAGGGGCTATTCTTGGCCTCGCGTGGTAATGGAACTCTGCATTTTTTGGTGCCAAGAGCGCCAGGCTTTAATAACTATATATTAACAGAAGGCTTTACTGTCTCACAGGGTAAGTTCTTCCACACATGACAACTCTGATTTTTATGAAAATGTCTGTTCTTTCTTATGAGTTATTCTGAATTAATTCTGATATCATTTTGTGTTTTCCTCCCAGTTTCTTTCAAAAACCCCATTGGCATTTTGATTGGAGCTGCAAGAAATGTTTACAATAATTTGTTTAAAATGATGTTTTTACAATATTATCTTTCCACCTGGAAATGTGATAGAGCTCCACCATCATCCAAGTCTTTTTTTTATAATGCTCAGTAATATTTCATAATTTCTTTGAAATACAGTTTTTTAAATATGAAAGCTATCTTTCCTAGAAATATTTGGATTACCTCAGAGTTAATTCATTTACATCCAGTTGGACAGTTGCCTGCTTTATTTGGGGATTTGGTGTATTATTTAATTTTCTAGACTAGCATAGGATCCAAAAATAGCTTCTTAGGCCTAAAAATATCTCACCAGTTGTTCAAATATATCAGGACCGCTTCATTTCATCACTTAATTTTTTAAATATAATTTCAATATGAATTTAAAATGTTCAAACTGTGAAATTGAGAATCTGAAAAACATCTTCATTGGAGTAAAATAATGTGGAATATTCCAGTTTGGGGACTTTTCTCAAGGGCCTTTTGGGGTACCTTAGCTTTATAACATTTGTGAGATAACATCCTGTTTGGGAACACTTGTATCTTTAAAAAAACAATACAGAACTTGTGATTAGCCCATGAAATGTAGTTATTAATGGGGAAGAAAGAAAGCCAGACAGAAACTGAGTCTCACGTTAGTGGCTACAAGATGGAGTTCTTCGTTGACTGTGTTCCTAGGTCATGCTACACATAGCATGAAGCCCTCACTGATGTTTTCATGACTGCAATATTTGGTCTCTTGGTACCATGGCTCTATTTTATCGCACAGAATGACATAACTAACAGGTAAATGATTAAAACTTTCTAAAGACAACAAGAGTGAACTGACCTTTGGAATACTTAACAACTCACTGAAACTGCTATAGGTCTGTTGTTTGCATGTCTCAGCATTATTAGAGGGTTGATGGAGAACTTCTGAGCTGTTAATTTCTATCCCTGGGAAAATAATAAGGAAATATAATCCACAAGACATTTAATTATCATCTAAAACAAAATAGGTGATGCAGACTATTTTCCAAGTCCACTTGGTTTTGAAAACTACAAGAACTTAAAATCACACAAGCAAACCGTATTAAGCATTCAGGGCCATGGTTTATTCATCTGAAAATGAGAATATTAAGTAAGACTATTATGAGTTGCTCACCAGAGGACTGCTTGACTTTTTGAAAAGTAGTTTTGCCAGCCTGTTTACATTCTGTCAACTGATGGATGATTTTAGAGGTAAAGGAAAAATTGTGGCTCTAATCTATTAAGTCACAGTAGGCTTTTGGTTCTGTTTTGGATGGTATATATTTATCCATTACCTGGATAGGCCTAACAGACCATATAGAAATATCAAGGTGGGTAAATTTAACTAGCAAGTATACGAAGGAGTGATATCAAGGGGTTATGTCAACCTAGAATGACATAACAATTGATTTTCCATCATAATTATTCTTGAATTTTATGGCACTTCATAGTTCAATCAATAATCTGAATGACCATGTTCATTAGATATGCAAATGATACCATATTAGTTAGTAGAATGAGTATTAAAATTCAGTACAACTAAGACAAGCCGCAAAGCATAAGAAATACAGAATATTTAATAAAAGGAAATACGCTTTTAGAAAGATAAAATATATAAGCACCCATATATTTCTCAGATTAGATATATCTGAGAGTCAGCACTCAGAGTGGACCACAAAAATGAATAAATTTGGAATAAATCTCATTCTACATTATAGAAAGCATAAAGCCCTCTCAAATTATTATACATAAACAATTAAATTTTAATGTAAAATAAATTAAGCAGTTTCAGGGTCCATAAAAGGAAAAATTATAAAGTAACTCACCATTTCTCACATCTGCCCCTACTTTCTTTTTTTTTTTTTTAAAGATTTTATTTATTCATTTAACAGAGAGAGAACACAAGCAGGCAGAGAGGCAGGCAGAGGCAGAGAGAAGAGCAGGCTCCCTGCAGAGCAAGGAGCCCGATGTGGGACTCAATCCCAAGACGCTGGGATCGTGACCTGAGCCAAAGGCAGCTGCTCAACCAACTGCACCACCCAGGTGTCCCTGCCCCTACATTTCTAAACACTTAATTTTGCAATCTGAAACATTTCAGGGAAACATGAAAGTAAAGATGATTACATAACTAATATCTTTGTATTCACCACCCAGCTTAGGAAATGAGTCATATAGAATTTAATATCTTTTCAATACGGGGTCAAATAATTTCAATATGGTATTCCCCTTAGACACATATCACTGAGTGGAAGTTCAGAAGCCAAGGACTAAGTCAATGAATTCACTGCTTTTCAACAAAAGCTCAACTATATGCAAATTTAATGCTTTGTGATGACAATGATTCTTACAAAAACTTAGGGTACAATACTCAGGCTTTTTCTCTCACTATTAGTTACCTAAACATCAGTTATGTCTCCATTTTTTCCTCTTTGTTTTCTTTCCAGCTTTATTGAGATACAATTGACATTTAACATTGTGTAACTTTAAGGTATACAATACCTTGACTTGATACACATAAATATTGTAGTAGGATTAGCACCACACTGATAGCTAAGACCTCCATCACATCATGTGATTACCATTACTCCAAAGAAAATCTTAGTTAGACAGATACAAGGCCTATGAAGAGGGGTACCTAGGTGGCTCAATCGGGTAAGCATCCAATTCCTGATTTTGGCTCAGGTCATGATTTCAGGGTCATAGGATGGAGACCCACGTGGAGCTGCACTTTGAGCCCCAAGATGAGTCCTGTGTGGAGCCTTGTGGTCCCCACCTCTGGCTCCACATTCAGCAGGGAGTCTGCTTTCCCCTCTATCTCCCTCTGTTCCTCCCCCTGCCTCTACTCTCTTTCTCTAAAATAAATAAATAAATCTTTGAAAAAAGAAAAAAGACCTATCAAGAAATGCCACAGAAATTTAAGTTTGAGAGCCCAAAAAACATTTCCTAGGTATTACTAAGAAATGGCCTACTATATGATAATAAATACAGGTAATATGCAATAATGAAAAGGATTGATTTTCATAAACAAAGATAACTAACAGTTATATTAGAGATTTTTAATCATGATCCTTCATGGTAGTGACTGTGTTGTAGGCACTATAGTAAGTATGTTTTTTGGATTATCTTAATTATTTTTCACCACAACCCTAGAAAAATGATATTATTTCTGTTTTACAAATGAGGAAACTAAGGCTGGAAATAAAAGTTAAATTGTGTAAGACCAAATATATATAAAGAAAAGGGCTAGGGGGCACCTGGGTGGCACAGTCAGTGAGGTATCTGACTCTTGGTTTCAGCTCAGGTGCTGATCTCAGGGTCATGGGTTTGAGCCCTGTGTCGGGCTCCACACTCAGCTCGGAGTCTGCTTGGATTCTCTCTTCCTCTCCCTCCACCTCTGCCCCCCACTGGTTCTCTCTCTTTTCCTTTCTCTCTATAATAAATAAATAAATCTTAAAAACCAGAAGAAGAAGAAGAAGAAGAAGAAGAAGAAGAAGACGACGACGACGGCTGGGATTTTATTCTAGATAATCTTCCGATACTCCTTATTAGTTGAAACATCTCACGAACTATTGGGGACTTTGCACACATGCAACATTTGTGTCTATGTGTGAAGATATGCTGTGATTAACAAAATGTGCCTATATCATATCATTAAATAATCTGATGCTTCTATTGCTTTTCTATTTTTATATCTCATTTGCCATTGCTCTTTTCATATAGCCAGAATAATTTGTTTACTGCATGGTAAGTTGTATCTATGCCTCTCTGAAAAAAAACCAGATTGAGTCAATAAGCCATACTAGCTCATACTATCACAAAAGTCAACATTATCTATAAAAAAATATCAGTTCCTAAAAAGCAAAGATCATTAAATAAGTGACTCAATAGGGACAGGGAAGAGGAGAGGAGATACAATGGATTACTCTTGGGATCAAGATCTGTTATATATGACGAGGCCATCACTCATGTTGGATCATTCAAAGGGTGCCACATACAGAACCAACCACAGTAGCTGAAGAACTAAGAGCTTTGTGTAGAGGCTAATGCTGGGAGACTTGGGGACCACCGGATCAATAACTTCAACACCAGTAGAGCCGAAGAGCAAAGATGAGTAGTCAGACCTGGTTCTACAGAAAGTGAAGCAAGAAAGATTCAATAGCGTGTATTAGAAGACCCTAAACGACTTGAGAAGCAAAAGTAGATTAAAGTGTAAGTGAGTGGACTGTGTTCATGTGCAGTGTTTTGTGCAAGATTCTGTCGAACAAGACACTTTGGTGCAATTGTCATGCTTACCATCAGTACTCCCCCAAACTGCCTGTTTGTCTGTCTTAAGGGCATCATGAGTGGCTTCTGACTGGGGGGGATCTCAGAGACCCTCTGGAGGGCTTCAGGGACCTGTGAAAATTGTAATCTTGCTCTCATGCATGTCAATGAACTCACTGGAAGAACTCTTAGGTTCCTCTCCAGCTCTGAGCGTCTACATTTCCCTTATTCAATCCAGCCCTGAGCTCTGTTGAAGTGGCAACCAAATGACAGGTAACACATAAGCTCTTGGCTGGATAAATAGACAGATGATCCTTGGAACATGTTCTGTTCCAGTGATTTCATTTCCCTCAGATGGAATGATACCTGGAGATTTAATCATTTTCACTGGTGAGCGGATGCACAAAAATACAAGACAAGGCAAGAAGGTTGTAACTTAAAGGAAATGTTCCCATGTAAAATTTCCCTCCAAAGGCAGACTTTTAATCAGCATTCTGGGGAATGAGAAAACCTGAACCCATATGAATTTTTTAAATTTTATGTTAATCAGGAGCATAAGGGGTTGGAGTAATTTGTTTTTTTTAAAGATTTATGTATTTATTTGATAGAGAGAGAGAGCACACATGCACACACACACATGAGCAGGGAAGGGGTAGAGGAAAAGTAGAGAATCTCAAGCAGACTCCACTCTGAGTGAGGAGCCCGACACAGGGCCTGATCCCACGACCTTAAGACTATGACCCGAGCTGAAACCAAGAATTGGACTCAACCTACTGAGCCTCCCAGATACCTCTGGAGTAATTAATTTTTGCTTTACTTTTATTGATAAATCTGTTGTTTAAGAGGAAAAATGTAATATTGCCATTTTGAGTATTCAGAAATGTGGAATTATGCCCTCTACTGAGAGGATGGTAGACACTTGCAACTTGTTCTCCAGGCCAGACCCTCAGGGTTTTGACCATCATTTTGTTTGCTTTGGATCAAATAAACTTGTAAAAATATCAAGAAATCAGAGAATACTCCCGCTAGAAAATTTTCATGTGGTGATGCCATCATTGCCAATAATTTCATAGCATTCTGAAACAACCATTTAGGCTGCAAAGTGATAAAATAAAGCACTATAATATTAACATTTGTGAGAATATGTAGATTCTAAGAGAATCTTTACATATGAAAGTATTATGAATGAATTACTTTTGCTTTTAATTTTCTCAATGGATTCTATTTTTAAACTCCTGATATATCCTTTGGCGTACTCATCATGGATAGGAGCACTCATTTATGCATTTACTCATTCAAAAATGTCTTCATTCTGAATGACTTTGGAGAGAAGGGCAAAATTTTGGGAAGAAGCCCCCAGATTTTTAGTTTTGAGTCACTGAATGGATCTCGTTTTCTTTATTTAGAATGGAAAGCATAGGCGGATGAGCCGGTTTAAGACTAATTTTGATATTTCGCTTCTCTCGGCTCTCTCAATAAATGGCATTAGCACTACCCTGGGCTCACTCCAAATCCCAGAAGCATCTTTGCTCCTCATTCATCCATCAACCACACCCAGTCACAGAGATCTGATGCATCTAACTCCAAAAACTGCTGTTTTTTTTTAATAGCAATTTGTAAAGAAAGATGATGCTCGCTTTAAACATTAAAGTGTACAAGTCACTTCATTACCATAAAACTAAATGTGTACCAAGACAAAAAAGTGGATTTGTTTTGTAACAACTTTAATAAGGCATGATTACCATATGATAAACTGTACATGTTTAGAGAATACAATTTGTAAGGTTAGATATGTGTAGATATCCATGAACTCATTGACACAGTGGACACAATAGTGTCCAATGTCCAATGGTCCAATGTCCATATGGACACAATAAGTGTCCATCACTCCAAATAATTTTCTCTTGCCTGTTATAGGTCTTTTCTCCCCATCCCTGCACCACTCCTTCCCTTCTTCAGGTATCCACTGATCGGCTTCCTTTCTATAGATTCATTTGCACATTTTAGAAGTTTATATGATGGGGTCATACAGTATGTTCTTTATTTTTTTCACTCGTCATGAATATTTTGAGCTTCACTACACTGTTGCATGTGTTGGTAATTTACTTTTTAATCGCACTGGGTAGAACCTGCAGGACAAGTTTGCATAGACATGGTGGGAGCAGTTATCCTTGTCCTTGATTTGATCTTAGGGGGGAAGCATTCAGTCTTTCAGCATTAGGTATGATGTTAGCTATAGGGGTTTTTTTGTAAACGCCTTTTATCAGATTGAGGGAGTTCACTTCTCCTGGTTTGCTGAGAGATTTTATCAAGAGTGGATTTTGGGTCTTGTCAAATGCTTTTTTCCATGTTTACTGAGATAATTTGGTTTTTCAAGTGTGTTAAAAAGATGACTTGCACTGATATTTTAAACATTTCTTTGCATTTCTAAGATAAACCCAACTTGGTTATGATGTATTATCTTTGTATGATTAGGTTTGATTTGCTAAGTTTTTTTGTAAATAAAGGGATGTTGGTGTGTTGTTTTTCTATCTATCTTGCAATTTCTTTGTCTTGTTCTGGTGTCAGGGTAACGTTGGCCTTAAAAAATAATTTGGGGACACAGTCTCCCCTCTTCAATTTTCTGGAAGAGTTTGGGCAGAATTGCCAGATTTGTGAACTTTAACTTATTGGGTATATAAACACATACATATGAACACACACACACACACAGACACACACACACATATCATTCAACTTTCCTAATACCTGCTATTATTACCTTTACTTTCATAGATGAGGAATATAAATTACAAAGGAGTTACGTAACTTGCCAAAAGTCGCAAGTTGATAAATGATGAGACCAACCCATGAAACAGAAGGACTGAGTCCAGAATCCGTGCTCCTAACCATTACAGTCTACTCTGGCAATTACAGTAAGATTTCCTAGGTCTGATTCCTGTGGCTTTGAAGAAAGCAATACAGTCTCTCCCCGAGTGAGGTGATGCTGTAATAATGCGCCACGGAATTATTCCTGTACTTCTTTTGGCTCACTCCTCATCTCCTTCCCCACACCTTTCCATCACTGTACTAAAATAAGGAGTATCACTTCTCAGGCTCACATAGCACACAGGCTCGAACATAAACTAACTGCTCTCTAAGCTTGCTGTGTCTGCCTCATAAATTGTTGGCAGGAAGATGCCGAAGTAATTAAAGGTTTGCTTCCTATATTTTTTCTACTTGATGAGATGCATTTTGGAGAAGGAAGCAGCTGTTGAGCTCAGCCCCTGTATGTGTCCTCTTCCCACTGCCAAAGACATTGGACTTCTACCTAGAGGCTCAGTCACCCCTGGTCTTCGGAACTGCTCCTTTGAATACACAGAGAGATATAAGGAGTCTATATCATGTCACTTTTACTGTTACTCGATGACTGGTTCATCGATGACTAGTTTTGCTAACTGAGCTCCTGCCACTTTCCCACATTATTCTTTAATTTGATAAAAATCCTGTAGCTTAGCCCTAAACGTGTAATGGATGTGCCAATCTCATCCCACCTTTCTCAGCCCCCTTTTGTAGCCTCTCTATGTCTAGTACTGAGAGTAAACAACTACGTAGCTCAGAATCCACCTGTGGTCACATAGACGGTACTAGATAACGTTATGAATGCAGTCACACCCTGCCTATACCTCTCAGCCCCATGTTGGTGGCTTTTCCATCTGCTGAGATATTTCCTGACACCCCGTGCTGCTAGCCTATTGCTTGACCCTTGGGCTCCACATGCCCAGCCCTCATGTAACTGCCTACCTGAGTTAATACGGGGGTCGCATGCCCGGCTCTATGAACACCTGGCTTTGCTGAGAACTGTGTCCCCTTCAAACACTTGCTGCTAGATCTTGCTCCCTGGCACTTGGCTAGTCAAGCTGGTTGGTGGTTTCAAGTCTAGATTTCTTGTTGTCAGTCCTCTTGTAAAAAATGGAAACCTATCAAGCCATGAACTATTCTGGTGCTTCGCCTAACAGATTTAGAAATTCCCTCAACTCCCCACAAACTACCTTAATTCCACCTGAAGACCTCTGGGGATGGGACATGGATGGTCTCAGGAGCCTATCTTTTTTTAGCAAGTTCACTTTAAAAATTCACTCCACCTAGCCAGATTTCCTCTCACTCTCTCTTTTTTAAGATTTTATTTGAGAGAGAGTGAGCGAGAGAGAGAGAGAGCACAAGCAAGGGGGCAGCGGCAGGCAGAGAGAGAAGCAGACTCCCCGCTAAGCAAGGAGTCCGATGCGGGGCTTGATTCCAGGACCCTGGGATCATGACCTGAGCCGAAGTCAGAAGCCTAACTGACAGATTAGGCACCCTCAGATTTCCTTTCTTTTGTTTTTTAACCTCTTAATCAAAATCTCATCGTCAGGCTTGAGGCCATTAATATTAACAAAAACTTAAATTCACAATGTTTGATTTCAGTACAATTGAAAGCAGAAGACAAGTAGAGCCGGTTTTCCCAACAATGGCGTGCTAAAGCTTTGCTTAGGCACCAAGAAGCTGATGATGGGGGACGGGAGGCAAGTAGCTTTTTCTTGTAAAAAGAGAACCTGAACTAGATCAGTGGTTCCAAAATCATTTATTGGCCTCCTTAACATGTCGACAGACTTCCTAAAAAAAAAACCAAAAAAAAAACCTCTGTCAAATAAGATTAGAAAATTCTGGGTTAAATAAACTTAACAGATCTTTTCACTGGAAGAGGTCTTAAAATCTTTAATAAATTCATGTGCTTCAGAAGTCCAAGAATGAAAGAGAAGGAAAGGTAGTTCAGAAAACCTTGACCAAAGTTCTTTTTTATTCTTTCATTGACTACCCATTAACAGAAGTCCACTGAACACTTCAAGAAATGCTGGGACTATTTCTAGCCTAAATAATATATGCTTCTATGATGAAAAAAAAATTACTTTTGAATAGAAAGCTACAAACATATATGTGTATTATGTATACATATGTATGATCAAATTTATACTTCAAGATTTAAATATCATTCAGTTAACCTTTCAAATACTTCCTTTAAATTGTAATGTAAAACTTAATTCTTTTAAGAAGTCACCCTCATCTAACTCCTGTGTAATGTGATCCTTCCTGAACTCTGTATCCAGCTGGCAAGTAATCCGCCTGCTCTTGCCGGCCCACGTACAGCTCGTCTATCCTGTGTCCCCAAAGGGCCACCTGCTCGTTGACAGGTCTTCATTTCAGAGCCTAGAACAGAGCCCTAAGCACTAGAGGACTTTTCATGCAGATGGCCTCTCTCACGATTTACTTATTCTCCAGTTCACTAATAGAGCAATGGTTCTTCCCTTCTGAGCAATTTCTTCCCCCAGACTCTATTTAGTTTTCTGATTTTGAGGAACCGACATTTAGTGATTGCTTAAGTAATGTCTGTCAATCGTTGAAGTTGTTGGAAAGGGGTTGAACTTTAAGCAATATTATATTCTGGAGAGAACTTCGGTCTCATTTAATGCCCTGCGCCGAGAAAAAGACGCCGTACCATTTCAGACAGATTTCAAACTTCCTGTTTACCCCTCCTCCAGCGTACTTGCAACTCTGCAGACCGTAATTTCCATGACAGGGTCGTCCGTCTCGTTTCTGGTCTGTCCTTTCAGGTTTATGAAGGTTAGAGACGTTCTTCCCAGGTGTTTGTTAAATTGTTTATCTAGTCTGGAACCAGCTACCCGTGCTCCGCTCAGAATATTTTATGCAGATTGTCCCTTCCCTTGTTGCTGGGCGCCTCCGAGAGCCTGCAGCCACCGAGTCAGGAAGAGACACATCTTTGACGCCTGTTTCATTTGCGCGCAGCCCTAGTCGTTCATGTCAGTTTCTGCTGCGGCTCCCTGGCCGGGCTCAGAATATATGCTGCGTCAACAGACCCGGCATCTCCTGTCGGGGCACGAGTAGGCTCAATTTTTCTGTCTGACTCCAGTTCAGTGCACACGATCTGAGGTTCCACCTCATCAGCATTCAAGCCTGTTGTTCCCCTAAGGAAGACAAACACACATTCGCATTCTTGCTCTCTCTCTTTTTGTGAGATATATTTAGTAAGAGTGAAATACAGTTTCTTTTACTGGACTTCTCTAAATATTTAGTAAGAAGTGCATTAACGTAATCACTCTCTGATTCCCACCCTAGACAGTTACAGAGCATGCCAGGGTTCCAGGTATTTGGTTGGATACTAGGAACAGAAAGACAACATACTCGCCTTTGGAGAGGTTGCAAGGTGTTTAGTTTGGAAAGGACCAATATGGCAGCACGAAGATGCGGTGGTCTAGTTAGGAACGAAATTCAATTTCTTTCTTTTTTTTTTTCTCAAAACGTTGTGGCCAGAAAAAATAAACTTATATTCCAAAGCTGGTGGTGGTTCTTCCATTTCTGTAGGGAAGAGACTTGACTTCTTCTTTTAAAGTGAATTACTGTCTTGCATTTTGGGGAAATGGTATTAGACAATTGGATATTCGAAGCTGAAGATGTGGTGCTGTTCCAAGATGGCAAGGATCCCAACTGGGAGAACCTGAAGCATTCTCATGAAATCATGGATAGTTAGTTATATTTACCGGAGAGCTGCATTCCCGCAAAACACTGAGAGAAAGCCCAGCCTTAGCCTCAGAGTAAGAAGGAAACTGAAATATTTCTCTTCCTTTGGGTGTCAGGAATGCACTTCCTTAGAGGAGGCCATATTTACAAACAGATATTAACATACTATTTCAGATCAAGTTTTTTTGTTTTATTTTTCCCCCAAACTTTAATTCCTCTGATACCCCAAATTATCAGTCAAGTTTTGAGTTTTGAGAAATGTTAAAAAACCTTGGCCTTGGTGGTGCTTTGGTGAACCAGGAAGCAGGAATACCATCTCACTTAGGGCAAAACAGAGTGCGAGGAACAGCGGCCGCTCATGATGAGGGGGCAGGAGGTGAATGTGGGGGCTGGGCTGGGCTGGGCTTCGTGGGCTAGTTGGTGCTACTTGGTTATGAGTGGAAAGTAAGCTGGGTCTGGGTCACTTGAAATCATTCTTTACAGATACTCAGAGTGGTCTGGGAAGAAAACATGGTAACTCCCAGGGGCCAAACCTCACAGTTTGGGAACACAGTGAGCTGAAACTGTAATGTATACCATGGACAGGGAGCAAGAGCAGATACTTGGATCATCCTATGGCCACTGGAATTGGGGAAACCAGTCCACAGGCTCACCTCAAGATGAAGAATTGAACCTGATCCTAAAGTTGTTTCCAGATCAAGAAATGCTCTACTCCTAAGAGAAGGAAATACAGTTCCTTTCTGCAGGAGTATCTTTAACACAGGCCCTTAGAATTTTCCCAACTGCATTTAGTGGCACGTGGGCACACAACAGAACTCTCTACATATAAAGAAACAAGATGCCAGGAGTAAGAGTTGGTAGAAAAAAAAAAGTAATAGGTACATGACTCCTTGAACTTGAGATGCTGCAATTGTTGGACATTTGTTATTAAATACTATATGTAAAATATTTAAGGAAATGAAGAAGTCATTTAGAAAAGCAGAAAATAAGATACTATAAAAACATTTTACATATACTTAACTATAATTTTTAGACATAAAAATATAATTGTTAAATTAATATTAGATGGTCTGGACAATAGATTATAACTGGCTAGATAGAATGAGTGATCTCAAAAGCACAAGGAAAAAACACTTGAAAATATGAAAGAGATGTTAGCAGATGTGAAAGACTGAATCAAGAAGTTTTATATACACTGATTCTGAGACCAAAAGAAGAAAGTAGAGGAGATGTGGAAGAGGCAACATGGAAATAATACTTCAGGGGTGCCTGGATGGCTCAGCTGATTAAGCATTGAATTCTTGATTTCAGCTCAGGTCATGATCAGGATTGTGAGATCGAGCCCCACCTTGGGCTGTGTGCTCAGCAGGGAGTGGGCTTGAGATTCTTTCTGTGACCCTCTATTCCTCTTCCTGCTCATGCTCTCTATCTCTCTAAAAATCAATCAATCAATCTTTTAAAAAAAGAAATATTAAAAAAAAAGAAAGAAATATTTCAGAATTTTCCAGTTTCAGAACTTTCTAGTGTGAGATATATATGTATATACATATTAAAAAAACACGCACACACACACATACACAACATACACTTCAAAATTGTGTAACATCAAAGACAGAGATAATAAAAAAGTTGGAGATGAAAAAGAAATATCTTTTAAGGAATAACGGACTGACAACAGCTTTCTCAGCAGAAAAGTTCTTCTTTTCTTTTTAATTTTATTTTTAATTTCTTTTAAATTCATATTTTAAAAATTCTCAGACATTGTTTCTTTAACTATGATTCTGCCTGTTCCTTTTCATCTGGAAATTTAAGTAGGTGTGTGTTGAACTCCTCACTCTCTTTCCATGTAGCTTATACTTTTATTCATATTTTCTAATTTTTTATCTCTGGGTGCATTTTGGATGCTTTCTTGAAATCTATGTTTCAATTCATGAATTTTCTCTTTATCTGTGTCATCTGCTATGAAAGCTATCCATTCAGGTTTTTTTTTCAAAATTCTTTTTTTTTTTCCAAATCTATTTGGCTATTTCTATAGCCTCTTATTTTTAGCTCATATTTTTAATCACTTCTTTCATTTTAAAAAACAAATTGACTATACTTGTTTTATTTATTTTTTAAAAGATTTTATTTATTTATTTATTTGACAGAGAGAGAGAGCACAAGCAGGGGGAGCAGCAGCCAGAGGGTGAGAGAGAAGTAGACGCCCTGCTGAACAGGAAGCTTGATGTGGAACTCAATCCCAGGACTCTGGGATCATGACCTGAGCTAAAGGCAGACGCTTAAGCCACTGAGCTACCCAGGCACCTGAGTATAGTTGTTTTATAGTCTGTTTGATCATTCTAATATCTGATTTTTTCTTTTTTCTGTTGGTTTTTGTTTATGTTGCTGTGTATTTTGTGAAAGGGGTGTGTGTGTGTGTGTGTGTGTGTGTAATTGTGAGCTCATATTTCTATAAAACTAATCCATAGAAACACTTTGAAAAACTTCATAGAAAGTAAATTCCTCCAGAAAAAAATTTCATTATTTTCTGCCAAACATCCAGAGGCACTATCAACTCATAAAATTTTAAATTAAATTTTAAGATTGAAGTTTTTCCAAATACTTAGGTCATAGGAATCCAAGCCTGATACCTATATGAACTCCAACTTGTAGCTACAGATATTCAGAGGATATTTTCTTCCCTTTTTTTTCAATATGTAAGTACAAGATGGACAATTTCTTAAGGAGTCATGATAGGTTTATTTTTTGTTTCCCTTTACACAGGCATAGAACAGTGGAGTCTTACTTTTATGTGGTATGGAAGTTCATGTTCTTTTAGACACCTCACACTGAGTAGATACATAGATGGGTTTAAATTTTGTCCAGTTTCACAAATTTCTTCAGTCAGTTTTGGTTCTCTACTTTCATCTCTGGATTTCATTTATTGTTTGCCTCTAAGAATTTTTTTATTTTTACTTTATTGCTCATTCATGATGTATTTAAAATTGTCAGTTGCACGTTACTTATCATTTTAATTGTTTTTAGAGGATTCCTTTTTCAGGGTATCAAGCTTGCTTCAAAATAGGCAAAATGGGAGAAAAAAATAAATGTGATAAACAGAAAATAAAGTAAAATAAATAATTGAAAAAGGACCAAATATTTTAAGAATTTTCTATAAACAAATAATCAGAATTTCTAGTTAAAGACAGAGAGTGTCAAAATTGATTGAAGAAAAAGTCTTGATATGTTCTTTTCATTAAATGCACATTTAAAATATAGGATGCTGAAATAATGAAATCAAAGAATGGAAAAAGGTATGTCAGTTAAATACTAGCCAAAACATAATCTGAAAGGATACATTAGCAGATGAAATGTAAGACAAATGGCATTACTAAGGATGAAAATAGTTACTACATAATGATAAAAAAAGTTCAACTCATTTAGAAAATGCAATATATCTAACTTGTATGCATTTAATGAAATAACATCAAAATTTTATCAAAATATTGATAAAGCTGCAAGGAGAAGTTGACTAATTCACAATCAGAGTTGTGGCTTTCAATATACTTCTCTTAATAACAGTGAGAGGAGTTAAATAATAGCTACCAAAGTTATTGAAGATATCAGCAATAAAATTAACAGGCTTGATTTTATTAGCGTATATAAAACCTCACATGAACATTGCAAAAAACCTCACATTCTCCTCAAACACCTATGAAATATATATAATAGTTAACTAGGTATTAGATCAGATAGCAGATTTGATAATTATAAAAGAAATGACCAGAGGAACTACATTCTTTGAAAATAATGCAGTTAATTTTGAAATTAGTTAAAAAAACAAAAGCAAACACACAACAAAAAACAAGTAAAGACTCCAATGTTTGGAGATACCAAAATATTTCTAATTAACTTGTGGGTCTAATAAGAAATCACATTAGAAATAAAATTACAAAAACTGAATAATAGTGAAAATACTATATATAGAAATGCAGAATGAAATAAAAGTGGCACTTCAAATTAAATTTATAAACTTTAATGCTTATTAGAAAGGAAGAAAGGCTGAAAATGAATGTGCTACTTCTGACTTAAGAGATTGGGAAAAGAACAGCAGAATACAACCAAAGAAAGGATACAATAAAATGAAGCAATTAATGAATTAAGAAAACATATAATGCAGAGACAAATAAATAAAAAAAACTTTTGGCAATACTGATTAAGGGAAAATGTTATTCTATTAGAAGTTCCACCAAATTTTCAAGAATGGATTCATGCAGAATTTCTCTTCAGAGGCTGGAAAAAAAGGACATATCACAACTCATTTTGTGGGACTAGAGTTACCCTACTATAAAACCCCATTAATATCAGTAAGAGATTGGAAAATTTATAGATAAGTCTCATCATAAAAAATCTAGATGCAAAATCCAAAACAAAATATTACCAAACCAAATCCAGAGATGTATAAAGCCAAAGATAAACAACAGTTCAGTGTATTTATCCTAGAAATATAAGAATATTATATTGGAATGTCTAAAACTATTTTTTCAGCAAATTAGTTCATTAAAAGAGGAAATACAGTTATTTCAAGGAAAGCAATATAAAGGTTTAAGGACTGTTTATAAAAACAGTAAAAACAAAACATATACAACTAAAGTATAGAAGTAAACTTTCTGAACCTGGTAAAACATGTTAATAAAAGCTTTACAAAAATTACTTTCTTTTTTAGAAGCCTTCTCTAAAAGATCAGCATCAAAATATGGATCAATATTTTACTGCAAGCCCTAGCCAGCAAAACAAGACAAGGAGAAATAAATAAAACAAATACATATTTGAAATAAACAGAAAATTGGCAGTATTTACAGATGGTAAGACACAGAAATTCCAAAACAATGTACAAATAAGTTGTGAGAAGCAATAAAAGAATGTATCGAGTTGGCTAGATATAAAATTAGTATACAAAATAAAATTGCATTTCTGTATTCTAAAACCAAGCAGGCAGAAAAGTCATCATTTACATTATATTAATGCGCACTTTGACAAATAGACCAATGTAACATAAAAAGCCCGGAAAAAGAACAACACACAACAAAAATTTATTTATGACAGAGTCAGTGCTTTATAACAGTGAAGAAAGGACCATCTTTTCAATATTTTATTTTATTTTTCTCTTTCCAGATTTTATTTAAATTCTAGTTAGTTAACATATAGTGTAGTATTAGTTTCATGGATAGAATTTAGTGATTCATCAGTTGCATACAACATCCAGTGCTCATTACAAGTGCTCTCCTTAATGCCCATCCCCCAGTTACCCCAGCGTCCCACTCACCTCCCCTGCGGCAGCCCTCAGTTTGTTCCCTACTGTTAAGAGTCTCTCATGGTTTGCCTCCCTCTCTGTTTTCATCTTATTTTATTTTAAATATATGTGAAACCTATGAGCACCATCTTTCTTTAGAGTTAGTTACAAAATAATAATTAAACCTCTATCATATGTTGGTTACTATTGTTATGTTAGACACTCATTAATACAACTGAACAAATAGGAAAAATATCTGCCTTTGTGTAAATTACATTCTAGTGAATATTCTCATATTCTATGTCCCAGAATTTCCATTTTGAGATAGTCTTTTACCATGGAGATTCCTCTAAGAGTCAAGCTCCCACACCCCAAGACATCCAAGGAATGTAATTAACTTTTTCCTTACACATCTAGAGTGATACTAGTTATTTATCATTCTTGGGGAAATTCAGAAAATAATAATTCCTGTTACTTTGTGGTTCTGTGGTACATATAAGGAATCCCACTTATGGCAACCTATAAAAAACTATTACATTTGTGCATTGGGATAGCGGTCCAAGAATGTTCACAGTACAGTCACCAGATTAAGCAAATAAAGATGTGAAATGCCCATTTAAATTTGAATTTAATATAAAAATATTTTTTAGCATAAGTGGATTTTCCATGAAATATCTGGCAATCTTACTCACAGGAATATCGTTAGCTACACCAACACTCCTCCCCAACAACAAGGATGCCAGCAATGAAAAAAATTTACCATATTGCCAGAAAAGATGCTCATGAACGAGGAACTTCATCCATAAAAAGTCTAGGACTGGGAAGAATAAGACCAATTTCATGCAAAACTACTACAAGAAAAAGAAATGAGTATCAAAATATTTCAGCTGATGAAACTTCCCCTAAACACCAACCATGAAACAGAAGAATACCATAAGAAATTCCAATTCCAAATTGAATTAAACATCCTTAAGCAAACATTGTAAGATATAAAAACCAGTTGGAGTTAAATCTGAAAAGCAGAGTATGTACATACAAAACAAGGAATTAGCTTATAGGGACTGGCTTTATTTGTCAGGGTTCTCCAGAGAAACAGAATCAATTGGAGAGAGAGACAGAGACAGAGATAGAAACAGATTTACTATAAGAAAATGGTTTATGTGATTAAGGAGGCTGAGAAATTCTACAATCTGCTGCCTGCAAGCTGGAGACCCAGGGAAGACAGCAGTGTACCTCAGTATGAACCCAAAGGCCTGGGAGTCGGAGGAGCTGATGGTGTAAATCCCAGTCCTAGGAAGGGAATAGATGAGATTAGATGTCCCACTTTAAATAGTGAGGCAAGAATATATTGGATGGCGATTCAGAGTATATATCTCATCTGAGAGGACACTGTCTGAGTTCTGCAAAGCATTGCCACCTAGTTGGCACCATAGCTGAGTGTTCTAAAGTGTTCTACCATTCTATCATACCAGCTTCCTCAAGGTGATGAAGAAGATGGTAAGAATAATAAATTTCGTGAACACGAGTACACTACCACACTTCATTTGATCAGATGCAATGCTGTGCGGAATACCATAACAATAGATAAGGCATTGTGTAAGTCAAGAAATGGTAGGTTTGGCAAGCAGGGACCAGAAATCCATATACACCGCAAGTGTCTATTCCAGTAAAAGCAGAATGCCTTCCATGAGGGAAGTGGTCCAGTATAACCAACCTTTCATCAGGCCGAGCACTCTGGAGAGTGGTACCATTATGGTACCATATTGGGGGCTGGGGGCTCCCCAACCCTAGCTGGGGAGCCCAGTGAGGCTCAGTGTTGGTTTCTGAAGCTGGTAGATTGGGCACTTGGGCAGTCAGCATTGGCTCTAGCTAAGTGGCCTTGGTAAGTGCGAGTCCATGTTGTTGAACCCAACCATTGCTTCCCTTGTTTCCACCATGTCCACTTTGTTCATGAGCCCATTGGACAGTTATTGGAGTGACTGGGAAAAGAGACAGACTGGAATCCACAGAACAGTTCACTCTATTCACTTGATCATAGAATCCTCCTTTGCTGAATCACTCCTTGGTGAACATTTCCATGGAACACAAATATCTGCATGTTCCTTCCCCAGTCAGAGTGGTTTGTCTACATATTTCTTTCCCCAGACCTTCTTGTCATTAATTTTCCAATTGTGTTCCTTTCAAGGCCCTTATCAATCAGCTAAACCACTGGACGCAGTCCATCAAATTATATAGACTCATAATTCTGGCCATTTCTTCTTCCAAGCAAAATGAACAACAGTGTATACTGCATGAAATTATGCCCAACGAGAAGATTACTTTCATTAGTGTCCTTTGGCGGAATCCTAGAAAAGGGCCCTGGTGCTATTGCTGTGCACTCCTAGGTGGCACTTGTAATATCATACAGAACCACCAATAAACCAGGACAGATGTTTCTTTTCCTTCCTTAGTCACTTTGTTGTCCAGGACTCTCCATGAAGACACAGGTGTGGGCTGACAGACAGAAGGTAGTACAGTGGGAGCTGAACATAAGCATTTGGGCCAGATCCTCATGAAATTTTCTTATGTATTCAGGGTCTGCTCCAGCCCGATCTCATACACACCCAACTTATTTCATACTGATGTCTGGTGGTGCGCACCCGACTTTGTGGTTTGGTGGGTCGAACAACATTCAGGTCACGAAGAGCAACTCAGGTTGTATGATAACTTGGTGGCCCATGGTTAGGTATTCAGTCTCTCCTACGGGCTAGGAACAATTTAAAATCGGTTCTGCAAAAGGAGCATAGTTATTCACAGATGGCCTGGCTTTGCTCCAAAATCCTAAGGGCCTGTGTTGTAATTTACTTATATGGAGCTGCCAACACCTCCAAACAAAATCTTTATCTGCTGCTGACACCTCAAGCACCGTAGTATCTGGTGGATCCCATGGCTCAAGTGACAGGGTCTCTTGCATGACGGGCTGAACCTGCCAAAGAGTCTTCTCTTGCTCTGGACCGCTCTGGAAGCCAGCAGCCTTTGATCGCTTAGTAAGTGGGCTGGAGTAAGTACATCCATATGAGGTATACCCCAAATCCAAAGACGCCCACTGCAGGAGCGGCCAAATGCAACAATTTATCTGTCATTTTGGGAGGAGTACTTTTTTTTTTCTATTTTGGAAGGAATATACTTTGACATGTCCCTGATCACTAGATACTTAGAAATTTTACTGGGTAGAATATCCCTGGGTTTTCATGTTGAATGGATATTAAGAGAATGGAATCAAGGTAAGTTATTATGCAGCCTAGAAAACTAATATACCTAGAAACAGAACTTCAGAAACTCAGAGAAATGGACAAAAATAGGATGAAATGCAATGAGATTAGTTCAAAGTCAATTAAAAAAAAAACAGAACAGGAAGAGTAGAGGTAACACATTTTTTACTTGGATTTCCTGAAAAGGGAAAAATAATACAATGAGAGAAAACAGATATTTATAGTTAACATCTAAGAAAACGTTCTTGAAATAAGGCAAAATCACAGCATACATATTAACAAAGGCCAACTAAGTGCCTGAGAAAATTGACACAGAATGATCAACTTTGGGACATATTTTAGTAGACTATGAGACAAAGAAAATACCTTCATGGTGTCCAAGAATAAAAGTAGAGAGTTACTTAAAAAGGTAAGAAAGTATGATTGGCAAAACACTTCTTGAGGGTAGCATATATTGTAAGGTGACTGTGGAAAACATTTTTAAGAAACCCAAAGAAAAAAAAGAGTATGAGCTAAAACTTTATATCCAGTCAATGTTGTCCTCAGGGTTTAAGAATATAAGCCATTTGAAACATGGAAGAGCTCAGGCAACACTGTTCACAAGCACTTCATCCAACCCAACTACTAAAGGATGAGCTTCCCCAACCAAGAAATGAATGGCAAAAAAAAAATGTGATGCTGAAGATTTACCATATGTAATTATAGATTTAAAATCAAAACAAGGGTGAAGACAGGGTTAAAGAGTGGTATGTAAATGTTATATATTCTGACAAAATAGAAATAAAACAACTAGAAATGTGAGGAGAGGGGAAACAAAGAGAAAGTAGAATAAAATCTTTTATTACTGTAAAGGCGATAGGTGGGAGTCAAAGAATACTGTGTGAAACTGACAAAGCAGTTAGTGAAAGATTACAGAAGGGGAGGAGGGTGGGTGGATTAGGGACTTAAAATGTATGGATATAGGGGCGCCTACGGGTCTCAGTTGGTTAAGAGTCTGCCTTGGGCTCAGGTCATGATCCCCCGAGTCCTGGGATTGAGTCCCGCATGGGGCTTCCTGCTCAGCAGGGAACCTGCTCCTCCCTCTCCTGCTCCCCTATCTTGTGTTTCCTCTCTGTCAAATAAATAAATAAAATCTTTAAAAAAAATAAAATGTGCATGTGTAAACGTAACCGTTAGAATCAAAACACAAACCTTAAATACAAAGGAAAAAAAGAGAGTGGAGAAGACACATGACTTAGAAACACAGTGACTATAATATAATGTAATACACACAGTAATTATAATATAAGATAATATGAGCAGAATTGAGACCAGACATATTAACTTCATCAATAAAACTAAATGAGCTTAACTGGCATAGTAAAAAGAAAATGATTTTCAAATTGGCACATAGAGCAAAACCAAATTTTATGTTGTATAGAGACACACCTAAAATAAAGTGGTTCACAAAGACTGAATTTAAAGGAATGTGCAAAAGATATAATGGGCAAATGAGAGAAAAAAAATGAAAGGAAATTTCCTGTAATACTATTACCAGAGAAGGTAGACTACCAATCAAAAAGTATGAGTTGAGATAAAATAGAACATTTTAAGTGCAAAAATCCATAATTCTCAGTGAAGGTATAATAGTTATGAATATTTCTGCACCATAGAACATTGCAGTGACCTAAGGCAGAAACTGCGTGAGATGAAAGGAGGGAACAATAGAAACACGTGAATGAAAGTAGACTTGAACGCCACGGTCAGTATAACACAGTCAAGTGAACAAAAAATCAAATTAAGGATACTAAAGATATAAATGACATTAATCAGATTAACCTTATGGCTGTGTGAGCATGTGCATAAAACAGTGAAAGCAGAGAATACCCCTTTTCTCACTCGCACATGGAACAACCATGATGACTAACCACAAAGCTAACATCAGTAGTTCTTACAAAATACAAATATTGCTAAAGACTATTTCTAATCACAATGCAGCAAAACTAGACATTAAAAATATTAAGTTTAAGAAGACCACTTCCACCTGGAAAATTAAAAATCTTTTAGAAACTCTTAAGTGCAAAAATACAGACAGAAATTACAAAGTGTTTGAAAAATAACAAAGATGGAGATACTATAAATCAGAATTTATAATATTTAAAACTGTGATCAGGGGCACCTGGATCGCTCAGCAGTTAAGTGGCTGCCTTCGGTTCAGTCATGATTCCAAGGTCTTGGGAATGAGCCACCCCCCCAATCGGACTCCTTGTTCAGCGGGGAGCCTGCTTCTCCTTCTACTACCTCTCCCAGTCCCCCGGCTTGTGTTCCCTCTGTCGCTGTTTGCTGTGTCTCTCTGTCAAATAAATAAAATCTTAAAAAAAAAAACAAACAAACTGTGATCAGAGGAAAATTTCTAGACTTAAGCACTTACATCAGTACAAATAAAATAATGGAAATTAAAAATTAACTTGTCAACTCATAAGTCCTGAAAAAACAGAGGGGAATTACTGCCAACATTTAGGCATTTGTCTTAATGGTACTTAAATTGTTTCAAAACATAGAAAATGAAGAAAATCTCCAAAATTCTTTTTATGAAGCAAATATAACATTGATTACACCTAAGTGGATAGATATGACTAAGTAAAAGAAAATTATACAACAATAGCACTCGGGGAAATGATACAAAAATTCTAAATAAAGTGTTAGTGAACAGACTCCAACATCAAATTAAGAAAATGTACCATGGCTAAGTAGAATTTATACCAGAAATGTAAACATTGTTCAGCATCAGGCAATCTATTATATAATGTATCATTTTAACATCTAAGAAAAACAAAACAATCATGATTATCTTCCACAGAGGCTGAAAAAGCCTTGGAATAATTCAACATATTCTTTATAAAAACACTTGAGGTGATAGGAATGACTAGATAGCCTCATTAATCCAAAAGCTAGCATCTTACTTAATGAAAACAAAACAAAAAAACACCACAATAGCATTATTCCCACTAAGGTCAGGAAAAAGGCAAGAACATCCACTATGTCTATCACCAGTTAAGATATTAAAAGCATTAGCTAATCCAGTAGGAAAAGAGAGAGCCATTAGAGGCATAAGGATTGCAAAAGAAGAGAAACTATCTCTATTTGGAGATAACTTCATGTTAGCTGGAAAAAAACAGACTTTGAGGATCAGTGGTAAAACTAATTCAAGCGAACAAAGAATTCAGCAAGATATGAAGATATAAACCTATATGTAAAAATCAATTGCCATTTGGGAGATGTAATGGAAGAGAAAACCTTATTTACAATAGTAACAACAACCAAAAGTGAAAATGCTTAAGAATATACTTAACAAAAAATTTCAAGCAGAGAGAGGCAATTATCTTATGGTCTCACTTACGTGTGGAGTATAAAGAAAATCATGGAGGGCATCGTGGGAAGGAAGGGAAGGGCGAATAGGGGGAAATCGGAGGGGGTGATGAACCAGGAGAGACTGTGGACTCTGAGCAACAAACTGAGGGTTTTGGAGGGGAGGGGGTGAGGGGGTGGGTGAGCCTGGTGGTGGGTATCGAGAAGGGCACGTACTGCATGGAGCACTGGGTGTGGTGCATGAACAATCGATCTTGTAACACTGTAAAATTAAAATAAACATATTTGGGGAGAAAAAAAAAGAATATACTTAACAAAAAATATTCAAAGCCTGTATTAAGAAAATTTAAAACACTCCTGAATGCACATATGGAAAAACATCCCTTCTTCTTAGAGTGAGGATGTTAGTTCCCTTTAAATTAATATATAACAATAAGATGATCCCAGTATGAAATACCACAAGTTGATCTTATGAAGCTAGAAAACTAATATTAAAATTCTTGTGGAAAAATAGGCATACAAAAATAGCTGGGAAAACACTGAGGAAAAAAGAGGTATCAGATATAAAACATTCTACAGAGTCTTAATAATTAAAACAGTGTGGTACTCAGCACCTTAGTGAACAATGAATGAAATAGAACAGAGCGTTCATCAATAGACCCAAGTACTTAAGGATCATTTGTGTATGACAAAGGTGACATCCTTAACCACTGGGATTAAGTTGGAACTTCTTAAGAAGTGTCTTGGGACAACTAGATAGCCATTTGGAAGAGATAGGAGAGAGTGAGTGAGCCGGGGTGGGGGGGGGGCGAGAGGCACAGGGGAGCAGAGAAAGCGACAGCGGACTTCGCTGTGGGCACGGAGCCTGATGGGGGCTTGATCTCACCACCCTGAGATGGTGACCTGAGAAGAAATCAAGAGTCAGATGCTTTAACTGATTGAGCCACCTAGGATTAGAGATCTTGATTTATAAAATGCAACCATTAGTGTACTAAAAGATAATGTGGCTGAGTTCCTTTATAACTTGGGTGAAGGAGAGGGCATTTAAAACAGGACTTGGATGGAGGGGCCATACAAGAAAAGACTGACAAATTTGACTCGATGAAAACAAATAGCTTTGTCTGGCAGACTGCGGTGTAAGTAATGTCAGAAGGCGATTGACTGGGATAACATATTTGCAATGAATGGATATAGATAGGGTTCATACCCATTATATACAATAAGCATTACAAATACATACACACTGCTCTATATATGCATGTGTGTGTGTGTGTGTGTGTGTGTGTGTGTTAACCCTTCTGTCTTGTAGACCAGATGCCATGGAGTACCTTTTGCTGTTTTTTATGTGACTTTGGATACAAAAGTTACTCGAATGTGTATTTGTCTATTTTTTTCTAAAAGGAGAATGTTTTCTGGTAAACATATCTTACTTAAAAAATAACTAAAAGTAATTAGTGAAATAAAGTATGCCACTCGATTTCACACCAAAAGTAATTGGACAGCCAATGTCTACTTTCACCACCCTCGTGACCAGCGTTATTCCCATCCTAAATTCCCAAACTGCTTCTAAGGAAACAGAATTTTAACTCATTCCATTCCTTAACGAACGGCTCGCCCATTAATGCTTTCCATCTTTAGCACAAGAAATTAGGATAGAGGCAGAAATACAAGGATGAAAATTAAGGAAAATAATATCTCAGTGGGTGGCATGCCAACCTTGAGACGATATAATCAGTTATAATTTATGTGCTTTGTGTTGCAGCCCCTACTTAGCTTTGCCCCCTCCCCCTCCCAATCGAGAGTACCGTGCAAGCCTAATATCCAGATGTATTCAATTCTATAGGAACGCAGAGGGTGCCATGAATGACATGTTGCGTCCCCGTCAGCACTTTGTTTGCAATCATGACAGCGATGGTTAACCTGACCGAAGGCAGCCCTAAGTCCCACTGCTATCTGGCTGGAAGGTGTTAGTCTACTCTAGATGCATCTGAACCTAATTTGTCCGGTCTCCTTTCCTTTCCCTAGTCCACAGGGCCTCATTCACACCTTTCCATTTCAGGCATCTTGCTGTTATAATTACTTACAAGTTCAACTCCTCCTGGACTTTTCCAGAATACAGCCAACTCACCCGCAGCATAATGCACAATGCTTGACCCAAATGGTCACCTAATCACTGCTTGTCGAATAGTTATTGTAAATCTAGATTGCTCTACAATTTGTGTCATACTTCCACCTGCAAAATCTTAGAATGTTATAAGCCTCCTTGTGACAAGAAGGCAATCCAACAGTAGGGGCCACCTGCAACAGTGTAGCCTTTTTCCAACCGGATTGGGTGGCTACTGTGGCCACCCCATTGATGCAGCCCCTTGCCCTGTTTTCCCATGTACCTTGCAGTGCTGTGGAGGTACAGAAAGAATTGGGTTTGAAGAGGAAGTTCAGTGAACTTGTAATTGTCAATCACTAATACTAATAATAACTAACACAGCTGTCACGGGTCAGGCTACATTCTAGATGTCTTAAATACATTAACTCATTCAGTCTCTCATCAGCCGTATAAAGGTCATACGCTTATACGGCATATCCATTTTGATGGAGAAAGAAACTCAGGCCAAGGAAGGCTAAGAAAGTTGCCGGAGGACACATGTAAGGACGGCCAGGCTCTCTGGTTTTCACGGTCTACTTTTTTAAACCCCTGTTGCAGTGTTTTCTAAATTCCAAGTGGGGACTCTGTAGTGAGTGGCAGAATAGTTTGAGGTCATAATTGGCATTGATAAAGGTGAGAAATATTAGAATGCATTCCATCATGTAAAGGGAAATTTTTTGCTTAGAAATTTGTTCTAGAAATGTAGAGATGTCACAGAGTTTCACCGGTTTGCTTGCGCAGTTTGGGTATTTCACAGAGGCACCCAGCTATGGGGTCAGAGAGGATAAATGCAGCCACTTTCGCATATGCCAAATTCTGTGCCCCAGGGTCTAGGTCTGCAAGAGATGGCATCTGTTTCTAATTTGCCCACCCAGAGGGAGCATCTTTGTCTAATTTTCACAAAGTCACCCTAAAAACGAGCAGTGCCTTTGTGCCCACAATGTGTATGTGACAGATCATGATGTCAGACATCTTCCCTCTTATGGGCTGTAGTCTAAGGAACTTTAAAAAAAGCTTCTTCAAACCCTATCATCAGTAAGAAGTTACATGTTTTAAAGTAATAAAGAAGAGAAGCCTGTAAGCCTTGTATCATTTATTCTAAAGATAGGGCTGACTAGAGCTGAGTGAAGATGAAACAGGAACCTTTCCTGACATCTGTGGGATTTCGAAGTATTTCACTTCAATGTCAAGGTCTGATCACAGATACTGGGCATAAAGCTGTTACATTGTAGAAATGCTCTTGCCCTTTGGAACTTAAGGTTTAGCCTGATTACTTCGTAGGAAAGTTCTACTTAAAAATAAAATGTGCCTGAAATTTCTGAAATAATAATAGTAATAAATAATAGTCATGAGGAGGAGGAGGAGAAGAACACGAAAGATGATTCATAGCAGCAGCTAATAGGTATTGAGCATTTAATATGTTCAAGGCATGATTCACGGTGCTTTGCATTTAATCCTCCCAACAACATTATGAATGGGGCCTGTCATTACCCTCACTTTGCCCAGGAAGCTGCTGGGGCTCAGAGGAGTTACCCAAGGTCACGTAAGTAGCTAGGCGGGGCTGAATCTCAGAGTTTAACCCAACCACTCCGGCTTCAGGGTCTAAACGTCAACTACTTTTCCAATCCGCCTCTCCAAACTAGGTAGAGAGTTATTCTGGTCCCGTGGCGACTGCTGAAATTGGTAAGTACCTTTCCAACTTTCTGGACTAGATTTTCACGAACTCTTCGTTGGCATGTGGCAAAACCTTCGGAGCAATCCCATCGTGACTGTGTATCAGAGTGGTTATTCCATTCTCTTACTATGAAGAATACTGTGAAGCAAACAGGATGTGATCGTTAAATAATTAATAATTTCAGACTGCTCATCAAGCACAAAGTCAGGCATTGCCCTTGGGGGGGGGGGTGACATCATCATACTTGCTACCTCCGCCAAGTACAAGATTGCACTTTCAGTAGAGTGAGTCTTTAAGAGGCCAGGGAAAGAGTGCCGAGACCTCATGATCTCATTTCGACACATATGCCAGCAAGTGATAAAAACCTGAGAAGTGAAATAGAGAACTATCAGTTGATAAAGAAATAAAATTGTCTCTAAATGCTATGTCTTTCAAAGTTTTCCAGGGTACATCCCTGTGTCTGCAAAGACAGCCTTCCCTTCTTTAAAGACAGGGTCAGCCAAGGGCAGCCAGTCATTTATCTCAGAGGTGGCAGAAGTCTATAACTTAAGAACACCCCACTTGAAAATGACAGTCATCTGGAGGCCCCTTTTATGATATCTTCTTCTTTCAAGCTGATAATAGAACAGAACTTGGTAAGGGCCACTCCGTGCCATGAATCAAATCATACTTCACAAAAGTCATTTCCTATTGATGTTGATGTGCCTGTTCCTCATTTATATTGATCAGTGGACATTTGTTTGCCAAGATAAAACGAAAAGAGATTTCCTGGATGCCCTGTGACATTTTCAAAGGGGAAAATTCATTCTTTTCAGCATTCGGTGTGTGACTGGGTTTCAGAAAGAGGGAGTTACAAATCTTTTCCTTTAGAGATGTCTAGCATGAAATGAAGAAGATAATGTTTCTGGGTCACTTCCTGTTTCCCAAGGGCCATCTTTACGAAGTTGGAGTGTGTATCATTTTTTTTTATAATGAGATTGGGACCATGTATTCATTCAATCAAGTTAGGTTCTAGGATTTGGGTGCCTGTGATCAAACCTTGGCGCTTAACCACACACAGCAGGAGTAGCTGAATTCCAGAAAAACTGAAGCTGTGCAGATTTGTGGGTGAAACCGTGGTTCATAATACATGCCGAAATAAAACTCCTACTGTGTGTTATGGGCACACACACGTGTCATTGCCCCAAAGCCAAGTAGGGAAGCTGAATGCTGATTCGAGCAACATATTTATTTATTTTCAGTTCACGAAAACAAGAGATCAGATATCCTGCATTCAGAATCTCGGTATCTGTACAACTGTTGTATCACAATAAAATTATTTGCATAAGTAGTTTATCAAAATCAAGTATCTGCTTTAATTAAAAAGAGGCTACTTAGAGAAAGAAGCTAAAAGTCATGGATTAATGCATTCAGAAATGGAGACTCAAACCAAATGCCCATTAAGTAACAGTTACTGTATTTCATCTTGACAATAAAATGTATAAGGGCATTGAGAAATTGACCTTT
Organism: Nasua narica; assembly: GCA_028533885.1. Taxonomy (NCBI): domain Eukaryota; kingdom Metazoa; phylum Chordata; class Mammalia; order Carnivora; family Procyonidae; genus Nasua; species Nasua narica. The sequence continues at coordinate 8,291,232 of CM052814.1, read as the reverse complement.
TGTGGTAATACTGGATGACAACACTTTTCTCCGATGGATCTTGGTGATAATTTGGGTCACACACAAATCTTTTATGACCACCTGAGGAGGATAGCAATCAAACTCAATCACCAAATTGAGAAGAACAAGATGTTCCTTTGAAGGTCATCACTATTCTCTTGGTTACAAAAATCCATGAGTTTTCCTAAATTTTTATGATTTCTGTATTTCCTTAGGTTCTGAAAGTAAAGATAGCCCTTTTACCTGAAGCACCTTAATATTTTTTTTATGTTCCATACTAATGTGCTCTCCATGCTTTCTTCTTGATAGTGCAACTCTTCCTCTTGTCACCTCCCAGTTGAAATTGGGATTTTCTGACACTTAGTCCATCGCTCCCACTTTTCTTTCTGTAAAATCCCATGTAGTGATTTGGATTTTTTCCCTTAAGAAAGTACCTATTATGCTATTTGTGCCCCACACTTATGGTTCACCATATCCTGCTTTTATGCAATCTTGGGAAAGCTAAAATACCAAGTTTGAATAGTGCTATAGAGTCAAGCAACAAAAATATTTGAGAATATTTAGCAAGATAGCTGATTATTTAGGACATTAAAAAAAACTGGACAAAAGTCTGAAGGCAAATGCAAGACTATAAGCACAGTGTTAGCAACAAAAGAGAGATTGGACAGGTACCAATTCTATTCCTATGGGAAAGAATAGCAAACCTACACCACCAGCCCTGGCTGCTTCCCTGAAAGCTGATTATGAGTTTCCCAATGTTTTCCTTGACATCCCATTAGAATATCAAATCTGACATATCACAAACAAAATTTACACTATTCATTACTGGATTTGCTACCATCCTTGATTTCTCTTTGTGTTAATGGCGCCACAATTGTAAAAAGGAAACTGCATGCCTGCTCCTGCTTTCAATAGGCTCCTCTATCTCAGATTAGATAAAATTATTTGGCTACTGATGGATTTATCTGTCCAGCTCTCCTTTCCCACCGAGACTGTTTTTCAAGTTCTGCATTTATCTTTAAGCTATCATCCCTGTTATTTACGTATTTCTGGAATAACCAGCACATGGCCTTGCTGAACAATATTGAACAATATGTTGGGCAATTGAACAATACTCCACGATCTGACCTTTTTCAGGCTTTCTCATTCCAATCGGATGCCATGTTTTAGCTTTCTCAACATTATCTAAAGCTCAGCTGTGATTAGGCCTAATGGCATAGCACTGGGACGTTCTTCCATTTTGCAAATACCATGAATAATGTTACTCATCAACTCCATCTATGGATCCAACACACTTTAATTGTATCTAGTTCACACTTACTCATATTCATATATTCATTCGTTAGTATTTACTGCCTACCTACCTTTTGCCAGGAACCATTTTAGGCACTGAGAATACAAATCTAGAGAAAACCATATCCTTGTGCTTAAGAGATATCAGTCCCATGGGGTAAAGAGACAAAGGGATAAATAAAAACATGCCTGGAGTGATATGTGAGACCAGAGAAGTAGAGTTTCAGTCTCTGAATGAGCAGGGCATCAGTAAGGTTAGGAAAACTTCCTAGATGAGGTGACATTGGAGCATGGGGGAATCCACTGAGGCATCAAATGCGTGGTCTCAAGATCCTGAAGGACTGAAGCAGAAATTATATGTTGAAAATTCACAGGAGACGGGCCCATAGAAACAGATTTATACTGAACTGTGAAAGAACTCTGCTTGGGTGCTGTGCTACTGAATTGGAACATAATCCTGAAAACTATGGGAGCCACCGAGTGATTGTCAGCAGGGGAGTGGCGTGAATACATAAGTATCCTAGAAAGATCGCTTTGGTAGAAATACAGAGAAGGGGTTGTAGGCAGGAAAAACGGTATGTAGAGAAAGCCATTAGAATACAATACCAATCTAGGAAAAATATGTCAAGAGCCTGAATTAAGGTCTTGATGGTACAAATAGAGAAGGAATGGCAGATTTGAAAGACACTTAACCTGGCAGAACTACAGGTGCTGGTGAGTAATTAATTACATTTGCGGGTTGGGTGTGTGGGAGGAAGAGAGAAGTCTATGATAAATTCCAGGTTTCTAATTTCCATGATTGGACGTGTGATGATGTTTTCCACTGAGAAAAGACATAGATGAGGAGAAACAGGTTTTTAGGGAAAGGTAATGAATTAAGTTTGATACCTGAGGAAATTGAGATGTCTATGGAGCATTTAAATGGAAGTTTCTGGTAGCTCATAGGTTTCTGTAGCTTAACAGGGAAATCTAAGCATATGTGTGTGTGTGTGTGTGTGTATAATTTGAAAGTCATCACACACAAAAGGTACCTCAAGTTATGAGAGTAGATAAAGTCAACTAGGGAATGTACGTACAACATAATCAGGGTCTAGAATTGGATCTCAAAGATACTACAGAATCTAAGGGCAATTTGAAGAAAACAAGACATTGTTTTCTTGGAAGGATGGGAGGAAGGAAGGGGGTGGGGGAGAAAGGAATGAGCAGAAGGGAGAGAAAAAAGAAAGGGAAATATTTTTCTTAGCATAGAATGTCAGCTAATAAACATAGGAGAAATGAAATAAAATTAATGGATAAAATTGGATGAGGAACAGGATATTACACAGTATCAAAGTACCTCTCAATAATTTACTTATTAGCTACAAGGAGAGAACAGTAACTACATAATAGACAAGTCTGGTGGACACTCTCTTAATCAGGTAGCCCAAGTTTGCAACACCAATATTGGGACAAATCGACATTATATCCCTCTTGATATGATGTACTGAGACAGACAGCATAGCACGTCCCCAGTGTTCTTGTGGAAAATGCATAACCTGAGTCTGGTCATAAAGAAACTTCAGAAAAAGCCCAATGAGGGAATTCTATAAAATATTTAGCCTGTACTCTTTAAATGTTAAGATCAATAAAAACAAACGAACCAAAACCTGAGGGACCATTCTATAATGCAGGAGACTACAGAGACATGACAACTATGAAAATCCTTAATCTTCCATTAGATCCTGGACCAGAAAAAAAAAAAAAGAAAAGAAAAAGAAAAAGCTCTTGAGGTGACAATTGATGAAATTTGAATACAGACAGAGAATTAGACACTAATTTTGAACCAGTGTGAAATTTCTTGATTTGTTAATTTTTCTCTGGTTCTATAGGACAATAGCCATGTTCTTAGGAAAGACACACTGAAGTGTTTAGGGACAAAGAAGCATGTTGTTTCTGATGTATTCTTAAACGGTTCAAAAAAAAATTAGGTAGATAGAGAGATGATAGAGATAAAGCAAATTATCCATAATGTAAATAATTGGCGAATCTCTAAAGGATATACAAAATTCCTTATACTAATCTTGCCACCTTGCTACTTAAAGTTTGACATCCTATCAGAATGAAAATAGAATGAAATGTACAATATGATATGGATAAAACAGTACTTTGATAGTAAGTCAAATGTCTTTATGTAGCTTACCAATAATGCTCCTTCGGTTGTCCTTGCCATTTTTCCTAGGCTCCGTTGATTGTCTTGACGTCCTCCTTCTACTCTCTCTCATTCTCTGTCAGTCTTTCGTAGAGTAAGGCCATATGGGGCAGTGGTCGAGTGGTTGAGCCAGACAATCTGGTGTGACTGCGTGACCCTGGACAAGATACTAAATACTGGTTCACTAGTTGTTGTTTTGTTGTTTTATCTATAAAATAGGAAAAATCAGAGCACTGGTATGATAGGGTTCCTACAAGGTTCTTAAGACATTGTCTAACCTATAGGAAGTACTCAACAATTTGGGTCCTTTTGTGTGACTTTCTCCTTCCAAATCTTTTTATTTTCTTTTTAAACAACTACGAGAAAGTACAACTCAAGGGAAATTGCATTATTTCCAACTTAATGTATATGATGTGATATGTTTTTGAGCCTCTGTATTCCTGTGTTTTTCTTTTTTTTAAGATTTATTTATTTATTATTATTGGGGGGGCAGAGCATGGGGAGAGAGACAGAGGCAAGGGAGAAGCAGACTCTCCGCTGATCAGGAAGCCTCATGCAGGGCTCCATCCCAGGACCCTGAGATCATGACCTGAGCTGAAACCATGAGTTGGCCACTTAACTGTCTAAGCCACCTAGGTGGCCCTTCCTGGTTCTTCTATGTCATGTGGCCATTTTTTTCTTTTTCAGCGTGATACCACTGTTACCTAAGAAGTTAAATGTATTGACTGAGGTGTATGGACTTCTAATGCATTGGGGTCAAAATATTACTCGTTCATGACAATAGAGTATAGACTGCTTCTATTTGTTAATATAGTTTCAATTCTGAAAATTTCATTATTTTAAACAGGTCAAGAGAGTATCAGTGAAAGATGATCCCTCAATAAATTCCAAAGTAGAATAATTTCTACTTTGGATTTTTTTTCTACTAATCAACAAAGAAATATAAGCTTTCATGGGCATAAATAGGACTACAAATATACATTGTTTAAATAGAAAATACAGTGAAGACAAGCAGACAAATCTGTGTAAGCTATGTTCACAGAAATAAGACTTGCAGACTCAACCATTCTAAGACTGTGTATTTATGATGGGGGGATTTCTTGAATAAGACAGTTCTGATTCCAAAGTGGTTCCATCCAATGGGTCAGTCCAAACTTCATTCTTTAAAATATGTAGCAATGTGAACAAAAGTCTCTTAAGTGCTTTTCCTTAACTCACTATCATACTTGAGATACCTTATCATATTGGGGGAAGGAATAAATTTGGACTTTATTCTAATGGGATCCCTTTGCAAGATTTTAGACATTTCCTGATCTGTGTGTTTAAGGAGATTACTTTAGCTGTTATGTTAGACAAACAAATGAAAAGGAAAGTGGGCAGGACCAAGTTAAGAGGCTATTTTATAGCCTCAGGCTAAAAATGGAAATTGACTTCTTATTTATTGGGATTCCCCTCAAATTACTCTCACCATTCCAGTAAATTATAGGCAGTACGTTGGAAGTAGAGTACACAGTAGGACTCCTGTGGATTTGGATTCGAGCCAAAGAAAATACCCAGGTCTGGTACTTGAGAAACTGATGAGATGACTGTGCCTTTAGTGATCTGGAGAACATAAAGAACAGTTTGGGATATTAGGAAAAAACTTTTTCTTTCTGGTAAAAAATCATGGAATTCATGTAGCCTCATGTAAAAAATGGAAATTGACCTCTTATTCTATGGCACCAATGTAGCATACTTTTTTAATGTAGCAGAAGCAATAATAACATGCTAGCCAACACATCTCTATGGAATGTTTCCGGCTGTCAGTATGACCTGTGCTTTGAGTGGGCTGGAGTCTCAGCGATCCATCCATACCCCGCTCTGTAATGTCCTGCCAAGACCAACACAATAGAGTTCAGAGAGGAATCGAAGCCACCAATCACTCCCATTAACACAGGACATTTATCAAGAAGTTATCCTTATCTGCAGCATAAATACCAGACTGCAATGAACATGCGACACTGTGGAATTGAGTGCCCAGAGTCACCCTAGCTGCTGAAGACAGCTGGCTTCACTAGGCTGTCACTCCATTCCACCTTGAGTTCAGCTTCAATGCCAAAGGACAGACAATCTCAGGCTGCTTCAACCTCGTAGAGTAGCAATATCAATAAGCTCTGCTGTTTTATTAGGTTTATCAAACAGCAGTCTATCTGGTCTGCTGGCCAGGATATGCCTATCTGTGATCATAACTCTATCCCACTTCATCTCACAACAGTGGTCTATGAATAGCATCTCACATTCACGCTTAACATATGACTGGCATTCCATTAATGCTGTAGAGAGTCCATTCGAAGTGCAAAGGAGGCAGAGAAGCAACTCGTACATATGAGACGAAATAGATTAAGCTTTGATCCTCTTTTAGCGGTAATAAAATTAAATTCTAAGGGCTTTGACTCTTTTCTGGAGAAACAACTGCTACATATCCTTGTTGTACAGGAAAAGAACTTAACCTGCACGTGCATATTGTTTTACAGTTTACAAACAATTTCTATATTTTTCATTTTACTTGATTTTACCAACAGCTTACGTTTGCCCTAGGGTTAGCTACTTTTACAGATAGGAGAACTGCCCATAGTGTTAATCAGTTCATTTGCTAAAATGAATCTTAGTAGCAATATTATACTTTGGGCCATAAGTCACAGGGACCAGAGTGGTGTACTGTCCACCCACGTGATCTTGTTTCTAATGTAACAATTCTTTTCCGGATATGTGGAATGGCTACTGGTACATAACCACACTTCCAGCTTCATTAGATGCCAACATGAAGGCAGTTTTTTGCCTGGACCACTGAGGAGAAAGAAGAGGGAAAGAGAAGACCTAGTGATACCATCCCACTACCTTTTCTGCAGGTATATATTTTCCATTACACATGATTGTATGTGAAAGTCAGAAATATCGACTAGTAATGAATTTTACCTGCCATTGAGGACATTTGTTTTTGGTGCAACTTCTAACCACACAGCACCTCCCTTTTCACACTTGGATATCATAAAATATTTTGTATAGCCTGACCAACTACAGCATTTCCTAAAGAAGCCTTCCATATCAGTTCCAGGTAGGGCCTAATCCCTTCTGCTATGATGACATTGCCCTTCCTACGTACCTGTGTTAGCACACACACATCACACTGTTTTGTAAGAAATTGTGAGTAGGATTTTTGTCCTCCATTAGATGCTGAAATTCTTGATGACTTCTTTATTTATGTTTTTTTTTTAAGATTTTATTTATTTACTTTAGAGAGAAAGACAGCAAGAGAGAATGAGGGAGCGGGGGGAGGAGCAGTGGGAGAGGGGAGAGGGATCCCAGATAGTTAGCCTGGTGACTTGGCACAAAGTGTCTTTCAGATGTAGCCTAAACATGTTTTGTCTAATGTGATAGGATACTAAGATGGGTTTCCTAACTCAACTTTGCCCCCAAAATCAATATGATAGGAGAAAGGTACTACAGTGATTGTGAGAAAGACCCTTATCACCTTCCTCCCACCATTCCCATGCAGAATTTACAAAGAGGCATCCATAATAGGGTCACCTACAATTCTTTACCCTTTAACAGATCAAGAAATCAACTGGAGAAAAGATTTTGAAGAGGATTTCTTCAGGAAGTCCCTACCTTTTGACTCCCAAACATTTGGATATGGTGGGGGAGTTCTATACTTTTCACCTGAAAACCAGAGTAGTTTGGATTTCAGCAGACGTGAGAGGTGGCTCGTAAAGGGTCAAAAAGTAAGGAACCATAAGCCTCAGATTTTCCAGGACAGCGTTAATATCAAATAGCCCATCCTGTTGTCCCCCACGAGTATACTTATGTTGTCAAACCACTTGTTTTAGTTTTTGTGGTACAATATAGTCACTCCATCCAAAGACAACTTAGAAATTTAACAAATGGTCCTAAGATGCTCAGATTTTGTACCTGTGGAGCTTGAAAGAAATGATCAGGAGAAAAGTAATTTGGCTGTTCAGAAAAAAGCTGGGTGTGTAAGGGCACTTCTGATGCTTCTTTTAATTATAGAGATTGACAACAATTGGAAGTTTACTTCTGAGGGGCACCCCCAGCTTGGACATTCAGCCCAAACTTCCACTGAGCCCAGTAGAATTTTAAATATCTTGCAGTACCGGGGTGGCTCAGTTGGTTAAGCATCTGACTCTTTTTTTCGGCTCAGGTCATGATGTGATTTTGAGATCAAGCCCCGCTTTGGGCTCTGTTCTCCATGTGGAATCTGCTTCAGATTCTCTCCCTCTCCCTCCCACTCAAATAAATAAATAAAATCTTTAAAAGATTGCTTAAATATCTTTACTTTAGTTAGAATCAGTCAAACCTAAAAGAAAAGAGAGAGAGTATGGGAGTGAATTGTAGAAGATTATAGTAATTCAAAGTCTAGCATGTGACTGGAAATGGGAAAGCCATGAGGACCTTGAGGGATTTTCTTTTCCTTTCTCATTTCAGCTTCATCTGCAAATCTGTGTCTTTCTTTTCTGCTCTAGAGTATCTTTCTCTAATAATCACATGATAGTATTGTCACTAGCTAACAGTTATTGAACATTGCTGTGTGCTGTATTTACGTAGGAGATAACTTAATGTCCACTGCCATTTTATGACATACTCCCATTTTACCAATGAAGAGATTAAGGCTCAGAGAGGTTAGGTGACTTTTCCAAACCCTTAGTTTATAGAGCAAAGTATTAAAAATAGATCTGACTCTAGGACTAACACTATGAACTGCTATGACACATTTCTCCTACCTTGGGGTTTGTGTTTTCTCTCTATAAATATCAGATTTACACATTAAAGGTCAAGATACTGGAAAGGTATAACTCTAATTCCTCAGACCCCATCTTAGCCCTTGAGGGACAGTATCTTCTTGGTCTACATTGAAGAGATGAGCATTTCTGATGGGGATGGTCATGCTTTATAAACTTCCCAGCTGAAGATGCACCCTCTATAACCAGAGGATCTTGGTCCAAGAAGTAGTTCGCTTCCTGAAAATAGAGACATCTCAAAATATATCTGTTATGCTCTTTTGCAAATGGTACTCCAAATTTCTGATTACAGGTCAATTTGATTTTATACAACACATGTTTATTGAGCACCTATTATGGCTCCCACTTAGCAAAAATACAGGGTGGCCAGCTAAATTCAAAATTTCAGTTAAACAATGGACTTTTTTAAAGCATGAGTATGTCCCAAATATTGCATGGGCATCCTATATTTTATATGACAACCTTGGCGTTATTTTGTACCCATAGGATTGTAGTGTCATGAAAAATAAGTGAACTGGTAATCATTCTTACTTAGTCGTTTATAACTAAACCCAGGCAGTTTAATTTCATGGGGACAGCCTTGATGAATACTAGTCTCTCTCCCAGTTTCAGTCTGGACTCACTCGCAATATCAGCGATCACTTTCTTTTCTAGGCAGAAGAGATTATTACCCGGGCTATTACCTATGGGGTTATTTTGGGAGTTATAAAAAGGAATTAGCCCATTGAAGAGCCATCCAGCCAACTATCATTAAAATCACAGATCTTTGGATTCAGCATAGGCACCTAAGATTTTGAATTTGTTCCCATGTCTTATTTAGGAAATTAATTCTTTAGAAATATTAAATGAGTTGGGAATGGCTAATTTAAAATGATTAAGTGGTCACTAATTAAAATCAACTTTGTGTCCAGAAGAGACTTCTGTCCAGGTGTGTGTTATGACAACTTGGCTCTTCAAATACCAACTCATTAAAGTGTTTCCACATTGCTCCTCTTACCTCCCCATGTCCACTCCCTACCTCCCCTTCACCACACATACATATACACACACACGCTCACACATGTACACACATGCACACAGTCAGGCAAACTCATATATGCACACATGGGCACACTCACACATGTATACACACGTATGCGCAGGCACAGTCCATTTGCACACACACATACACACACCGTTGAGGGCCGAGCTGGAAGGACTGCCCAGTTTTTGCTTAGAGAAAGGTATTTGTGCCTTAGCACCGCACACCTACAGTAGTCCATTCCCCTGCAAACCCCCCCTCCTCGCATGTCTGGCTCGAGCCCACATCCAGTATACCTGAGGCACCGGCTGTGCTTTATGAAGTCTAAAATTTTCAACTGGTTGTATCTTTCCATGCAAACTCATTAGGCACTATTTACACCCGCTGCAGCTGCGAAGAGAGAGGTTCTGAACTCTGGCATTCTACAGTAGGCTTTGTTTCTCATTTACATTTGCATATTAAAGTGTTTGCCTGAAATAGGCTATTGAAATTAATTCAGGATTAATTGGTGTCTTTATCTCATTAGGACAATCTAATTTAAGGATGATGAAATTGTTTAGCCTCCCGTTTGCATAATTAGATTGCTTTGAATTGCTGTCATTATTGGCTCTTTAGCATCATCTGTAGGCCTCAAACAGACAAGAGCTTCAACCTCATAAAGACCAATCATGTGTTACAGCAGAGGGCTGTTAACCCCTTTTAACCCAAACCCACTTGGATTAGCAGTCACAATAGACAGGCCTTCGTCCCTGAGAGCCTTAAGTGCCTTTCTTTTCGAATTCTTGATGTTCCGATTGATAAATTTCCCCACATTTGTATGATTGGTTGTGGCAACTGTGACAGCATCCCTCCTGGGATCCAACACGTTCTCAAGACTCACTCCTCTCCTTTGAGCTTCACCCTCAATACTGTGGTGACCTCCCTTCACTGTAAATTTATTTCTCCCTACCTCCTTAGCTCCATGAAGATTCGTCCATGACCCCCATAAACGACAACATTTTATCTGAGAGGATGTTGGGCTTCTATTGAGCTGGACATTCTTCTTCCCTGAACGCTCAACAAGTATTTTTATTACTTCAGTGAAGTTACAGAATATACATGACAGAGGAAGCCATCAGACCCTCATTCAATAATTCATCCGTTCAATACTCAGCCAAGGTTTTATGGAATATTTTTGATGTACCTGATACCATGTAAGTCACTAGGGGATCGTGGAAAAATGTCACAGGTTCTGAGTTCTGTTGTGAGGGAAGAGGAACCTAGAGTAAGTCACAGGAGTGCTAAGTCCCGAAGCCAGCTTGGTCACCAAGTGTTTTGGGAAATCACAGAACCTCCACGAACTTGAGTTTCTGTAACTTGTTTCATCAGCAATGGCTGGTACAATATTAATGGTTCTCATCCTTGGTGACACATGACAATCATCTTTGTGCTTTCAGAAAGAATTAATGCCTAGGAAGCAGTTCTCAATAAATTCAATCAAAATCACTAGAAATGGGCACAAACCCTCAAATTCTTTAAAACTAGTTTAATCTGATGCACTGTAAGCCAGTCTTCTAAATGAGGTTTAAGGTTGCTTGTAATAAAAACAAAGAAGCGAAAGGACAGTATGTTCTACTTTAAGCTAAACTTCTGGTAAGAATAATTCCTGAAGTACAAAATTTGACCCTAATTTCTTCAGGTTTTAAGAAGAACTAAAATTACAGAATAAAGAGTATTTTTAGACTTCAAACTGAAAACAAAATGGAGCTTCAAAAATCAATGCTTTATCTGAAGGGTACACACCAAGGTAATCAAAGTCACATAAAGGAAGAATAGGACAAATGATATAAAATAAAACAATAACAACAAAGACAGCATATGTAAACATTTGGTAGTATCTTCTTCTCTGAAAAATCGAAGTGGCTTATAGGATGTTTAATGCTCCAAAAGATGCATGATTCTCATGTTGGCTGTAGTTCTTGTGTTTCTCTGGCTTTACCAGTCAGAAGAAAAGCCATTTGCTCCATATTATCAGCTAACAAAATGATCCTAATCAAGAGCAAACAGGAAAGAAAAAAAAAAAAAACTTTAGACATAAAATCCTAAACGAGATTACACTGTGGAACTTTTTCACAGGATAATTCAAAGAACCTTCTATGAGGATCCTTTGTCAGTATTCCTGACCAACAATATTATGATAGAGTGATGTATTCTTACTATTGTGCAAGTTTTATAAAAGAGAAAGCCAGAATTTTAAGAAGGGATGATCTATCATGAAGGTTCTGACATCTGATGTTTAATATGCTTTTATTTCCATTGATTTTTTTTTTCTTTTTTTAATTTTTAATTTTTTATTTAATTTTTAATTTTTATTAACATATAATGCATTATTTGCCCCAGGGTACATATGTGAATCATCAGGCTTACACATTTCACACCATTTGCCATAGCACATACCCTCCCCAATGTCCATAACCTTACCCCCCCCCCACCTCCCAGCAACCCTTAGTTTGTTTCGTGAGTTTAGGAGTCTTTTATGGTTTGTCTACTTCCCATCCCATCTTGTTTCATGGAAAGAACCTAGATGTCCATCAACAGATGAATGATTTTTGCTTTAAATTCAGCCTGGCTTCACATCAAGGCTGAGATTATGATTACGTATTTACATTAAGTCCCGATAATAAACTCTTGATTTCCTGAAGAAGCGCGACAATGTACCAAAAGAGGAGGCTGGAGCCTTGGGTTTGAGCAACAGATTGTCTAATTTTGAATAATTTGCTTACCTTCCGTGGCCTCCATTACTTCAGCTTAAACGAAGAGAATGTTCAAAAGCCTAAAGGGACCCAAAGCTTTACTTTACCTAGGACTACACGTTGGAACACTGATTACAATTGGCTGTATCCTAGGTATTAAACAAACTCTAACAAGTTTGAAAGAATTGGAATCATCTCTAAAAATCAGACCATTGTTCTAGGGATGGGAGTATGGACTGTAGAAATCATGACATTTTCTCTCATTGCTACACATAGGGAACAATATCACAACACAGCAGCGACCCTCACAACAAGTAAGAGGAAAAACAAAAGTGTGTCCAAAGATTGGCAATAAGCTTCACGTGGTAGCATTAAGTAACAGAAGATATCTGTGAAGTAGTGATCATGACTACCCTATTCTTCAGCTTGAAAAATATAATTGCTCTAGAAAACAATTGACTTCAATCTGGACAAGCAAGCCCCTCAGCTAAGAGTGAAGAACTAAATGGACCACCAGCTTCTATGGGTTGGGAAGCAAGACAGAGCAGGCAAGAGGCTGCTTTGAGAGTCAGTTCACGTTTGGCAACATCTGGTTATGTCTCATCACATTGCAAATTTATGACCCTGGAAACAACATGTTGATGTTGATGATCCTTTGTGAAGAGAAGCCTGAACTATAAACTTATGACCAGAGCAGTGGCAAGAGGCTGTGGCAGCTTTCTCTGATCTGACAACTGCCTGGCTTGGGTCAAACAGATAAAGACTTGGACTGGTGACCCTTCTTCAACAATGTCATGGATAAATAGTGAACGAAGAGGAGTAGCTGACAAAAGAACAGAAGGTTATGAAGAAATAAGGCCCAACTTCCCCCAGGAAAGCCTAGTGAGGTTTAGTGGCGGCCAAACCTCACAGAAGTTGAGAAATGAAGACACATCACACACAGAACCTGGAATGTTAAGCTCACACAATGACAGATTCATCAGATTATCAAGCAGATCTCTTCTCAGAAAATACCGGGGTTTCCTTTGGCGTAAGGCTGAAATCCAGAGGGCCAAAGGCAAGTTGCAAGCATGCATGTTATAACTACTGTGGACTTCTCGTCAAAGTCATCTTGTAAGATGAGCTATAGTCCAGCTCTCAAGCACTATGTTTGCAATAGCAGGGGGAAAAGAAATCCTGTCTATGAAGGATTCTCCTTTGAGAAATTCCTTCTCCCCAATGAAACAGAAAACTCTAAAAATTTCTTATGTAGAATACATTCCAATATATATCTCAATTTTTGCTTGACAATCTAGGTGATGGAAGAATGATTTTATTTCTGTGTAGTATTATATTAAAATGTTCCATTTTTAAGACTGCTGGTAAGAGCTGGTGGAGTAAAGTATTTATTCCATAGCATCATCTAAGACTTGCTCCACAAAAGCAAAGAGATCTTTTTTTTTTTTTAAGAGAAAATCCCATTTTCCAAGAAGGCAAGAATATCTTGTCAAATAGAGTAAAGCTTGTAAAAGGAAGGCTCATTGAAAACTCACACATGCTACTACATATCTCAGTCAGAGCATATAGTTTTCTACAATAAGTTAAAGTCTAGAATGATCTGAGTAATGATGGCTTACTTGGAGTGATGAGAAACAGGTGTATGTATGGGAAAGGAAGGTGGGTACAAGAGGCAGAGAAGATACTCTTAGAGCAACTCATTTCTACCCGGAGAAGTATAGGGTAGAAGGATATCGATAGAAGGATTGCCCATGTTTGCCAACTTCCTACACCCAACTCTCCCCGCAAAAAATGTAATGGATAGAACATTTAGAAAGAGAGAACTGCAAAAAAAAAAAAAAAAGAGAGAACTGCACAGTAAACAGCCTTGAAATTGCTAGCAACAGTCAACTGAGCAGAGATTAATAAAAGGTAACAAAACAAACAAAATTTTCGCAGTGTGTCATTCAGTCTTCTTATCAAGGTAATCTATTCAAATCAAGAAGCAAACTTGCCATATTCAGAATTTTTCACCCAGATTGAAGGATTCAGTAAGTCTGATGAAAGAGTATTTTAAGGCAACATCTTTGAATTGAAGAGATGCTGACATCCTTAGCTCATTTTCTCAACTCATCTGTATTAGTGGGCTTAGACAGAATTCTCCCCCCTTTTCTTTTTTTGTTTAAAGATTTTATTTATTTGAGAGAGAAAGAAAATACCAACAGAGGGAGGGGCAGAGGGAGAAGAAGAAGCAGACTCCCCGCTGAGGAGGGAGCCTGACTTGGAGCTTGATCCCACATCCCCCGGATCATGACCTGAATTAAAGGCAGATACTTAACCAACTGAGCCATCCCAGTGCCCCAGACAGAATTCTCCCTTTTAAAGAGGATTAATATACAAGGGGGGGAAAGTATCCAATATTTTTCCTATGCAAAACAGGTATTTTAAACAAGGGAAAAACATAATAAATGAATCGAAGACACATTTTATAGAAAGAATTATATGAGAAAATATATGAACTTCTTATATACACATGAATTATAGAAAATATAGTCTCATTCAAAAATAAATGTAAGCACTCAAAAAAAAAAAAAGATTAAACCATAGTGGTTGAAAGGTGACATGACTGAGCTCATCAGATATATACAGTTGACCTTTGAACAATGCAGGAGTTAGAGCACCAATCCCCTGCATAGTGAAACATTTATCTTTTGGCTTCCCAAAACTTAACTGCTAATAGCCTTATCAATAATATAAACAGTCAATTGATACATATTTTATATGTTATATGTATTATATACTATATTTTAATTAAGTAGAGACAAGAAAATCTTATTAAGAAAATCATAAGGAAGAGAAAATGTATTTACAGTGCCTTCCTTTATTTTTATTAAAAAAAAATCCACATATACATGGACCAGTGTAGCCCAAACCCATGTTGTTGAAAAGCCAACCATTCAGAATTAGAATATCCAAAATTAGAATAGATGTTGCTTAAAGCAAAGTCATTGTTGTGAAATATGGCTTGGTAAATAATATAAAACAAAATGAAGAAGAGCAAAAAGCCATGAGATGATATTATTAGGAAATAGAAAGCAGAGATCCAATATTTGCATAATTGGTATTCCTGAAGAAAGGAATAAAACAGATGGAAAAGTAAAATACTCAAAGATGTAATAAAATAATACTTTCCTGGAAGAAAGCATAGATCAAAAGGGTATGAGTTAAATTAAAAAAAAAATGTTGAAAATCTCCAAGAGCCACACAGTTTGAGGGGCAAGTCACTGAACACTATTCAAAGACTAAAAAAGAATTCTGTCAATATCAGAGCAGAAGTAGGCCACAAAAACAAAACAAAACAAACAAAACAAAAAAAACCCCCAAAGCCTCCCCCCACAAAAAACTTTGATAATATATCAAATTAATATCTAACACCATGTTTAATGGTAATACCATAGAAACAATCCCATTCAAGACAGTAACAAAAAAAGAATGTTCATTATCTCTGTGATTATTTAACATTCCACAGAAACTCAGTAATGGGATCAGTTTTTAAACTCAGATATTCTGATCCACAGAATTTATAGGAAGTCTATCTGAAATTCAAATTGGAATTATTTTATGCCTGAACTCTAATTGCCTACAGTTCACCACAATTCTTCAATAAAACCTGTATAATTAGCAGCATTGATTTAGTGTTGTTATAAAGAAAGAAGCAAAAAGGGTTACAGTCTCAGAATTTCAAGCATGAGAAGCATAAAAATGAGCAGTCTTCATGGGATGCAGGGAAGAGAGATGCATAGTAGACCCATCTCAGGAGCTAACGTGGAAAAAAAATTTTTCTCCTCAAATATAATAGAAAAGCACACATAAGCACATGGGGAAGAGCTCTTGACATACGACTATTACATGGTATGGATGCTTAAGCAATTTCACTTAAACTTTAAAGAAATGGGAATATGGAGAATGGTTTTTTGCAGTTCCAAAAAAAAAAGATAATGAAATAGAAGACTCCATTCACACAAAAGGAAAAAATACAGCTAGATGAACTAAAGAATATGAAAGACTTGAAAGAAGAAAAGTTAAAACTAGTGAGGAGCATAAAAGAAAATGTACAATTTGGAAAGCAATTTCTTTTTTTTTTTAAGATTTTATTTATTTATTTGACAGAGAGAGATCATGAGTAGGCAGAGGCAGGCAGAGAGAGATGGGGAAGCAGGCTCCCTGCTGAGCAGAGAGCCCGATGTGGGGCAGAGAGCCCGATGTGGGGCAGAGAGCCCGATGTGGGGCAGAGAGCCCGATGTGGGGCTCGAGCCCAGGACCCTGAGATCATGACCTGAGCAGAAGGCAGAGGCTTTAACCCACTGAGCCACCCAGGCACCCCTGGAAAGCAATTTCTTTTTCTTAGGTAGGAGTACCTACTGTTGAACAATCTTGATTTTCCCACAGTTTATCTATCTATATCTATAAACTGAGTATGATCCTGATAAAAATCTAAACAGGATTTTTTTTTAACTTGTCAAAATGATTCTAGTGCTCCCTGAAAAAAAAAAAATACTAGGATAGCTTTTAAAAATATGAAAATAAAGATTATAAAGGAAGGACTATTCCTACTAGACATTATAAATCATTTTCTGGTACAATAGCTAAAATAGCACACATCTAGTGCTGACAAAGATCAATGGGACAAATATAAATATAAGTTCATACATGAATGTAGTTTGAGATAAAAATTACTTTCCAAATAAATGTGGGGAAATAGATTCATCAGTTGTTTTCTTTTAAAGTGGGATAACTGGTTAGCCATTTGAAAGAACCACATGAATCATAGATTTATAAGTAAAAATGAAATAATAAAAGTAGCACTAAAATAGTTTAAATATTTTTATTGTTAACTATAAAACATTTAAAGAGAAAATTCTTAGTGGTAAAAAATAACTATAAACAAAATCAAATACAAATGACACATTTGGAAAAAAATATTTTTAATACATGTTACACAAAAGGCTGATTTCCTTCAATAAAAAGAATATTTAAAAACTGGTAAGTGGAAAGGCAGAGTGAGATCCTCGATGAACCTGTTCTTCTCGTAAAACAATGAAAATATGAACCAAAAACTAAACTCAATCCTTTCAGGACTCTGGCTTTTGACCAAAGCTATAGAATAAACTGAAAATCATATATCTAAGAGACACTATTAAATCTCTCTACTATTTCAGAGCCTATGATGTTTTAACTTTGGACTATTTATATCCTTCCTCTCTCCCTAGCTTAGTGGCATGGCAGTTAAAGGCTGTGCAACAGAGAGATCTGATGCTTCTTAGAACTATGTTAAAAGCATTATCCCCAGAGCACAGTGGAAAAGTGGGGAAATGCCTGCTCTCAAGGCCTAATTTAAATAATTTCAACTTGCTGGTGACCTCTCAGGTGACTAGGATTGTGAATATCAATTGGGGCAAGATCTTGGCCTGATCCATAATTCAACAATATAGTAAAAGCAACAATAAGGTGATTAAAATGGTACTCTATTAGTTTCCTAGGGCTTCCATGACTATCATAAACTGAGTAGCCTAAAAGAATAGAGATTTATTTTCTCACAGTTCAGGATTCCAGAAGTCCAAAACCAAGATGCTGGCAGAGTCAACTCCCTCTGAAGGTTCTGGAGGCAAACCCTTGCCTTCCACATCCTGGTGGCAGTTGGTATTCCCTGGCATGTAGCAGTATAATTCCAGTTCCTACCTTCATCTTCACATAATCTTCTTACTAATCTACTAATCCAGTAAGATCTCACCTCGATTCCTACCTTAATTACACCTGTAAAGATCCTATTTCCTAAAAAGGTCACATTCTGAGCCTGCAGGTAAATATGAACTATGAAATAAACAAATAAAATTTAAAAACTAACATCTCAAATCTAACATAACTTCACCTTACAAAACTAGGAAAAGAACAAAGTAAAGCCAATGAAATAAAAGGCAAGATGGTTGAAAAACAATAGACACCAGAGTGAAAATAAATGAAATTAATGAAACAGAGAATAGAAAAACAACAGAGAAAATCAACAAAGTTATGTTTTTTAAAAAGATCAAAAAAAATTGACAAGTTGATTGATCAAGAATAAAGAGAAGACAGAAGTTACTAAATTCAAAAATGGCAGTGGGTATATCACTGCCGAGCTCACAGAAGTAGAAAAGGATAAGAGAATACTATGAACAATTGTATGCCAATCAGTTAAATAACTTAGATCTAATGGACAGTTTCTCAGAAAGACAAACTACCAAAACTGACCCAAGGAAAAAAAACTGATAACCTAATTAGATCCATAACAAGTAGAGACTGAATTAATAATTTAAAAACTTGAAGAAAAGCTCATGCCAAGATGTCTCTAATCATGAATTCTGCTTACCAAATATTTAAATAAAAATTATGTCAACCCTTCACAAAGTCTTCCAAAAAATAGAAGAGGATGGGGCAGTTCTCAGTTCATTGTATGTGACCAGGATTACACAGTAACAAAGCCAGACAAAGGTATCATTGTAAAACCATAAATCATTACCTTTTGTGAATACACACTGCCACAAACTCTAACAAATTATTGGCATACTGAATATGGCATACTATGGTAACACATAAAAAGTGAGATATAGCCCAGAAAGGCAAGATTGGTTTAACGTCCAAATATCAATGTAATATCGTGTTAATAGAATACAGGTCAAATACTACATAGTCATCTCAAATAGATGCAGACAAAGCTTTTGACAAAATTCAGCATACACTCATGATTAGCAAAACAAACAAACAAAAAATAGGAACAGAAAATAAGCTGATAAAAAGCATCTATAAAAACCCCACTCAACATTGCATTTGAATTTTAAGGTATAGGATAAATGAATGAATGAATGGAGGAATGAATGAATGACATCTGTATTAGAAAGGAAGAAGTAAGTTATCATTATTCATAGATTATATCATTTTATAGAGAGGAAAGCAAGAGGATTGAAGATTCCAAAAAGAAAGCCTCTATTAGAATTAATAAGTAAGTTCATCTATGTAGTAAGATATAAGAGCAATATATAAAAATCCATCATATTTCTAAAAATAAGCAATAAACAATCCAAAAATAAAGCGAACAAAAGAATTCCCTTTACAATAACATCTCAAACAATAAAACACTTAGTAATAAGTTTAACAAAAGAGGTGCAAACCTTGTATATTAAAACTACAGAACATTTTGAAGTAAATTAAGGTGGATCTAAATCAATGGGAAGATGACCCATGTTTATGAAATATCATTAAGAAGGCAGCACTCAAAATTGATTTACAGTGTTATACGCAAACAATCATGGAACACTACATCAAAAACTAATGATGTACTCTATGGTGACTAACATAACATAATAAAAAAAAAAAAATCCTTCTAAAAATCCTAAATTTTTTTTTTAGACATTGACCAACTGATGCTAAAATTCTTATGAAAATGCAAAGGACCTAATATAGTCCAAATAATCAAGAACAAGAAATAAAGAGAAATAATAAAGTTACATAATTCTCAATTTCAAGTATACTACAAAGCTACAGTAATCAATACAGTATGGTACTGTCATAAGGAAAGACAAACATCAATGGTATGGAATTGAATGTAGAAATAAGCCCTCCCATTTAATATCAATCAATTTTCAACAAGTTTGCCAGGAAAATTTGATAGGGAAAGTATAGTTTTCACAGTAAATGGTTTAAGACAGCTGAAAAATCTGTATGAAAACGAATGAATTTTATCTCTTACCTCCCACCATATGTAATAATTAGCTCGAATGGATCATAGAACTTACTGTAAGAAAACTATAAAATTCCTTGAAGAAAACATGGGAATACAATTCCATGACATTTGGCTAGTTTTTCAGACATGACACCAGAAGTATTAATGACAAAAAGAAAAAGTGGTAAAAATTGAACTTCCACAAAAGTAAAAACTTTTAATGGTGTTAAAGGATACCATCAAGATGGGGTACCTACCTGGGTGGAGCAGTCACTTGCGTGACCCACTCTTGGTCTCTGCTCAGGTTGTGATATAAAGATCATGGGATCAAGCCCCATGTTGGCTGCATGCTCCGTGAGGAGTCTGTTTGGGATTCTCTCTCCCTCTGCCCCTGCCCTTCACCCTAAAGTAAATGAATTAATCTTAAAAAAAATGTGAAAAAACAACGCACAGATGGAAAGATATATTTGCAAATCATGCATCTGATGAAGAACTTGTGTCCAGAATATGTGAACACTTATAACAACATTAAGAAGACAAATAATTCAGTTGAAAATGATGAAGGATTTGAATAGATATTTATTTAATGAAGATACACAAATGGCCAATAAACATGCGAAAAGATACTTATCTTCAATGGTTTTAAGGGAAATGTAAATAAAACCCACAATGAGTAACCACTCTATGTCCACTACCATACTTCAAATAAAAGAGAGAGACAATAACAAGTTTTGATACAAATGTGGAAAAATTGACCTTCAGATATTGCTGGTGGCCATGCAATATGTTACAGTCACTTTGGAAAACAGTTTTGTAGTTTGTCACAATGTTAAACCTAGAGTAACCATGTGACCCTTCAATTCTTACTAGGTATACTTAAGAAAAGTGAAACCATATGTCCATACAAAACTTGAATACAAATGTTGGTAGCAACATTATTCTTAACAGCCTCAAAGTGAAAACAATCTAAATGTCAATCAATAGATATCTATGATGGATGTCTACCATATAAAATCATGGGTGATAAATAACCAAAGTAGTATATCCATACAATGGAATGTTATTCAACAATAAAAAAGGAATGGAGCATTGATTCACGCCAAGGTATTAATCTTGAAAGTATCATGCAAGTGAAATCATATGGTATGATTTCATTTATGTGAAATGTCCACAACATGGAATTCATAGATACAAAAAGTAAATTGTTACTGGGGCTGGGGTAGAAGAAGAAACAGGGAATGACTGCCAATGAATATGTGGTTCTTTTTAAGGTACTAAAAATATTCTAATATTAAATTATGATGATGCTTACACAGCTTTGTGAATTTGCTAAAAACCATTGAACTGCATGTCTTAAATAGGGTTTTATGGCATGTGACATATATATCAATAAAGCTATTAAATAAAAGAAGAAATGTACCATCAACTCAATAGGAAAACAGTTTGTAAAAACTTAAGGAAACTGATAAAGGAATATAAATTGCTCATAACTGTTAACAGAGATGAACTATCTTCGTGAGTTAAAAAAGTAAATTAAAATTAAAGGACATTTTTCATTCATCTTTGCAAGAATTTAAAAGTTTGTTAATGCTGTTACATAGTGGTGAGAATGTAAATTGGAGCAAACATTTTGGAAGGGATTAGAATAGTTAGATAAGATTTAGATAATAGGCTTACATATAGGAATATCTTGCCATTTGAAAATGTATATGTAGGGGCACCTGGGTGGCTCAGTCAGTTAAGCATCTGTCTTCAGCTCAGGTCCTGATCCCGGGGTCCTGGGATCAATTACTACTCGGGCTCCCTGCTCAGCGGGGGTCTGCTACTTCTCCTTCTGCCTCTCTCCGCTTGAGCTCTCAAATAAATAAATAAAAATCTTTTTAAAATTTTTAAAAAAGAAAATGTTTATATTAACTAGGCAATTCTGTTTCTAGAAATTTATCCTAAATATCTACAAATAGATAAATATGCAAGAATATTTAATTCTCTATTGTTTGGTATAGTGAAAAAATAGACATAAAATAAATACTGATAATAGTATGTAGTTTAAATATGTAATATTTGTTCATAGAATTAAACAGACCATGCCGTCATTACATATCAAAGACCTATAATAATGATACCAAATATGATGTAAAAATGGTGAGAAAGTCAAGTTGCAACAGAATGATTTATCATTTGACATATAAAGTGAATGTTATGTATTAGAAATGCTTTTATATCCAGAGAAAATGACTGAAAAGATATGTGTACCAGTTAAAAGTTGGTCTTTTGGGGATGGGATGGAACCCTTATTTACAATACACACATATAAGCTTATAATTTTATAGAAAATATTTTATTAAAGTGTTTGAAATTTATATTGGATTGGTGTGACCTAGTCAAAACATTAATGATATTCCATAGCTATTGATGTCTACAAAGTGGAAATTTTTTTCTCTTATTATTTCCAGTGTTTGAACATATAGTTTGCATTTGATAGGCATTCCAACACTGGAGTGGCAACTCCACAATTATTGATGACTCAGGCTCCTTCTGTCCTTTGGCTCCACCGTCCTTGCAGATTCCAGACTTAAGGTCACTCACTGCATGATCCAAGATGGAGCCTGGAGCTCCACGCATCATGCAGCTTATTCTTAGCTCCTATAGCTCCTATATTAAAATGTGTTCATTTAAAGTGGAGTGCTAATAATCACTATCACGAGAAAATTACAACCATCCAATTTCCATTGCAATTATAACGTCAGGGGTTAAAAATGATGTTCACATTGGCCTTTTTTCACCAACTCTTTGGCAAGTCTTTTGATTTATAATCTAAAGTGATGCAAAAACAAAAACAAAAGGTGAGGAGAGAATAGTTTTACAAAGGGATCTAACTGTATCGAATGCATTTTGTATACTTTTTTGTTATTCAACAATATACCTTGTCTCCTGGTTTTCTCAAAGTTCCTTTTCATGAAACATGTTGTTTTTATAATTCCCCATACTTTCCTATCTAAAATCTGGGAATTCCATAGTAGAACACTGAGCTTTGACAGTTGCTACATCATCTCTGATATTTGCATCTGGCAGCATTATAAAGTGACAGGTCTTTCATAATTTCTTTTGAATTCAGTCTGGTAATGTTAATCATAAGTGATGAACTTTGTGTATTCTATGGACATAATGGGCAATTCTATATGACTGAGACTCTAATTTTACTCTATACTAATGGGCACTAATTGTAACAATCAGTGATTATGTCAGTTAAAGGCAGTGCTGATGGCAATTGATGACAGCAGTGAAAGCCCTGACACCATTTTGGAACAGAACTTGGAGCAGCCATTTGCAAAGATGGGAGATCAAATTGGATATCAATCAATTATTTTTCTACGCTCTTTACCTTATAATTATCTTATATTTTTGAATAATATGTAGTGTGTTGTTCTTAAATCCTGATGGGTTTCTTAACTCCCTTTTTATCTATTAAACTATTGCTTCTATTACAGAGGGCACATCATTTTTACAATATCAAAGTAAATGGTTTAAGGGATTTTTAAAAGAAAAATATCTTTTAAAAAGAGAACTTTGAATGGAATTCTCTTTCAAATTTAGGGCAAGTTATGGCTAAGGAAAGTGACAAATGACTATAATCACCTGTGGAACATCTGGATTGTGTGACATGGCTAGTCTTCCTGCCTACTTCCTTATCAATAGCTTATGGGCATTTACAAATCTTTTGCTGTCCCTGAATGAATGCAATCCTTTTAAGGGATAATTAAATTTTTGTCCTATCAAAAGGTAGGACAAAACTTTGGATCCTGTTCCAAAGTTATAAGATATTTTCAGAGAGAAATACTACTTATCAGTTAGAGTATTCATGGACAAAAAACGAAGTGGGAAAGCAACACAAGTCAATAGTAAAAAAAGAACAAACTTTTATTGAGTGTTTACTGTTGATAGACAACACGCCAGGTACTTTGGGTACATAATCTGTGTTAACTTCAACAACAAACTGATGTGGAAACTAAGACTAAGAGAGTTTAAATATTAAGCAAAAGTGTTCAAGATCACATGGACCATTACTTAGGGCATACTTCCTAGACATTCTTCTTCTTTTTTTTTTTAAGATTTTATTTATTTATTTGACAGAAAGATTACAAGTGGACAGAGAGGCAGGGGAAAGCAGGCTCCCTGCTGAGCAGAGAGCCAAATGCAGGATTCAATCCCAGGACCCTGAGATCATGACCTGAGCTGAAGGCAGAGGCTTTAACCCACTGAGCCACCCAGGAGCCCTTTCCTAGACATTCTTTAAGATGCAATGAAGTTTGATGTTGTATTCTTTTTTTCTCCCCAAATATGTTTATTTTATTTTTTCAGTGTTACAAGAATGATTGTTCTTGCACCACACCCAGTGCTCCACGCAATACGTGCCCTTCTCAATACCCACCACCAGGCTCGCCCAACCCCCCTCTGACTACTTCCAACCTGAATGTGGATCTCTTTCTGTTTCTATAGTGTTCTTTCGTCCCTCTTTTATCATGCTTATCACACAGTGCGCTAAAACTTCCTCTACATGTTGATCTTGGTTAAATTCTAACCCCTTGAAATAATGATGTTATCTTATTAATTTTAGTAGCATATCATTGGGCTTGTAGTAGGATCTCATTAAACATTAATAAGGCAAATGAAGAAATAAATGAATGAATGAGTAAATGAGTAGAACAAAGATTAATAAGACAAGGTCACTATCTTAAGAAACCAAACCCACTGGAGGTGGTCAGGAAAGAGTCCAAGAACCACCAAACCATGCAACCTTTTAGCACTTATCACTGCCTCATGTGGTGTGGTTTTCTAGATAGAGGCATTTAATTTCAGTGGTTCTTCTTTGATTACCTGATTTCACATTATAGTAGGTTCACCATGCTATATGCTATACCACAGATCTCTTAAAAAGGTTAATGAGATGCTATAATTATGAAAGTCTTGAAAATCTTTATAAGAAGTACAATCTAAAGGTAAATGATTATTGCTCAGTTTATTATTTTCTGCATTACTGTCAGCCTGAAGTTGATAACAAATCCCCCAAGAGTGAGGCTCTTTTGTGCATTTTTAGATTTTCAGGAAGAAGATAGTACTAGAAACCATCACGTTTGGAATGACTTGCAAAAAATTTTGTCACTAGCAAGTCAATTTCATTCTATTTTGTGAATTCAATGATATAAAATAATATGCTAAAATATGCATACAAAAATATGTTTGAACATACAAGGACATGTTGTCTTTTCTATGTACACATGTGTGTGTCTATTAACAATGGTTATCTTTAGATTGAGTGATTATTGGCTGTTTTAATATTATATCTTATCTTTCCTAGCCTTTCCATATTTTTGATAAGAATAAATTATTTAAAGTACTTATAATAATAATTAACATTTTTAAGCACTTATGAATGACACTGTGCTGAAATCATTACATGAAATATCTCATTTAATACTCAAAACAACCCCATAATTTAGGTACTATCCCCACTTTATAAATTAGGAAACTGTAATCTGAAGAAATGTCTTAACGTTCCTGAGGTTAATACATGATGGACAGGATTTGACCTGGGAGTCCATTTGAACCCAGAGCCCATTCTAACCACTACATGCCATATTCAGTGGAAAAGAAAAAGAGAGAAATTGAAAGAAAGAGAGACAGACAGACAGACATGGTCAGCCACTCTGTAGCTGTTTTATACTAGTGAGACAAATGTGGTATAGCAAAAAGTTTGCTAAACTGAAGATATGAGTTTGGATCTATCTGGATCCATCTTTTCCCCTAAAGTAGCTAGTGTGGACTTGGACCATATAAGATCTAATGTAATATCTCCCAATCTTAAATTATGACATTTCAAAGCTCAACTAACTTGCGTCCTTGAACCCTTGATAGGCCTACTCAGAAGCTCTCTAATCTGATAATAATACAGAGAAGACATGACTCTCACTTAGTAATCATCTTATAGTGGAACATCATTGTGTCTGTCAGTTGAATGGGGCATTTTGGACTCATGGCCACATGTCTTGATACTTTTAGAACCTCTTCTGATTTTCAAAAAACAATATTGAAATGAGCTATTTTCAGCATTTTCTAGACAGAGTAAAGGAGATAAAAACGGGAGTTTTAGCAGGATGGAGGTGGGGGTTGGGAGGTAGTGGATGAATGGAAACAGTGAATCATGGGATAACCACTCTGAGGACAGAGGCTATGGTTTAGGTGTCTTCCCAGTGTGTTCACCATTTTCCAAAACTACTGTGATATTTGGAAGACTCAGTTGCAAAATATTTTTTTTTTAACTCCATGGTACCATCTTGTCACATAAGTAGCAAATCTTGACTGCAACTAACCATTTTGCCCATTTATTTCAAAAAGCTCTTTTCAAGATACAAAACTATAGCAATTCTCAAGGGTGTTCTTTTCTTGGGACTCTGCATAAAAAGATAATTTAAAAAAGAATAAATCGAAGAGAATGGAAGCTTTTTAAATTACTGCATAATTTATTATACAGATAATATGAATAAAAATGAATATTTAACCATAATAAATATACTTAAACACAATGCAGTTCTAGTGTTATTTTACAAACTTCCTTACTTTCCTCATTTAATCTTGTTGTTTTTTTTTTCTTTTATGCTGCTTCTCGGCTGTTTGCCAAACCAGTTAGATATCCTAGTCTATATCTTATTCTGTGAAAACTCACGTTCTTGTTCACTCTGTCTGACATTGACTGTGGTTCAATATTTAAGGTTTAAATTCTTCGTAAGCTAAATGTCTATAAATCTACTTATTTTAGTTGTGATTTACAACAATACTCATGAATGGGATATCAGCCTTCTTTCTGTTTTCCTCTAGAGCATACTTGTTAGATATGCCTAATGTAGATGCCTGGGAACAGCTTCTTTCTTTGTCCATCTGTTATGAAAAGCAGCCTTCCCATGCTACCCCCGTGTTTTGCAGGAAGAGAAAGACCTTAAGAATAAATACTGCTGTAGAAAGTTTTCTCTTTTTGGTCAAGAGATTGATCATGTTACTGTTCATACTGTTATAGATCTCATGATATTTCTGGAGTTATCTGCATTTTATATGCCCATGAATAAGTTGGTTCCAACTATAGAGCTTTTTTATGTTGCTCAGTTTTGTGAAGTCTAAGACTGTAGTTAACTTGTTCTGTAGATAGTTTGGATTTAAAAATAAGCAAAGAGGTTCTTACCAATAAAAAAAAAATCCTTTGATCAGGTTTTTGGGCCTAAATCTTATTAAAGGGGAACAACGCATCTTCAGACCCCCTCTTCCTTCATGGTGAGTCTGAGAGATGGTGAATGCTAAGACCTGGCTTCTTGAGAAAGGCAATGATGTGGGGGATCCCCCAAGCCATTTCATAGTCAAGGCTCCATTCAGGAGGAGTGATCTAAGAACCATGAAGCTCAAAGTCATCAAAGGACACCCTGGTAAAAGCAACTTGATAAATATTCAGATGCTGTATATGCTCCTTGCAATCATCCAGACTGAAGAATAGCTCAGACACAGCTTCTGCTAAAATTGAGGGGTCACACATAAGGAAGATAGTTATAGGTCTCATTTAGTGGCCACCCACATAACAGGAGATGGTTTTTTGTGACTCTCCATACCTACAGGAAGAGATGCTATGTTTTCATAATGCTTTAAGAGTTGTGAAGAGGGGGGGAATTGTACGTATCTGCACAAGCAGACGGATTTTGTGTCAATGATTTATTAAACACCAAACCGAAAGCATATTTATATTTATCTCTCAAAATTCAAATAAGAATTCAGTTACTGAAATGGTCTAATGCATAGGTATGACTTTCAATCCATTTTTTTAGCTTTCTGGTCATAGGATTTTGTCTACATCTGTATTTATGTTTACATATTCATCATGGTTTTGCTTCAAAGTATTTTTGTTACTATAAATGGAACTATTGAATTCTATGTATTTAAGACTAAAGTTAGATTCTTTTTTATATGTAAAAATTTGCTGTACCTTTTTAAATTTTTTTTAAAGATTTTTATTTATTTATTTGACAGAGAGAGAGAGAGATCACAAGTAGGCAGAGAGGCAGGTAGAGAGAAAAGGGGAAGCAGGCTCCCTGCTGATCAGAGAGCCCAATGCGGGGCTCGATCCCAGGACCCTGAGATCATGACCTGGGCTGAAGGCAGAGGCTTTAACCCACTGAGCCACCCAAGCGCCCCTAAATCTTTTTTATTATGTTCAGTTAGCCAGCATACAGTACATCATTACTTTTTGATGTAGTGTTCAATGCTTCATCTGTTGTAATTCTAGCTCTTTTCTTCAGGCATGTGAGGAAGAAATCCAAGTAGTTCTGGATTAGGTCCTGGATCAGGACTAGAAAGAGGAAAAGTGAAAGAAGTAATAATTAACTTTGAGGAGCATTCAATCTACTTGGACAAATAAATAGGAAAACCCATGTGAGCACTTTCCCCAGTTAATAGATGTCCATGTTCCTATTCAAGACCTCGAAGGATATATACATACAAGAGTTGGAAGGCATTTCTGGAGCAAATGTAGGAGCACAACAATGTGTATTAAAAAAAAAAAAAAAACCTAAGAAGCTAAAAATCTGCACAGAGGAAGCAAAGGTGAACTGACACAGAAAGAAACAGAAAAAAATTCCAGAAGTGAAAACTCAAGAATTGAAAAATCTGATGTGATAATTAGCAAGAATTATTTGGGGGTCAGTAAGCATATAGTTTTGGTCATACAGAGAAAAACAAGCAAATGGTTGAATAATCATTCTCTTCTAGTTTCTACAGTGAGCAAATTAGGTGTGTGGGTAGCACATCTCTGCTATTCCAGAGACTCAAATCTGCACAGGAAAGTGTACAATAGTGCAGATTGTGTTGGGCACTCTCCAGGGTAGCTAAGTCTGAAAGGTGGCCCACAACCTTTTATTCAGAGCTGTGAAGTGAATTGCTCAAAATGACGGTTAAGGGTATGGGGTTTGCTAAGTAGGAGAAAAATGAATGATTTTTTTTTTATCTTAGAGTCTTGTCAAATAAAATAGTGAACAGTTTTAGTAAATACCAGGAAGCAAGTTGAAAAGAGAATTTAAAAATTATGAAAGGGAAAGACTTAAATCCGATAATGGAAACAATATCCCTCTGAGTCCCAATCTTTTTTTTCTTCAGAAATTGAGAGTTGATTGGAGGAAATAGAGATCACTAGTCTGGAGAAGAGAACAAACTTGAGGAACATATTATCTACTTCAAATATTTAAAAAGTCGAATAAAATAAAAATGGGTTTAGCTTTGGTTAGATGATAATAACTAGGACCAATGGGCAGAATACACAGGGAGGCAGACTTTGGTTTAATGGTAGGAAGACTTTCAATTAGGAATTTCCAATACGACAGTAGGCTGCTGAATGAATTGGGGACAGCCCTTCAAGGAGACTTGTCAAAGCAGTTCTCTCTCACCATCTGCATTAAGTGCTGTTAAAAGGATTGGTGAATTGCTTGGAAGCTTGTTCCTAGATCTGCTTCCTATAGGCCTTTTTTTTTTTTTTTTTAAAGATTTTATTTATTTATTTGTCAGAGAGAGAGCACAAGCAGGGAAGCAGCAGGCAGAGGTAGAGGAAGAAGGAGGCTCCCCGCCGAGCAAGGAGCCCAACGTGGGACTCGATCCCAGGGTCCTGGGATCATGACCTGACCGAAGGCAGTCACCCAACCAACTGAGCCACCCAGGCGTCCCCCTATAGATCTTTTGATTTTAAGACTCCCAACCCAATAAGAGCAATAGTCTGAAATTTCATTGACAACAGTGTGGAGTCATAAGAGGAGTTACAGTCTCCACAACTCTTGAACCCTGCCCAGAGCCTGGGTTATGGAAGGGAAGGAGGAAATGGCATGACTCAAGGGATCCCAGGAAGAATACCAATGAATAGTGATAGCAACACATGAGGGATTTGAATAAATAGATAAATTGTAATCGTTAGCATACAGAAACCTTCTGCCTATCCAAATTCTACCCATTTTTCAAGGTCTAGTTCAAAGGCTAGATGAAGTTGTCCCTTAAGGAATATCTCCCTAAGCTTTAGTAGCTCCTGGAGCATGCACTATCCCAGGCAATGCAATTTCAGATGTGTCTGATCTTTCACTGAAACCTGAAGATTATTTAATAAAGTTTTGAAACAGTAAAGTACTTAAAAATTATTGTTTTAAAAGCTCTGCAGCTAATTTGTCTGAGCACCAAATAGCATTTTCTTATTTTTACTTTTTCTCTCCCTCGATAATCTCAGTTCTTAGATGCTTGATGATGATAGTGATTCCACTTAATCTTCTTCCTCTAAATATGTGTCCTTGTTGTTTGGGTATAATTAAGTTTCCAGGTTGCTTAGGAAACTAAACCTAGGCAGCAGCTGCCAGGGCTTAACAATGAGGTCCCACTCCAATTCAGCATCCTTTGTCAGAGGTTATATGGACCACCTTTACTATTGCAGAGAGATATATTTTTAAATGGTGTATTTAATTTAAATTTTTAAAAATGTATTTTGCAGTGTAATAGTCCAGTAGATCCTCCCCCCCCACCCCCCCCCGAGAGTTGTTGAAGGCAGAGGAGCCTGCCTTACTGTTATAACCACCTATTCTGGGATGTAACAAGCCATTGCATCAGATGCAGACAGCACTGGGGACCTGGCTGGGAGCGAGTGAGATGGGAGCTATGTCTGCGCGAGTGCCAGCATCTCTGGACAGGCAAATGAAAACCACCTGCCAGAGCAATGATACCCAGGAGCCTTCCGCAGGCCAGGCGAGCAGAGTCAATTGTTCCTAGAAAATGAAGGGGAAAAAAAAAGAGTTCAGCCTCATAGAAATTAAAACGGTTCAAGAGATGAACAACATAAGGATAATGGCTTCAGCTGTGGCTTTAGCAGAGTTATCAAGCTCTCATGGACACTTTTTCTGCGTGTTTTATCATCATAATTTTGAGTCATTTATTAAAGAGCTAGTTGCCTGTATCACTTTCTGGGCACGATGTAAAAAAAGAGTATAGTTTCCCCTTGAAGCATCTCAACATTATGGACTATTATTTGTGCCATTTGTGTGTGCACACTTTAGCTTCTTCATTCTACCTGTGCTTACTGGATGTCAGGTGTGGAATAAGAACTATGCCAGGTACAGAGTGAGACAGAGAATTTGTGAACACATTTTATTTAACTTTGCACTCCAAATAGCTATCACGATGGGACCTAGAAGCATTAAAGTATCCTTTTTGAATTTATTTCTATATCAAACTATACTTTGCAAAACCAGAGAGATGAATGAGATTAAAATAAAACAAAGGGAAAGAAAGGTTAATTAATGCTTTGCGTCAAATACTGGCAAGTTAAAGAGTTTAATCTTTGTGATGTTGTTTGATAGGGAAATACATAGTCAGAAAGAAACATACCCTAAATTGACTGCATGTGTGTGAGCATGCAGGGGTGGGGGGTGAAGGCCACAGGTCGGGTGGTAAATTTAGAAATTATGAGATGAAGGGACAAGTTATCTTGGAGAGAAAACGTTAAGATTTCTTGCAGAATGGAGGAGCAGGAATGTAGTAGTCTCTCTCCTCACCAAATAGCCATTTAACTGGAGAAAATTATTTCAAAAAATAAATAAATAAAAGACGCCATCTTTTAAAATCTCAAAAAATTGTCCTAAGGGCACACAGCAAATGGAGAAACATTCTTAAGAAAATCCGTTAAATCCTCCCATGACAGCAGCAAGAGTCCGTGGCATTTGAGTCTCGACCCACTTCCCTCCTACACTGAGCTAGGTGTCGTGGAAAATACTTGGAGAATTCTAATCCAGATGGGTGTGGTCGAGAAAAGGAGAGCTCCCTGTTATTCCAGCTCCAAGTCTGGGAGGGGCAAGACTCCCGTGTGTCCATCTCTCCCAACCTCAGTGCGGCAGAGAAGCTCTATTCTGCATAGGCAGGAAGACTGAGCTCTCAAACCAAGAACCCAAGTGCCATCAGCCCCCCTAGTTTTTGTTTATAGAGCAGGCGTGAGTGTGGTACCAGCACAAGAATAGATACATAGATCCATGGAAAATAACTGACAGTACAAAAATAAATCTTTACATTTATGGTCAGTTGATTTTTGACATAGGAACCAAGGCATTTCAATGGGGGAAAATACAGTCTTTACAGTAACAAATGATGCGGGGCCAACTGGATATGTCCATGCAAAAGAATGAATTTTTTTCCTTACTTCATTCCAGACACAAAAATTAGTTCAAAATGGATCATAGACTTAAATGTAAAAACTGAAACTATACAACCTTTAGAAAAAAATATAGGAGAAAATCTTTGTGACTGAATTAGGCATTGCCCTCTTAGATATAACACCCAAAGAGCAAACGAAAAAAGAAAAAGAAATGTATAAATTGGACTACATCAAAATAAAACATTGTGTGGTGCAAATAATATCTCCAAGAAAGGGAAAAAACAACCCTCAGAATGGAGAAAAATATTTGGTAATCATATCTCTGATAAGGGATTCACATACAAAACACATGTAGAAAGTAATATGACTCAATAATAAAAAATCAAATAACCTAATTAAAAAATGGCAAAGGATTTACATAGACATTCAAATGCATTAAAATCTTTTTTATCTCAAAGAAGACATGTACAAATGACCAATAAGTATATTAAAGCATGGTCAACATAATCAGCTATTAGGAAAATGCAAATCAATAACACTGTACATAACATATACCACTACACACCCATTAAAAAAAAAACAAACCAGAAAATAACAAATACTGGCAAGGATGTAGAGAAATCGGTAACTTTATACATTGCTCTTGAAATGTAAAATGGTGCAGCTATTTCGGAAGACAGTTTGGCATTTCTTTAAAATGTTAAACATAGTTACCATATGATCCAGGAATTCCACTACTAAGCATATACTCATGAAAATTGAAAACATATGTCCACACAAAGATGTGTGTACCAACGTTTATAGCAGCATCATTCCTAATAGCCAAAAACCAGAAGCAACTTAAATGTACATCAACTGATGATCGGTAAATAAAACGCTTTATACATAAAATGTAATGTGATTTGGCCATAAAAAGGAACAAAGTACAGACACATGTGAACACATTTGTGAAAACATGTTACATAAAGACATCCAGTCACAAAAGGCCATGTATTTTCTGATTCTACTTATATAAAAAGTTCTGAAGCAGCAAATTTGTACGCTGAAAGCAGATTATCAGTTTAATGAAGGGGTAGAGAGGGACAGGAATGGGGGATGACTGATATTGGAGAGGAGTTTCTTAGGGAAGTGAGACAAATGTTCTGAACAGATTATGGTGATCGTTGCATGACTCCCTAAATACACTGAAACTACTGCATTATAC
The DNA here is from genome assembly GCA_028533885.1 of Nasua narica. Lineage (NCBI taxonomy): Eukaryota > Metazoa > Chordata > Mammalia > Carnivora > Procyonidae > Nasua > Nasua narica. The sequence continues at coordinate 8,258,064 of CM052814.1, read as the reverse complement.
ATTTTAAATGAGTGGATTTTGTGCAATTGAATTATACACCCAGGATGCTTTAAAAAGGAAAATACTCAGGTTGGAGGAATATCACAAAGGCAAGCAGAGAGCTGCAATGGTATAAAACAACTTCAGAGAATGGCCAGTAGTCTTAATTGGCTGGAGAAAAGGATGAGTGTGTGTTGTGGAGATGGTGTGTAGTGAGAAAGTAAATTAGAAATGCAGAACGCAGACGAATGTCTGCCTGTGGAGCTCACTCCAATGACGTCACTCTGCCTAATGAGTAATGGGAATCAATGAAAACTTCTGAGCAGGAGAGTAATGTGATTCAAACAGTGTTATAAGAAGATTAATTTTGGTATGGCAGAATTTTTAGTTTCGATACACATCATTCTTGCATTTTAAAATTCCATCATTATATGCCAACATTATTTCTCATTTTTTTGTCAATCCAGTCCCTCTACAAGAAACAAGCTAACTGCTTTGCCATTTCTCATATTTAAACGGTGTATATCTTTCTTTATTCAATTCACCCCAATTGGAAGTTACTCTTCCCTGCCCTCTACTATATTTTGAGGCTGAGTTTGAAACACATGTCTCTAGAAACCCTCTCCAATTACTCCTATTGAATTTGAATCACTACATCTCTTTGCAGCATGTATGTATCCAACGTGTGCTATGCTGGTTGATGTATTAGTATACATAGTAAATTAGAGTATATATAATATATATACTATAATAATATTATATTAGTATACAGAACAAAAGTTATTCACTTATACATTATGTATCACTATAAGAAGTGAATATATTCACTTATATATTATGTATTCACTTATACACAAATATTCATTATACATACATGTAATTATGTAATTTTTAATATATGTTTTCCTAACATAAATTAAAGGCTAGTGCTAGAAATTTCTGTGGAATGTGTTCTGAGTAGCCATAATATAAGATTCAGGGTCTAAAAAGTTACTCAGAAATGTTATAGCTAGCGAAATCCTCAGGGAGGGCCATATTCTTTTGGTATACTCTTGCTTCAGATCATTTGGCCAAATCTAATTTTCTCTGTGCGACATTTAATGGCTATATTCTCAATTTTCAGAATGTGCTATCTATAATATGCATTTCCCAGATGGTCCTATGGTTGCAATAATATTACAAAACGCTTACATCTTTTTAATTAACTTTTTCTCTTTCTGACACCTTCTGACTAGTGCTGCACCCCAATCACAGTGGCCTGGTGATGACAAGTGTTGCTTGGAAAACTGGGTGCTATGCTATTGTAACCTCACTGCAGGTGCTGAGAACAACTGCCTTAGCCACAAAGGGGGTTCTCATTCAATGTCATGCTCAGGAAGTGTATGCCACAGCTTCTTGGTTGGCATTTGGCTTCATTATTAAACATTTCTAGTTAGTGAGAAGAATGGCCATCATAATCTTTCCTGGTGCCTGGGACCTATAAACGATGGGTCTTCTTGGGAGACAAGAGTACCTCACAGATTTAATTAATTACGCAGTGCACATCACCGAGGTCTTAGCTTTGCTCTGCCTAAATGAAGGCCATACACAAGAAACTCATGAATGGACACAAAATATCATTTTGTTCATTTTGATCAAATATTGAAGAATAAAGGGATTTTTATGTCCATTTCTGTGTCTATCATAAATTAACGCCTGGGAGAGAATTTCATTTCTCTAAAAAAGAACTCGCTTTAAATTGAGGAGACTTTGGCTAGTTCCAAATTCTGGTTCTCATTATATATATATATATATATATATATATATATATATATATAAAGTATAAACTTGCTGATCCTTGGTTCACAATCTTTTAAAGGGTAGTTATGAAAATCAAATGAACTAAGCCTAGAAAATTGACTGACAAATTAAAATATTCTGCAGATGAAAGTTAACATTATTTTACAAGTTGAAAAATGTCAAATATATATTTCACAGTAAAAAAAGAGCCCAAAAATAAATGCTGAAAGATAGTTCTAAGAGAGGCTTTGAGCCATTTAATCTGTTTTCTTCATTAGGTAAACCAACACACAAGTACTTACATATGAATTCTGTAGCCATGCCATTTATAAAAAATAGGAAGACAGGTTCTTTTTATTTCTTTTTTCTTTTTTTTTTAAAGATTTTATTTATTTACTTGATACAGAGAGAGAGAGAGAAATCACAAGTAGGCAGAGAGGTAGGCAGGGAGAGAGGGGGAAGCAGGCTCCCTGCTGAGCAGAGAGCCCGATGTGGGGCTCGATCCCAGGACCCTGAGATTATGACCTGAGCCGAAGGCAGAGGCTTTAACCCACTGAGCCACCCAGGTGCCCCAAGACAGGTTCTTTTTAAGTGCGATGAAGTAAGTTCAAATGGGCCACACTTTGGAATTAGAAGGAATATTAAATGCTGAGGAGCAGATCCAGCTACTGGAAATAGAAGCAAGTCTTGTCAAAGGTAATGGTAATAGATAAGAGGTAACTCCTAAGTAACCATTGGCATAAGGAAGATTCAGCTGGTGCGCCCAGTATATCCACAGGCATCCAATCCATGGCAATGGAGTAACCCAGAGGAGAGAGGATCTGTAAAGTCAAATTAGTTAGGTGTCTCACAGTTGACAGGACCTCAGATACCTGGCTGGGGTACATACATAATTTTATGTCCTTGCTATGATATCTCTAGAGTTGAGTCTTATTATCACCACTATTCCATAGATGAGGAAACTGAGGCACAGAGAGGTTAACCAACATGGCCAAAGTAAAAAAAAAAAAAGTCCTATCCAGGCATCAGGTTCTAGAGCTCTCACTACTAAACACTGTATCTCAGTCCCACGAACAATCCCAGAGTCAAAAAAAGATGACTTCGTGCTGTCTGCTCTCCACTATCATAGAAATGGACTCCCGGTAGCTAGAGACCGTGACCTTAAATTAGAGGTGTATTATTGACTTTAGTGAAGTTCAGGTCTGAGCTATGAGAACAACTTCAGTATGGTCTCTGAACTATAAGAAGGACTATAAGAATCAGAGAATAAGGGGAAAGTGGTGTGCAGGATAAGATAAACTCTAGAAATGGGTTCCGGTGAAAAGTCAGGAGATGGGCATTTGCTGGTGAGACCAAGACATATGCAGCAGGGGTAGGTGTAAAGAAGGATGTGGCTGGAGAGTCCGAGAGCCATAAGGTGTAGTTTGTGTTTGTTAAATCACTCCTGCCTGAAGAAGAACTGGATGGACTGGGATGGCCTCACCAGTAGGGAAAACAGCAAGCAGGACCATTATTCTGTTCCAGGGAGGGCTGGCTTTTGTTGGTCATATATAACCTCTATCTCTTCAGATTGCCTGCTCTACTTTCATTAACATTTTTCTCTTTTAGAGATAGTTATGATCCGAATCAATATAGGCCCCAGTATAGGCATGTGAGAAGCAGACACAACCCGAAGTTCATCCATTCAACCGCACTGTGGCACACGTTCCTGGGGGACCCTACTGGTAGTGCTGTAATTGTACAGAAGTATCCTGGAGAGGTGGTGAACTCAGGAATTTTCCAATATGCAACAATATACAACAAATCATGTTTTGAAAGCTTCCCTTCCTGATGACACATTCAGCATATTTCCAGATTTCCTCAAAGGGGCTCCGAATTTCTCCCCCCATTTTCAAAGAAAAACAAAGAACTAAACTGGAAGTATACAAAATAAATCATAATGAAAGGGACTCTTTCTCTGCACAGTAATATCAGATTACGTGTATTACATACAGAGCTATTTTAATAATCTGGGTGAGATGGCTCAGGGCAAGGCCCTGGGGCTACTCGATAGGGTTGGACCCACTGAGCCACTTGATTCTGGAAATATCTTAGGGGTCATCTCTTTGTAAATGTTCACTTTAATTCAACAAATATTTCTTTTCTTCCTAGTACTATTAGGAAAATAAAACGATTAAGACATGACTTTTTCTGCATTTGTTATGATTGATTAGTTATTTTTACAAAGAAACTACAAGTTTAATTTTCTCACATGTGGAAAGTAGGGGTAAGTAGGACAGGGCTACTGTGGTAGTTTGAGATTTCAGAAACTCAGGCCCCTTTTACTTGTTTACATTACATATATATATGTATATATGTATACATATATACATAGAGAACAAGAACGAGAGAGAGAGAGCACAAGCTGGGAGTGGGGGCAGAGGGAGAAGGACAGGGAGAGAAGCAGACTCCCTGTTGAGTGCGGAGCCCCAATGCTGGGCGTGGGGCGCAATCTCACAACACTGAGATCACTACCTGAGCCAAAATCAAGAGTTGGCTGTTCAACCGATTAAGCCACCCAGGCACCCCTACATTGACATATTTTTTCTTTATTGACATGTACTTACATATAGGATAATGCACAGATCTTAAATGTACAATTCAATGAGTTTAGACAAATTTATATAAATTTGAAATCAATACCCAAATTATTATTTCCATCATTTTCAAAACTTTCCCTATGTTATTTTCCAGCTAACATTTCATTCCAAACTCACAGAGATCCACACTGTTCTGATTTTTACCCAATTGTGTTAGTTTTCCTTGTTCTTTAGCTTCAGATAAATAGATTATCACTATCATTCCATATCTGACTTCTTTATTTCATTATAATGTTTTTGAAGTTAATTCATGTTGTTGCATATAAGTAACATGCAACATACAGTTCATTACTCTTTATTGCTGAACAGCATCCCGTTGTGTGAATGTACCACAATTTGTTTATCCATTTTCCTATAGATGGCACATTTGGGATTTCAGTTTGGGGCTGTTATGGATGAAGATCCTTGTGTGGACATAAACTTTCATTTATCTTGGCTAAATTCCTAGAAGTAGATTGCTGGTTATAACATAGACAATGCTTAACTTTGTAAGAAACCACCGAAAGACTTAAAGGTGGTTCTACCATTTAAGGTTTTACTAACTGTGTATGGAAATTTCAGTAGGTCCACATTGTCCTAAGTATTTGCTATTGTTAATTTTAAACTTTAGCCATTCTAATGAGTGTGCAGTGACATATCATTGTGGCTTTAATTCGCATTTCCACTCTGGCTAATGATGTTAAACTCCTTTTCATGTGATTTTAGACCGTTCATACATTTTCTTTTATGAAGTGTCTTTATGGGGTACTTGGGGGGCTCGGTTGGTTAAGCAACTGCCTTTGGCTCAGTTTATGATCCTGGAGTCCCCGGATCAAGTCCCCCATTTGGCTCCCTGCTCGGCAGGGAGCCTGCCTCTCCTTCTGACCCTTCCCCTCCTCATGTTCCCTCTCTCACACTCTCTCTTTCTCAAATAAATAAAATAAAATCTAAAAAAAAAAAAAAGCAAAGTGTCTTTCTAACTGGAAAATGTGTCTTGTTTATTGATTTGTTAGAATTTTTTGTATGTTCCAGGTTCAAGTCCTCTATCAGATTTTGTAAATATTTCTTCTAACCTGTGACTTTCATTTTCTTTTGGTATCTTCTGAACAGAAGTTTTTAAATTAGATGAAGTTCTATTCATCAATGTTTAATTTGATCTTTATGCCCTTCAAAGGGTATTTTCATACTTCAAGATTAAGAGGGTATAATCCTGTGTTTTCTTCCATAAGCTTTATCTTTTTAGCTATTATGTTTCTGTTATCTATCTCAAATAAATCTTTGTGTATGATGTAAGGCAGGAGTCAGGTTTGTTTTCTTTCCTTATGGATATCCTCCTTTTCTAAAAATATACACACACAAACACACACACATATCCTTATATTAAATATATATATTATATATCCATATAAAGATATATTTATATCTATAGATACAGGGACATATAGGTATATCTCCAGTTGGCCCCACACCATGACTGAAACACTCAACTTTCCTCTACTACTATCAGGGTTATCTTTACAGGTGTGTATCAGGACTATTTTTCTTGTTCCATTGATTTGTTTATCCTTGTGCCAATATCACACTGTCTTAATTACTGTAAGTCCTCTTATTTTGTTTTCCCTCATGATTGCCTTGGCTTCTTTGGTCCTTTTCATTTTGAGTTGGAATTTGATTGATACGGCACTAAATGTATAGGTCAACTTGAAGTGAAATGACATTTTTATAATATTGAAATTTCTAATGTAAGAACTTAGTAATGCCTTTATTTATTTTCCTCAATAATATTGTGAAGTTTTCTCTGTAGAGGTCTTAACATATTCTATTGTAATTATCCCAAAATATTTAATTTTGTGCATTGTTTTAAATTATAATTTTGAATTTTAAAAATTTATTATTGAAGTATAATTGACATACAATGTTATGTCGGTTTCAGGCATACGATTTACTGATGTGACAATTCCATACATTACTCAGTGCTTGCCACAATAAATGTAGTCATCATCTGTCACCATACAGCATTATTACAATATTATTGAGTATGTTCCCTCTGCTGTACATTTTATCTCTGTGACTTATTTATTTTAGAACTGGAAATTTGTACTTCTTCACCTATTTTAGCCATCCCTCCACCCATCTCTCCTCCAGCAACCACCCATTTGTTCTCTGTATTTAAGTCTGTTAGCTTTTTTATTGGTTTACTCGTTTATTTTTTAAAAATTTCACTTCCGTATTGCCTCTTCCCCTGCTTTAATTTTTCCCCGTAAAAAACTATTTCATTATTGTCTGTGTCTTTTCATATTTGAAGATGCTTGACTAAGGAAAGGGAGAGAGATAGGGTGGTAGCGAGGAGATTTAAGATTATTGTTTTTTTGTTTTATGTTGCAGTTACTCTGGATGAATATGCTAATAGTCTGAGAAGATAGAACTAGTATGTAAAAAGAGGTTGAGGATACAGGACAGAGTGGGCAGTAATTGATGTCTATGTGGATATAGAACTTTGTACACGTGGGACATTTTGTCTTAAGATGCAGGTTAAGAAGACTGTTAACTAGACTTACTGGAGTGATTATTTTACAAAAATACAATTATCAAATCATTATGTTATAGACCTAAAACTAATATAATGTTGTATGTCAATGACATCTCAATTAAAAAAAAGAAGACTGGGGGCACCTGGGTAACTCAGTTGGTTAAGCAACTGCCTTCGGCTCGGGTCATGGTCCCAGAGTCCCGAGATCGAGTCCCATATTGGGCTCCAAGCTCTGTGGGAGGTCTGCTTCTCCCTCTGACCTTTTCCCCTCTCATTCTCTCCTTCTCTCAAATAAATAAATAAAATCTTTAAAAAAAAAAAAAGAAGACTGGAGAGAAGGAATACATAGGCGTTCTTATTTAGATAATTTGCAGGTAGCTGCTCAGAAGTCAAAGGCATTTGTTTCAGATGGTTTGAAGTCTGTGGATGAAGTTGTACAAGGATCCATCTCCTGAAAATGAAGGGAGTGACGGATGAGCAAAGACTGGAGGAATGAGACAAAGGTGGAAACAGTCACTGAGGAAAACGGGCAAGGAGATGGATCAAGGGCAAGTTAGCAAAGGGTGCAGCTAATGTTGGAGACAGTGGACTGGTTGTAGATAAACCACATGATTATCTACTTGTCTGCTGTTAAAGGCTCAGAGACTTCATGGTAGATGGAAAATTTGGGCTTCTCTGGGAAGGAGCACAGGAAGAAAGCCATGGGGATTTGAAAGCATTATTAAGAGTGGTTCCACGATCAGACTTGTAATCCAAGTTGACAAAAGCAACTTTCTTGAGTGATTGAGGAAATTGAGACTCTGTGGTATTGAAAAGTTGATTCGATAGTAGAGAGCTTGTTGACCTTTTGAGAAGAGCAAGTTGCCACCCATTTTGGTTGTAATTTGAGAGCATGAACAGATAGTTTCCCTCCACTGTATCTCCTTCACCAACCAACCAGCTCTCTGAAAATCCTCCCACTGTTGCCACCCCTAATGACGAATGAAAATCAAGTCACATGATAAACTGTCAAATACATCCATACCCTCAGAGACAGAGTATTTGAAACTAGGTCTGTCCCAGAACATCTGGGAAGCTACACTTTCTCTGACTATGAGACTCTACTACTCCAAGGAATTTTGAAGACTGTTTCAATGCCCCGAGGCCCAGTGCTGTTCATCCACAGAACAGGGGAGTCACATGTGCATCAACTCACCAGAGTGAGAGGTAAAATATGGATGGTTTAGGGGGCTCTGGTTTGCCTTTCAAGGAGGGTTTACCCAAAGCTAGCAAGTCTGCCCACCCCCACTAACTACAGATCAACCTGGCTTTAATTAACAAAACCCTGGGGTTTCCGTAGCAACTGTGTGGGGCTTTGAGGGATATACCAACCAGGCTGTGCTTGGTTGCTAGGGAAACAACAGCAGGGGGCACTGGGGAAGCTGGGCTAGGCTGGTAGCTGCCGCTTGCAAGGTACACATCCTGTGGGAGGAGCATTTCCAACTACTGAGATCTCAGTCTCACAGATTTCATCATCTTGGAATCACCAGTTACAAATAATTACAAGAAAAAGATTCCTGACTTTAGAATGAAGCCTGAAAGCGTTTTCTCTCCACTCACCTTTCCTCAGTCAGATCTGTGTGTATGTGTGTGTGCTGGTGTGCCTGCGTGCCTGTAAATGATTGGCACACAATAAATATAAGATAACTAAACAATGGCGATTTACAGCTGAAAAGGTGAAGGTTGCCTCTTGAGATATGGGACACCTGAGAGGCATCTGATCTGAGATAGTGTTGGGGGAAGGCTCTGCAAAGTTGGAGAGATGTCTCCCATTATTGCAAAACAATGTAGGAAAACTTTTCAGACTCAAACAAGAAAGGCAATTAGTTTCCTGTTTGGAAACAAAGAGACATCTGTGCAAAGTATGCTAGCATATTCACATGGGGCAGGAACTGTACATGAGCAATGCATTCCAGCTGTACATCTCTCCCCTTCTTCACCCCAGTCCAAAGCTCCAGTTAGTTTCGGTGGAATTATTCACCACTGGCTACGGGAAAGACAGATGCATTAATAATCAATTCTAAGCTTTCTCTCAAGGGTGCAGGAAAAAGATGTGCTGTAGACCCTAATTACAATATCTGTATTGAATTTTAAAAGATTTTTGGGATTCTCTGCACCTCACAAAATCCACAGGATCTTTATTACGCTGAAAAGAAAACTGATGTCTCTGGACATTAGTAACTTACCCAAGTCACAAAAGAGGTAACTGAGAGAGAGACTGGACCCATTCTAGCTGACAATGTTAATGACACTACTTTCGGAACACTTAATCTGTTTGCCACCCTTTACGCAAACATCCCCATTTAATCCTCACCATCGTCCAGGAGAGTGTGTGTTGTTATTTCTATTTCATAGAAAAGAGAACAGGCTCAGAGAAGTATTGTGTAAATTATCCCAGGTCACGCAACTAGTAAGAGGTAGAAACTGGATTCAGTCGCAGGTGCAAGTGACTCAGATCCAAGCACTTCACTATGACTCAGCATCTCCGAATTCGGAGTTGGGGTGTCTTTCATCACAGGGCATGAAAGGGCCTGGGTGGTTACATATTCACTGTGCAGAAGTCAAAGCTGAAATCATAACCATTTGAATATTGTCCCAAAGACGCCACTTTCTCTGGTTTTCTGCCTTACATGTGAAGGATGATAAGTAAATTTCTAGCCTCTTCTTCCTGTGGTACAAATTTTCCGCCCTGTTCCTGACCCTGATCCTGAACTCATGGCTCCTGACCTTGTCCTACTTTGCTTCACCCGTTAGTGCCATCCCTTTCCATAAGTTGAGCTCAAATTTGGGATCCCAACCCCATCAGTCCCTTACAAATTTTTACCACCTATGGTTCCTTTCACTGTAATCTCTAGGACTGTTTGCTGCTAGAGACTTTTTTTCTGTACATTTTTAAATTTAAATAAACAGGGTCCAACTAAGATAACCTGTATTCCCTCTTACTTAATGTCTTCATCTTCTCCTAAATTAGTTAGGAGACTTCATGTAATTGACTGGTTAGGAAAAAAGAGATTTTTGTTATATAAGCCTTTACCAAAACCCAATGGGAAGTAGAATTGAGATGCATTATTTTCTCCCATGATGCTGATGCTCCATGAAGTCAATTAAATTTATATAAAAAAATCTCTACCATCAATCCTTATCCTTTGTGCTAGAAAACAACTGTTCCCAGTCTGTGTGTTTCTTCTTCTTAAATTCAGTAAATGACATTATGATCCATATTATAGCACCCATCCCCATCTCCTAAACTGATGGTACCAAGTGATAGCTTCTATAGGCACCTGGCTGTTTTCTGTTGGACTCACTCATATACCTGTGGTCAACCGATAGCCTCAGTTTACCTCCATCTCAGAAGGATAAACAACTAATATTCAGAGTATGTGATGTCTCTGTATGTGCTGAACAGTACATAAAACAGGTTATCAGGATCTCTTGGTCTCTTGTCTATTTTTTCCATTTTGCTTCTCCATACAGCATACATGACCTTTTATAGCATGGCTTAGTTTGGTTAACGGTGCATTAGCAAATGTGAACAAGCAGAGGTTTGAAAAACCCTTGTGTTTTGGGACTTGTCCTTTCCTGCTGTGGCCCCGAGACCATTACCATGTGAAAAAGTTCAAGCTAGCCCACTGGAGAGTGGGAGCCCAGTATGGAGAAGAACTCAGGCGTCCTGGCCAATGTCCTGCCAACAGGCAAATATACGAATGGGGCCATCTTGGATCACCCAGCCTCTGTCTGACTTGCCCGCTCACCAAAGATGCTTGAGCGAGTGCAGGGGCAAACAGCCAAGCTGACCTAGACAACCGATCTGCCCAGCCAATGCGCAGAATCATGAGCTACCTGAGTGGATATTGTTTCAAGACTCCAAATTGTGGGGGTGCTTGTTATCCAGCAGCAGCTAACAGATACAAGGTGGAAAGAGATGGTGACACAGTTTGAGATCATGACCCGGCATTCACCAGGCTCAGTGTCACTCTGTGAAGTGTAAATAATTTTATTCCCCAGATTTGTTGTTATGCAAAAGGAGAATGATTCAGGACGGAGGAAGAATGTATAATGCCGATTGGTCAGTGGGGAATTGCCAGAGGGACGTCCTCAGGGGGTGCAATCTTGTTCAGTCTAAAATGGGAATAAAGTCAGTTCAATAACAACATAATAACAGGCAAATTATGCCAATAAATACATATGGTGGGAGAGGGAGCTGGTGGAGATTCTTATCTGAAAAGTATGTATTTTTAATGAAATAAAAAGCAATGTCATCAGCTGAGAAGGAGGATGGGGGAAAAGGTGTTGAAGGTTTCAAGGGACAGGAGGCAATATTAGATGCCTATCTGAAAAAGGCTAAGAGTGAACAAAAAAAACCAGAGTGACAAAATCCTCTTCCTTACAATCAAAAGCAATATGTATTAAACAAAAGTAGATTTATTTAAAAAATATTGTGATACAACCACACAATAAAAGAAAATTATATTTTGAAAGACAGTGGAAAGTCAAAAGATAATACTTGAAAATACTTGAAAGTCAAAGTGAAGAAAAAAAAGCAGGATACAGAACTATATATAGAATGTGACCACATTTAAAAATATTTTCTCACCAGTAAGTAAAAATAAAACTGGAAATAAATATGCCAACATGTTAAGAGTAGTGTTCTCCGGGTTTATAAATTCTAGTAACTTTTATAGCTTTTTTTAATGCTTTTTTGCATTTTTTTTTAGTTTCTTACGAGAACATGTTAAAAAAATAGGAAAAGAAATAACTGAAGCTGTTTTGAAAGCAAACTAACAATGGGAACAACAATTTTTTCCTTCCCTTCCCTTGCTTCTGACAGGCAGAGTTGAAATACTGGAAATTTCCAATAGCGGACAAAGTGCAGTGGGAAAATAACATAGAACATAGAAAATAAAAGAATCACAGAAATATAGACCAGTTAATAAAGTATAGGAGCTTTGCTCTTAGGGCTGTTAGGCCCTTTCTTGCTTGTTACAGTTCGGAGATATTTATGTTCTATCCCCAAATAGTCAGTAGCACTTTACATTTCCCTATCTTGTTTTTATATTTCCCAGCCAGAAGTCTGCCTCCACGTGAAGGATGTGGGTCTGTGATTTCCCAGTCCAGGAGCCCAGCTGGGAAACCTTGAATTCCTTCAAGGTCAATACCATGGGAAGAAAGCCGCAGTCCATAGGGTGCCTAGGCTTCTTCTTCATTTCCACTTCCTGGCTGGAAGACATATTTCATAGTTGCTGCTTCATCATTCAGGTGAGACCCTGCCCCTACCCAGAGATGTAAGAACAAATGGCGTTTTGATTATGAAATGGCCATATTCAGTCAAAAATACTTACTTAACATCAGCAATGAGAGTGAGCTCTAATAGTAGACAAAACTGGATCCCTACCCTTAAGGTGTTAATACAATGGGGGAAAAGTGTATTATAACACAGTGGCTTTCCTTTTGACTGTGAAAATACCGCTTACAGCACATTCTGGTACACACACACACACATACACACATGCGAATATGAAAACTAAAAGTTTCGCAAGATGATATTCCTATTATACGTAATTCTCTCTGAATCTTTTAAAATTAATTTTACGAGTTACGATTAAGTCACAAACCAAGTGTTGAAGAACTTGGCCACAGTAAAAAGAACAGAGGATTTGGAGTCAGAGACTTGCATTGCATTCCCAAACCCATGGTTCATTGGCTTTGTGATTCTGCAAGATTATTTAACCATTCTCAGTCTGGATTTCCTCACCTATAAAATTGAGCTATTAGCACCCCTTCCAAGGGGTAGTTCTAAAGATTCAATGTTATAATGTCTGTAAAGTTCTTAGCATAGTCCTGGTACTTAGAAAATGTTTGCTAAGGGGCAGCTATTATTATTATTGTAGTAGTCATTAGCGTTGCTATTATACAGGCGTGATTATGGTGTGCAGGAGAGGAATGCCATTCCCTTACTTGTGGGAGAAGAGACAATCGGGTGCTCAGTGAACACACAGGAACGGTCTGGTTATATGGATGATGGTCATTGTATTAGTCTATGTGACTTAGGGGAGAGGAAATGGGTTATGCAAATGACTGCTGATCTTGCCATGAGGTGTGTAGGTCTTAGAAGCAGGCAGGCACTACACATCTATGGAAATATTCTTTTGTTGTTATTGTTTTTTAAAGATTTTATTTATTTGTCAGAGAGAAATAAAGCGAGAGAGGGAACACACGCAGAGGGAATTGGGAGAGGGAGAAGCAGGCTTGGAGGCAAGCAGGGAGCCAGACGTGGGGCTCGATCCCAAGACCCTGGGATCATGACCTGAGCCAAAGGCGGAAGCCACCCAGGAACCCCTATGGAAATATTCTGTCCTTCTTTTCTTTTTTCTGTTGATTTAAGAAAACTATGGACAATCTAGTATAGCCTTATGATTTAAAAAAAAAAAAAAAGCTTATAGACAAGAGAAAATAAAAAGAATGTGAGTTCAGTGAGAAGGTTCAATTTCACTAGTTTGAGGATGGTCATGTTTTTGAGTACTCTTAAAGGAAAAAGCTGGCTGATTTTTAAAAAATATTTACTTATTTATTTTAGAGAGAGAGCGAGAGAGAGAGTGGGGGGAGGGACAGAGAGAGAGAATCTCAAGCAGACTCCCTGCTGAGTGCAGAGCCCTAGGCGAAGCTCGATCTCAGGACCCTGAGATCATGACCAGAGCCAAAAGTAAGAGTTGGATGCTTGACTGACTAAGTTAACTGGCTGATTTCTAAAAACACTGGATCCCCGGTGTTTTAAAAATCTTAGAATCTTAGGGTCATGATGACTTGGGTACATGTGAATACTATCGGAGGTGGAGGAGAACCAAGTCCTGTTCAAGAAACTACCCAAGAACATATAGGAAACATTATTTGGAGAATTTCCTGTCTCATATGGAGGGACCAGACCGCTGTGACTCACACTACTCAGTGAATCTCATCTGCCTGCAGAACAGCCCTGTAATTCATCTCCCTTCAGTAAGAGATGGTAGAGATTGGCTCTGTGTCTGTTAATTGACGGTCTAATAATTCAATATGAAAGTGATCATTAGGAATCCTTTTAAATGGCTTACAATTCAAGATGAACATTAACATATATATTTTCTCTGTTCAACAAAAGCTTATTAACAAAAAAAAAAAGAAAAGAAAAAGAAGAAAAAATATAGAGGCTAGAATAAAGAGATTCCCCCCTCCCCTTTGGAGTTATCCAAAGCATTTACATTAGCCTGAGTGTGATAAATGGATGTGTCACCTCTCTGAGAGATAAGAATCTCTGACCTTTCGCTGCTTGGGTGAGCCATTAGGGCAAATTATGAAAAAAGCAAACTTCAGTCCTGAAGCAGGGATTATCCCTTTTTGGATCTCAAATTCTCTATCACCTATCTTTCCGATCTTTCTCTTGCCCCTCTGCTTTGCCCTTTATCCAGGATTTTCAAAACTATAATCCAGATGAGTGGGAATTCATACCAGATGATTTATAGGATTTGCTTATGTAAGCTGGTAAATGATCCAAAAATTATTTAAGTCTCTTAGAATGGCCAGACTTGGTGTTTTGTGATCTGGATGAATAGGGATATGCCTTGGAATGTCAGTGAGCAAGTACGCTTTGGGGGCCCACTGAATCACTGGCAGCTTCCATAAAGTATACTCAGTAGCTAAAAATTCTACAAATAGGGAAACCCTAGGAAGGTTATTGTCAGTGCAGTTTGAAGTTGTAAGAACAGTTAGGTGGAATTAAATCCAGAGCCTTCATTTTCAGTAAAGATAACATGTCAAGAAGACTGAAGCACCTTGTCCAATGTCACACATCTGGTTGGTGGCAGACCACATCTCCTGATACTTGGTTCACAGCTCTTCTTAGGATTCCATAAGGCCCCACGGGAAGAAAAATCTTTTTATTTCCCTGATTCAAAGGAATCTGGATGGCCTTTTCCCAATGCTTTTATGATTATCAAGACAAACAAACAAACAAACAAGAAACAGACTCATAAATACTGAAAACAAACTAGTGGCTTCCAGAAGAAAGAGAGTGGGGGCAAGGGCGAAGTAGGTGAAGGGGATCGAGAGGTAGAAGCTTCTAGTTATAAAATAAATAACTCATGGGGATGAAAAGTATGGCAGAAGGAATATGGTCAATGATACTGTAATAACGTTGCTTGGTGACAGATGGTGGCTACATTTTTTCCATACATTTAAAAATAATATTTGACTTTTTTTTTTTTAGTTACGCAATGATGCGTTTATTTCCCTTGGCATACGATGAAGTTCTTAAAGTTAGGGGTGTGCGTTATTTATCATCCCCTTATATAACAGACACAGTGTTAATAGATGTTTATTGAAATGCATTTATGTTATATTCTCATATTGCTTGCAAGAGAGTAGGGAACAGATTTTAGACCTCCTGATTGATACTGGAGCCCAGTTTTCTTTACTGAACGGCACAGATTCCTTAACTCTCCAGCTCTCTTCAGAGTGATTCCTCACGCACCGCAGCTGAAGCAGTCATGCTCTAGTGACTCCAGATGGTTGGCATGGGCTTTGGGCAGCTGGGTGGGGAACACACCTTCCGTCTGATTGCACTCACCGTGGGTGGGCGGGTGCCCTCTGTCAGGATGGCTGCAACCAGAAGCCAACTGGGTGGCTCATGAGGTAAAGGCAGCAAACAGGAATTGCCATAATTCCAATCCCAAGGTTGACCCAGCTGAGGAGATAGCACGTCGTTGACCTTGAAATAACTGGTCCGTCCTTACACAGGTCATTTCCATTATCACTGCCTCAGGGCTTGGCTTCTTCCTCAGAAACATTTCCCTTCCATTCCATATCCAGCTTCAGAAATAAGTCATCAAGAACCACCGTGCCTTATTGAGTCAGCCGTCTGGAGGGCTACCAAATTCTCCTTAGGTGGTGGAGGCTTATAATGCCACAGTCCACGTCCAGATGGGCAATTACAGGTAAACAAAGGAGGTAGAGAGGCCAGCTTCCCCAACTCAGGAGAGCTCTCAGAGGGGCTGATGAAGCTTTTTCCAATCTGGAGTTTTCTCTGATGTATCTGACCATTCTCACCACTTCCAAGATGCCAATATTATTTCCTGGGCATGGCAATAGTGTCTCAACTGGTTTCTTGGCTTCTGCCTTTGTATCTCCTTGTATTTTCCTCAACATAGAGCAGTGTTTTGTTTTATTTTTTTTCTTTTTAGTAACAGAAGTCAGTTCAGGTCACTCTACTGCACAAAACCCTCCAGTGGCTTTCCATTTCCTTCTGAGTAGATGCCAAAGTCCTTACAATGATCTATAAGGTCCCAGGCAGCTGAGCTCCCACGGCCTCTCTGATCTCGTTTCTATTCTTCTGTTCCACCCTCCGATCACACAAGCCTCCCTATGATCTTCAAACATTCCAGGGTCTTTGCACTCGCCGTTCAGTTTTGCCTGGATTGTTCTTACCCCGGCCCTACCTCAGACAACGACCTAGCTAACACTTTACTTCCTTCAAGCCTCACCTGGCCACCCTATACCAAACCAAATCAATCTTCCCCAGGACACTGCTAACCACTCTGCCTGCATTATTTCTCGACTAGCTGGCATACACATTTTGCTGATTTCTTGTTTCTGTGTTCTCGGTAGAATGCATGCTCCACGAGGGCAGAGCTGTCTGTGCTTTGTTCACTACTATATCCCCAGAGCCCAGAGCAGAGCCTGACATATAGTTAAGCAACATGTTTTGAATGAACATAAGATATTGGACAGATTAATCATAGCGTCTGCCATATATGCAATCCTCTTTTTAATAGAAAAAGTGTTATCCCTAGTTCTTGCTGAAAGAAGACTTTTTTTTTTCTTCAGCAGTGGCCATGTTCTGTACTATATAACTCTGTGTTTCACCCTCCTGTACCTCTACCTTAATTGATTGCACCAGGGGTAGGCATAGGACTCAAAGGCAATCAGCCCATAGGCTGCTTCATGGCCTGGATGAAAGAGCTCTAACCTAACAGGAATAACCATGAGTAGCTAGGTAGATTACAGTCTCTATCTTAGGAATCTAAAATAGGAACTAAGAATTTCTCCAAAGGAGTACAAAGTGGGGGGGGGGGGGAAGGAAAAGAAAAGAAAGAAAGCAAGCAACTGGCTCCAATGAATGTAAATGCCTCAGGAATGAGGGCAAGAAATAGTTGCTGCTGATGGAGTAAGCAGGCTGTGAGAAGCTTCTGGAATTCTCTGAGATTCTTGTCTTTCCTACTATTATGTGTGACCTCCTAATAACTCCTTACACATTGCAGAAGTCGTAAAGTCTCTCCTCCTTGCCTAACCGAAGCAAGCTGAGATGAAGCAGAGGAAGAAGATCATTTTTGTGTGGTTGTTAAAACACTGCTCTGGCTTAGGTAGAAAGGTCTTCCAGATTTGAATTCCTTAATAATAACATGTAACAATTATTAAGCACTTACTGTACATCAAGCACAATACTAATCACTTTATATATGCTAGCTCGCAATACCATGAGACATGTAGGTAAAAGGATTCTGAAATCCGTATAAATGTTACCTGAATATTCAAGTCACTGTTCTCTTATTACTGCACCACTGAAATAATCTTCTCATTGGTCTTCCTGTCTGCATTCTTGTCCCGCTCTACAACAGAGAGGAGACACATCAAGGAGAGAATTTTTTTTTTTTTTTTAAGGAGAGAATTTTTGAAAGAGAATTGACAAGCTATGTTTGCTGCTGCTCAAAACCACCCAGTGGATCCCCATCCCATTTAGAATTAAATTCAGGCTCCCTAGGTGGGCATAAAGCCCCTGCACCTCTAGTCCCTGCTTACCTCTCTACATCATTTTCTCCCAATCTCTCCTGTTCCGATACTTCAGCGACTCCGTTTCCTTGAATCTCTGAATCTTGCACCAGAGGATCCTCCGTCTGGCTGCCTTCTCCTCATCACTAAGGTGTTAGATCCAACGCCACCTTCACAGAGAAGCTTCTCCAGTCATTCTCTAGATCTGCCCTGTCCAACACCAAGAGTCATCAGCCACACGTGGCTATTGAGCACTTGAAATGTGACTAGTCTGAATTGAAAGGGGCTGCAAATATAAGTGTTTAAAAAGAGAAACTAGATTTCAAAGACTTCATAGAAAAAAGAAGGCAAAAAATCTCATTAATATTACCTGCTGAAGTGGTGATATTTGGCATATATTGAATTAAATAAAATGCAAAAGGAAAATTTATTTCACTTTTTAAACTTTGTAACAGGATTACTTAAAATCATACATGTGGCTTGTGTGATATGTGTCTATTGCTGAAAGAAGACTTTTTTTTTTCTTCAGCAGTGGCCATGTTCTGTTGATCTATACCATGATTCACCGTTGATCTATACCACGACTCTGTTTAATTTTCTTAGGAAGCATTTATGACTCTCTGAACTTATTTTACTTCTGCATTTATTTCCTGACTGCACCACAAAAAGGAAAGCTCCAGGAGAGCTGGGACTTTGTTGTATTCACTGCTGTATTTCAAGCATTAAGAGAGTGACTGACAGATACTGGATGCCAAGTAAGATTCATGGATGATTAATGAATAAAGAGATGGGGTCTCTTTTTTCAACTCTGCTCGCCTTTCAGTGGGTTCTGTTCACTCGGGCCCAGGTGTCTTCAAAGACTAATAATAATTCTTTTATATTATGACACTACTATTTATATAGACCAGGGATCAGGAAACTTTTTCTCTAAGGGACCAAATAATGAATATTTTAGGTTGGCGGGATAGACTGCCACCGTCACAGCCTCTGAGACCTGTAACTGGAGGGGGGCACAGTCACAGACAACATGTAAACAAACAAGTAGGGATGTTTTCTCAATAAAACCACACGGGCTGGATTCGGCCCATGGGCGGTAGTTTGCTGGCCCCTAATTTAGACAGTCCAACATAACATTTGGACCATAAAGACTTTTGAATCAATTAACAGAGAAACATTGAGCACTTGCAAAATATAGTACCATGGGAGGCTCAGAAATGAACAAAGTAAAATGTGTTCCCGATCTTCAAGTGCTTGTCTATTATCTGTAGAAACTAGATGTGTAAATATGACATAAAATTCTCAATAACTACATAGACATTAAGGTCATATCCAACAAGCCATACGTTAAGGATGATAACTAGCGACCTAAAGACAGCCCTTTAGCGAAGTACTCTGGAGAAGCAGGTATTTTATTCTCCTGAGCAATAATCGGAAAAGGCTTGAGTTCTGCTGAAATCTTTTGAAGACACTGTGTCTCTGTGTAGACTATCTACAGAGATAGAATTTCTCCAAGACATTTAGCGTAAAATGTTAAATCTTCAGGTGAAATTCTTTCCTAAAACATTCAAGTGTGACCTTTTACACCTTCCATAAGGCCAACTTAATATTTACTTAGAAAACATGGATTAAGGAAGGCGAGACTAAAGCCATGGGAATTTGACTCAACAGGCTAGGTTAAGCAAGTATCAAGATTGTGATTACAATATTTTAAACTTAGATCTCAGGGATTCATGGTATATCTTCAGGTTCTCCAACATATTTAAATTACCCCAATTCTTCTAATAGACTTTAGTGGGATGGGACACTTTCTAGATAGAACCATAAATTTTCTGGAGAACAGGTTAGATCTCGGGTAAGATATTTTAGAACCAAATGTTCATCTCCGGCTCTCATTGAGTTAGTCACCTAATTATTCAATATGGTCACCTTTCCCCCAAGTAAGATCTTGCTTGACCTGATGGCTTCCCTTCTCCTGGAGACACTCCATCCCTCAGTTAGGAGGGTGGAGGGGAGAAGAGAGATGATCTACAGCTCGAAGCCAACCTTACCGTGAGCCAAATTTGCTTTCATTGTCCATTAATGCGCAGGGGCCCGGCTCTCTCTCCTTGCGTCTCCAAGTTGCTCTCTTTTATTATCCATCTCACTGCTGATGCAGCACGGCTCCTGCGGTTTTTCCAGGAAAGAAAGGTGATTACCAGCTGAATGACAATTGGGTTAAACAAGTCCGCATTGGAGAGCCAGCTGCTGAAATTTGACATTATAACTACCACTTACACTGGCATTTCTGGAGAGGAACTTACATATAATCATTGAAGTCACATCCTCTAGTGCGCGTCTGTGCAAGAAGGACAAGGGGATAAAAAGCAGGGGAGGAGGGAGAGATGAGTGAATAATAACATTTGTATAGGGCTCTACAGTTTTCAAAGTACTTAATATACATTATCATATATGATTTGCATGAAATGCTGTGAGGGGGTACCCCATTCATACATAAGTCACTTCCATATCATCCAGTTATACTGAACATTTTCTGTTAGAATAACCAAAATGGGAGATGAAGGTGGAAACTCAAAGGACAAAACAGAATAGTAATTATGATGTAAGGCAAGTAACATGCACTGAAACCACAGAATTAGCCGGTGAGGAGCTGGACCAGGACCAAAGACTACACTTCTGGGTTTCTGTCCCATGAACTTGCCTTAGAGAATTTAGGATTCAATACTGGAGGTAGAGGCATTTGGCAGATTTGTATGAGTCCAATATAAAGCAGGAGTTTGATAACAATCAGTCCTGAGAGGGTATCTATTATTCAGTGAGCCTGCTCACGCAACAGGAACTAATTCTCTATGTGATGTTATTCTTGACCATATATTCTCTTAAAGAAAAAAAAAATCAAACTTGGAATTGTAAAACACAAGAATTTAAGAGTGTCCTGCCCCTCTCACTCTGATGCCTAATCACTATTTTGGACTCTGGCAGAGAGCCGGAAAGAAAAGTAGAGACATCAGAAAAAGAGGGAGGAAGAAGAAAAGGAGCGAACAGAAGGGGAGACTTTAGTTCTGAGAACCTGCGCAGAGCTCAGAGAACAGAATTACAGTGCATTGACCTTTACAACTAGCACAGCCCATTATTTTACCAGCAAAATGGGCTTATTTGGGAATATCAGAGGAACTGCCAAGCTGAGCAAGCTGGGGACTAGTAAGTCAGGAGATCACAAAAGAGGAACAAGGCTTTATAGGGAAAAAGAGGAAGTTGGGAGGCGCTGCTCTGAATGAAAATCCATTGGAGGAAAGTGAGTTCAGGGTGGTCGAGGGTTTGTCACTGGCTGAATTGTGGTATTTTCTGATTGCTTCTTCTGGGCAAGGAGAAGTTCTTCCTTCCTCCTGCTGGGGTAGTAAAGCAGTTGTCAAGGCAGTGTCCCTTGCAAGGGACTGTCTCTTCCTGTGGGGTCTGGAAGTGACCAGGGGCGGTGGGGGCACAAACGATCCCCTTCTGGCCTCCGGACTCATGTAGAGGAGGTTTCCTTTGTCCAGCTTGGCAAGTTCAAAAGGTAACCTAAGTTCCTCTTCTATTTCAGATACTTGCCTTTTTGATTTTTCTTTTGCACTCTCCACCCAATTCCTTCAACTCTTGCTCAGATTTATTATCCATTTGCATCTTTTGCTTGTGTCCTTAGACCTGCCAAGGACTGCACGGGACCCATCCAGTCCGTCATCACTCTGCCCACTCCACCCCTGCCCCCGGTGTTCCCCACCATCCTCCCAAGTCCTTGGTGGTGCTGGGGGAAGACGTGGTCCCAGCTGTGGTTTTCTGAGTTCCATTAATTTA
The DNA here is from genome assembly GCA_028533885.1 of Nasua narica. Classification (NCBI taxonomy): domain Eukaryota; kingdom Metazoa; phylum Chordata; class Mammalia; order Carnivora; family Procyonidae; genus Nasua; species Nasua narica. The sequence continues at coordinate 8,236,497 of CM052814.1, read as the reverse complement.
ATCCCTAATTTCTAAGTCATAGGATTCCATTGGACCATACTTCTGTGGACCAATTTGCCATTTGGGATCAGATAGAAGGGACCCGAGAGAGGACTGGGCAGCCTTATTTTAAAGTAACAGAGAAGAGAAACAGTCTTTCTATTTCCAGTTGCTCTCTCCCCCTTTCTGAGCAATCCATACAAAGTCTCATCCAAGAAAGTAATCAAGCCCTTACAAGAAGCAATTTCAAGTCTTCCATGGGATCTCTGTGTAGCTAGGTGAAGAGCCGTTAAGAGGTACATGGTCTGGCAGCGTCCTGCTCCTCAATCTGGCCCCCAAGGGGTGAACGAAATTACTGTTGCTTTCTTCTGGAATGATAAACTCCAAGATGGCAGTGAGAGGCAAAGCCTCTCAAACTGGAGGTTAATTTGCAAAAATAGTTCTCTTCCACTCTTGGCGTTAGGTGAGCAATTCTGAAGCTAAGAGTCCTAAGGACTCCCTGTTTGGTAGGGATGTTTGGTACACACATGGACTAGCAATTTTAGAAAATATTTTTAAAAATGATTCAAGACAATTCAAAACATAATGTTTTATTCCGTATGCGTGTTAAGGATTTATTTACCATTAAAATTTATGGAGAACATACTATGTGCCCAGCACAGTTCTGAGTGCTGGAGATCCAGTTGGAAACAAAACAACTGCTTCATGGTGCCTGGTGGGGAGTTCCCTGAGGGACAAAGCGAGGAGATGTGAGGTAAGAAGATCTGTCAGTTCGGTCACGTGCAATTCTTGGGTTATTCTCGGGAAATCATTGTAGCTGTTGAAGAAGTCTGACGTGAGGGAGCAATGAAATATCTCGTTATAATGAACACAGATCTCAGACCGCATTCTGTGACATGCTGTGTACTGGCCAAACATTGTTTGCCCAGGGAAACAAAATATTTCATAGATTCACCTACACCCATTCAGGGCAATCGAGGTCTCACATGACGGAAGAATAATTAATTCTAGGTACAAGCAGCAACTTTGCTGAGGCAGGAGGCAAGATTCTATGCCCTATAGTCAGAATCTTGCAGTTAGAAATCCTGCATTACAGGCTGGACAGAGACCACTCAGGAATCCCACCCCGGGGACCCATCCGTAAGAGCTGCAGAATATAGTTCTCAAAGGAATATTTGCATGCATCTCTAAGCTGTTTAAGCCAATCTTTGTATGTTAAATGCTTTAATTTCACCAAAGACAGCCCATTTCTAACATTACTATGCTAATTAATAAGTTGTTAGTTTCATCAATAAAAATAAAATTTGACATCCAGTATGCTAATCAGCAAATGTTGGTTGCCCAAAGAGATAGGGATAACAGAAGGGCATGCAGTGGCCAGATCTGGAATGAGATCTGCCAGATCTCCCAATTGACAGCAAGTCAGCTGACCTCCCCCAACATTCAAAGGTAACCCTACTAGAATACCATCCTACTGACTATCGCTTCCATTCTGAAGTAAATTATAGGTGGAGAGGCCACTAAGAAGGGGTGAAGCTTTGGCCTGAGCCATGGAACGCAGTTGTAATTTAGTGTAAGGTACAACTCATGGGAATTTTAGGTTTAGGGACAAAATCAGAAATTTGCTTGAAATAACTATGGAACAGCAAGTAGATGTAGTGACTAAGAAGTTAAATTTGTGAGTCTAGAACTCAGAGTAGAAATAAGACTGGAGATAAGAATGTGTGTTTTACTGGGCGCTTCATGGTAATTTGAGTCATAAAAATGATGAAATCTCCATAGGAATAATGTAAATAGTAGAAAGGAGAGGTTCCGGGAACTGAGCCCCCCCGGGGGGGGGGGGGAGGGTGGACTGTGGCAATAAGTGGGCAGGACGATGATGATGATGGTGGTGGTGGTGGGGATGGTGAGAAAAGCTAACACCTACATAGTGTTTATTTCATACCAGACGCTATTCATACTAGTTCATTCAATCATCAAAACGATCTGGAGTCGCCATCCCCATTCATTCCATTTCACAAATGAGGAAACTCAGAAAGGTTAAGTAACTTGCACGAGGCCACAGTTAATACGATGAGGAGAAGCCGACAGAGGAGATGGAGAAAGAGCAGCCAGTGAGCAGGGAGAGCCCAGGCCGAGTGATGTCATGGGGCCAAGTGAAGAGAGTGATTCACGACGACAGGAAATATCCCGTATCAAACGCTCTCACGTCAAGTGAAAATAATTTACAGGCATGGCCACCGGCGACCTTTCTGAGACCAGTTTATTGGTGTGGGGTGATAAAAGCCTAATTGGAGTTGATTCAAGAAAGAATGGGAGGAACAAAGGCAGAGATAGAAAGCATCGAAAACCATTTCCAAGGAGTGTTGCGGTAAAGGGCGTAAAAAGGAAGGCGGTGCAGAAAGAAGGAAGTGGTGTATGTGTGTATCCTAATAAGAAGGACTCAGTTCAATGGGAAATCTTGTTGGCACAGGAGAGAGGGCAAAAACGTGAAGGGTAGTGTCATTTCGGAAGTGGACAGGCGACAGTCCGGGAACTAAGGGGAGGGATCAGTTTTGGGTGAGGGCTGAGAAAGCCCGTGTCTTTACTGGCAGGGGAGGGGACCTGGAGTGAAGGTAACACAGGTTAGATTGCGTGGTACCCTTGGTGGTGGCCATGTAGGAGTTCTCTTTCGGTTGCTTCTAGTCTCTCAGCAGAATGCGGAACGGCATCACTGGAGAGACACTGTGGGGGCTGGAGACGGGTGCCGAGGGATGAAATACTAATTCGTAAGACTGAAAAGTGACTCGAATTGAGATATGGCAAAGAGAGCCAGGCCACTTCCCACTGTGCTTGAGGTTACTGGTTCTGAATTAAAGGAAAGGTATTGTTTGAAACTGTAGGCAGTGTTAAAAGTGAAGCTTTGCCAAGACACCAAGACATAATAGATGCCCCAAACCAAAGGGTGAGGCCAGAACAAAAGACAAACCTTCCAAATAAGCGGCTGTCACACAGGCATGTTTTCTGTGAAACAAATATGGCCCACAGTGGAAAAAACACCAGCTTGGGGATCTCTTCCATCCCGCTCCAGATCACCTGGGAATGAAAATGAGATTTCACCAGAGAGACTGTGGATATGGAGTGAGCCAGGGGATGAGGGGAGAAAGGCCACCTCAGGGGATGTCCTGTCCCCATTATGGGAATGCAGCCAGAAAGCCTCATCCAGGGAAGTACCACCTGTGAAAAGGTCTCGGGACAGCCCTCGTCTGACCCACTGCCCAGAAAGAGCTCTACGACCAGAAGACAACTGCCCTGTCCCTATCTTCCTGGATTCTTTTCCTTTAGGCTTTTCCCTCACCCAGAGGTGGTTAAAACAGAGATCATCAAGCAGGAGCAGAGAGGGAAATGCTCCTCAAGGAAAGAAAGAGGAAGGGCCAACCAATGCCTCTAGCTCTGTAAGCAGATGGTATTCAGGGACCTATGGTGGAGACACTTGTCATGAAATGCATTTTGGACTTTAATAAGTTATTCATGAACTGAGACAGTGTTTATGAACTAAAGTGGCCAAGGGCTCTCTCTGGGTAAACAGTAAGCACTAGAGTCAGGATACTAACACTGCACTCCCCTCCTTTGAAATCGAGTGTCAGAGAAAGCTTTTCCCTATACAGTCAACCTTAACGTCATGGTGAGAGATCAAGATGGAGTTGTGGCTTGTTCAATATATTAGCTGTACGATTTTCATATCTTTTAACTTCTTCTTTATACTCTTTTAGTAATGTAAAAAAAAATGCTAATTTACACATGTAAGTCATTGTGAAGAGTAAGCACGTATTGGTGGTTCCTTCAGAGAGTTCTGGATGCGTAGATCAAACAGAGAGCCAGAAACTGAAAGACATTTCTTACAGCATTGACAAACATGATGGTGAAGGTGAAGGTGTGTCAAGGTGGAGCGCCATGACTCTAAAAAGCTGGAAGATTCAGCCTTTGGTTTCATTGAGCTCTCTGTAAAGTATTTCTTCATATTTTACTGTAGTATTTTGATGTGGTTCTAAAATATTACAAATCATGACTAACTGACTTCTTCTTTGAGTGATAAAAATCAAGCAATGACAAAAAGTAAAATTTGGGTGATTGAAGTGTTTGTACATAGATAAGATTTCTAAAAAACTTGAGGTTAATATTTTAACCTTAACACTTGAAAAATGTATCTTCTGCCAAAGTCATAGGCGCATGCTTTGTCACTAAGTTAGGCCACCAGAGCCAGCCATATGTAGTCTTAGCATGCTGAGGGGAGAAGTTTTGTATGGATAGGATCCTACCTGGCCAACAAATTGTCTTGGGAAGAAAGTTGTATGGATTGACAAATAAAAAGTATAGAGATAGATTTCTGAAAATTGGATCTTACGGAGCTGCAGAAACATTCACCTTTAGTCTCTGATGTCTTGCATGTTATTCTCAAGCTACAGTATGAAGTCTCTGAACTTTTTGCATTGCTATGGAATGAAGCATACTAACATTTCTAGGAAGTAATCGATTATTTTCCCCTGATGAAATTAAAATCATGCTTTCCTGTAAAAAAAAAAAAGAAAAGGAAATCATTTTTTATTCTCAAAAAGAGGGAAAAGAAAAAAATTCCATAGTTGCAAATCAAAGTGATACCCCTTAGATGAGGGCACACTCCATGGGGGCCAAGGTCATGCACTCCCTGTGAGACCTACATGACATTTGTGACAAAAGACTTTTTTAAAAGCTACCTCAGTAGAGCACTAGCAATCTTGAAATGGAGAAGCATGGTCTGGACGTTATGGAACATCGATGGCACAAAGCGAAGAAGCAAATGTTACCAGTTATGTCTGGGGGCAGCTATTCTGCTCTGTAATTGGATGAAATGACAGGTGTCCAGACTCTGAAACAGCTCCTGATACAAATAGAGTGAGGGGAAAGATTAAAAGACAAGTCTATGAATCACTAAGGAGCCGATGCAAGAATTATAATGTTTTTTCTCACTTTGCGAGATATGATATAAATGAAAAATGATACATTGTGATCCATAGTAGCAGAAAGACAGGTATGCAAATAAAAGAAGATATATTGGAAGGCCAATCTGTACAACCGTATTCCCCAAGTTGCTTGTTGGTCCATCTGGGACTCATTATCCTAACTCACTACTGAAGGAAATAGTGAATTACAAATATGATCAAATCATACACACTTCTTCCCTTCTAGCACACTGGTACACACCATTTCTAAGGCTGCATGAGGCTCAACACAGGTTTAGAAAGCCATCAGGAAATCCTGTGTCTAAGTCTTAAATATATGGGTGTATACAAATATATATGTGGAAGAAAATGGCCTCAGCTTACGTCTACCACCATCTTTGTCCCCCCACCATTGTCTCTGTCCTGGATTATTGCAATAGCCGATAGATGAAGATCTCTGCTTCTGCCTCTCTACAGTGTATTCTCAATGGAGAAGTCAAAGCTGTCCTCATAAACTATAGATCAGATAACATCACTCCTCTTTTTAAGACCAAAGTCCATATAGTGCCATATATAAACCCTCATGATGGCGTATGTATATATATAAACAAGACTTGAATATGAATGTATAAACAGGAGCTGCTCTTCTGCCCCCACCCTACCTCATTATCTACTCTTATTCTCTTTGCTTACTGGGCTCTAGCTATACTGGCCTCCCTGAAAGTTCTGGAAATTCTCCTGTCTCTTTACCCTTGTAATTTCATTCATTCAAGCTAGAATACCCATCTCTCCCTGAATTTTTGCTCTTTGTTTCCCACCTCCTTCGGGTCTTAGCTCAAATGTCACCTTCTCACCATGGTCTTTCTAGAATATCCTATGAAAATTTGTCTTTTCCCTCTTCCCCTTCACCCCTATATTCACTAGCCTTCTTTCTTGCTTTATTTTACTCCATAGAACTTATTTCTATCTGATAGACTATGTATTTGGCTAATTTGTTGTGGTTGTTGTCCATATGCCCCCATTACAATAGAAGTTCCACGAGGCCTGGATTTACATATTTTATTCACTGCTGTGTGGCCAAGGCGTGGATCACAATTTGGCACCTAGTAAGCACTTAATATATGTTTATTGGATGAATAATGAAACATGTTTTAGAGACAGGAGGATGGCTTTTGAGATTAGCCCAACCTTGGTGAGTAGGAGGTATTGTGCTCCAAAATGGCTAGAGAAAATTAGAAGATGAAGACAAAAAGGAAGATGGGTTTTTTTTCAGAGGAAGTATGGAGTCAAAGGCAAGTTTCGTAACTGAACTGTACACATGAATCCTTTAACCTTGGGCACTTTCCCTTTGGACTAGAAATGTTATATATGACTTGCAAATTTTATGTCTTGTTTCTTATGATGTAATTCCCTTTGGTTTTACGCAAACACAGTCAAGTCCATAAAACCAAACTTAGCGTGGTAGTTATTTGAGGGAAAACACCCTGCCCACTTCCACAGAGCTCCATGTTGAGGGAGCAGCCTGGTGTTGGGGGAAAGGACGTGCTGTCATCTGTGGACCATGAGTACGGCTAAGGCAACTATGCCCAGAGCAGAGCACTGGAGCATCGATCAAGGTCAGAGCCTGGGAGCAGAAGGGAGGCAGTCCTCCCTCAATCCTAAATACACTAGTCAGAAGTGATCTTTACGGGGAGGGAAAAACCAATACTCAGGATACATGTAGGTGCAGAAACAAATCCTCAAAAGATAAAATGACTTGTTAAGTTTCCTTAATGTTTTTCCTACACTTCCAAGCTACTCTTTATATTCAGCTCATCTTTAACTCAAACATTTATGGACCCCAATTCCCTAATCTACTATATCGGCACAAAAATTCTTACACTTTAACTTATCTCAATTTATATGTCAATTTATATGTCTTCCAATACTCTCAGCTCACTGGATTTTACATGAATCTTAGAGATTTCTGAATCTAAATTTTAGTAATTGTTAACAGTGGCTCTGCTTTCATCTACTTGGAATTTACCAATAATCCTAGTAAAAGACAATTAGGAGAAGAGAAGCTATATAAAAGAATTGCTGCAATCCATGCACAATGTTCTTTTTTTTTCTATCCACAATTCCACAGCCAACAAAAAAATATGCCCCTAAAGAAAACCAGACTTATATGGGTATTTTTTCCTCCTCCCTAATGTCTATGTTTCCTAAAGCCCATTTCATGTTTTAAGAAATGAGAAAAGGAAAAAAAAAAGTTTATATTGGTTTGAAATCATGTGTGTGACTCTGTCGTTTAGAAGTGAAAACAATCCTGGTTCTTCCAAAGACTCTTCACCCAACCTTTTTTTTCAGTCCCAACTAGCAGAGCCCAAAAGCTGGACATCGCAAGCTCTGGAAATAATGTTTGGCTCCATGAAGTCACACGATATTGCAAATGTTCCATTGGCGTGTTGTTTCTTTCCTCTACAATAATTGCCTTTCTTTTAGATTTCAGTGTTTCCCTTTTGTGTTTACGATAACAGAGGGATGCTTTATTGCATTTCACCAGGCCGGTTGCCATGGTGATCAGCGGTTGCTGTATGCTGTAAAAATAACCCTCCTTCCTTGATAGATTTCACTTGAGTGAAAATAACCCTTAAAAATAGGTTGAAATTTACATACTAACTCTTCCAGCAGGTTCAAGGAGGGGGGGGAGAGAATGAATTACGTTGTGATTTGACAAGCTATTAGGCTAAGGGCTACTGGATAGGATTTGAACAGAGAAGTCTGCTATAGGCCACTGTAAGGCCCCCCCAAATTTCACACAAAACCATCAAATTTTACTGTGTCTGTCCTCATTAGTGTTCCATGATGGCTAAAAAGGTATATAAGGGAAAACTAAAATTTCTGTGGGCATTAAAGATTACAAGAGCTGGTGGCTCATGGATGCTATTAGAGTTTGGTCTAGACTAGATCATCATTTCTCAAACTGTGTTCCAAAGGACACTGTTCTAGAAAATGTGCATAGGATTCAATTACAGAAGATGTTAATAAAGGGCTCTGTCAACAAACATATTTGAGAAATATAACATATTAATAGCACATATTATCATGTTGATGTACCTGAGATATTCTAAAGCAAAGCTCTACTTACTTCTATTTAGTAATAGGGACTCTAACTTTATTTAAGCATGAATAAATTATAATTATAAGAATCCCATTTGGGGAAACTTTCCAGATTTTTAAAATTCTTTTTGTGTGTGTGTGGTTCTTAATGATTTCATGAAGATGGCTTAACAGACTGGAGGATCTCCTACCAACTTCCTTTGCCATGTTTTTGCCCAAGAAAATGAAGGGGGAAAAAAAAAAACAGGGTGTGTAGTAGCGGTAAAGTTGGTAGAGATAAAATGGGTAATGATTGATATGCAAGGAAAATATATATCATGGCATAGTCTTACAGAAATTAACAGATTGTAGAGTAAAATTGGTTTCAGAACAAAATCAGACTGTCTTGCACCCCTATCTTAGTAATCTGAGGTGAATTAAGATGTTAAATGTCAATAAAATATGCCCATAATTAATTCTTTTTTAAAGTTTTTTTTAAAAGATTTTATTTATTTATTTGAGAGAGAGAGAGAGAGAGCACAAGCAGGGGGAGCAGCAGAGGGAGAGGGAGAAGCAGACTCCCCGCTGAGCAGAGAGCCAGATGCAGGGACTCTATCCCAGGACCTTGGGGTCATGACCTGAGCTGAAAGCAGATGCTTAACCGACTGAGCCACCCAGGTGCTCCAACCCATAATTAATTCTCGATTGTAAAGCAATCTTTCTAGACGGCTGTTAGGTATAACACATACCTCATAACTGTACCTCTTTCCAAGATATTGAACCCATCACTAATATATTGTTGTTTTCCTGCTTCCTTATTTCCACATCTGGGATCACTTCCTGGTGCAGGTGTTACATAATCATTGTATGTAATATGTTTTTCCAACTGTAAATCAAACTCCAATGATTTTTTTTCCCTCCTATTTCCCAAAGATTTCTGGAGATGAAACAGTCACTTCTTGAGATGTTAGCCAAACCCTCCGACTCTAGTGAGGTTGAAATCTTCTTATATGGCCAGCCTATTCCTCTTATTTTTCTGTTTATTGCTCTGAAGATATCAATTTTAACCAATATGCTGAAAAATTTCCAACTCACCTGTTAGCTCTGACCTCCTGTAATCACTCTTTTGAAAGAAGGAGCCATGGCCTTATCCTACCTGTACCCTGGAAAATTGATCAGTCATGATGAATTAAGTGTGCTTATTCTCCGTATACCTAACGATAGCAGTAGATCATGATGTTTTACATATACTCACATTTACAATGTAATGAGTATGAGTGTGAGTATGTGGGCTCACACACAAAATGTATATTGAATTCAGTTCTAGGGATGGAAAGGAAAAATTTCTTTTTTTTTTTTAACATTAATTCCTACCTTACTGCATATAAAAAAATTAATTTGAGACAGATGATGTAAAGCCTAAAGAAGAAAACCTAAGTGACTTTCTCCGCAACCCTGAACTGGGCAAAGATTTCTTAGGGCACAAAAAGAAATAGCCTGAAAAGAAAAAAGTAACAATAACCATGTATTGGACTTTAAATCAAAATTTAAAAATTTTATCCATATAAAGGCAAAATTTAAAAATGAATAATTTAGCCATAGACTGGGAAAAATATTTGCAATACATATAAATGACAATGGACACATGCCTAGAGTAAAAAGTTCCTACAAATCAACAAGGAAAAAAAAAACAAGACAAACAGTCTACTAAAAATACATACTTCATGAAAGGGGATAGTAATACAGAAAATAAGCATGTGGAATGGCCCTCATCATTGTTATTAATCAAGAGAATGCAAATTAAAACCTTAATGAGATACCATTTCACATTCATTAAAAAGACTGACAAACCCAAATGTTGGAAACGATGTAGAACTCATATGTTGTTGAAGGGGTAATCAAATAGCTTCCGGTTTGAACCGTGTGGCAGCTTCTTGTACCACTGACCTCATACTTAGCCTCTGTCTGAGCAACTGAACTTCCAAGAGGATTAATAATATATGTCTACAAAAAGGCTTGAGCAAGAATTTTCATGTCAGATTTAGAAAATTTCAATATGACGTGCAGAACGAGTGAAGACGGGCACAAGAGAATATTGCATGATTTCATTTATAACAGAAAATGCAGAACTAGGCTGGGGGGGGGAGAGAAATCACAATAACGATTACTAGAGAAGAGGCATTGTCAGGAAAGAAAACTTTCTGGGGTGATAAAAAGATTCTGTTTTTATTGGGGTGGTGATTATATGAACATACATTTTTGAAACTCATCTAACTGCACAGTGAAAATCTGTGCCTCTTACTCTATATAAATTACATCTGTATTTAAAAAGACTGAAATAAAAAATAAACAAAAAATGACTGCTTTCTAAATTTTATATTTGTTTACAGGTATCTATTCAATGTCCTGGATTCCTTTCTCAGTGTTGCCCTTAGTCAGACTCATGAATTACAGAAAATGGAATAAATGAGCCTGTAACAAGCAGAGTACATATTAATTTTTGTGTCCTCTCTCAAGTTAATAGAAGGAGAAAGCCAGTAGCTTGAATCTTACAGGTAATCGTCAATTTGGAAACCTGATACTCGTTTTTGAACTTTTGCCTTAGGACCCCCCCAGGAGAATGAAACAGGCAAAGCAGGTGGGTTTTTATCCATTTTTTTTTTTTTAAGTAGGCTCCATGCTGCACTTGAACTTGCAACCCTGAGATTAAGAACTAAGCTAAGATCAAGAGTCAGAATCTTGGGGTACTTGGGTGGCTCAGTGGGTTAAAGCCTCTGCCTTCAACTCAGGTCATGATCTCAGGGTCCTGGGATTGAGCCCTGCCTTGGGCTCTCTGCTCAGCAGGGAGCCTGCTTCCCCCCTCTTTCTCTGCCTGCCTCTCTGCCTACTTGTGATCTCTCTCTCTTTGTCAAATAAATAAATAAATAAATAAATAAATAAATAAATAAATAAAATCTTTTAAAAAAAAGAGTCAGAGTGTTAACCAACTGAGCCACTCAGGCCCCCCAAAGCAGGAGAGTTTTTAAATTCCCATTTCGGACTTTGCTTCATCTGGGATGTTGTTTTTAACAATACTGAAGCACGATGTGTCTTTTCCCTGTGATGTCCTTCCTGCTTGAGGTTGGTGAGAGAGAGGATGCAGAAAAAGAAATAGGAAGGCTTAAAGTTTTTTGTCTGATTTAGAAGGAATATTCCTGTTTTCAAACTATGAGTAGAGAGAAACCTCACTTTACCTGTTACGTTCTAATCTCATGTAGAAAAGCAGAAAACAGCAGAAAAGTCAGAAATGTTTGCTGACAAACATACTTCTATTCTTTATGCTGGAAAATACAGAGCAATTTTCCATGTAATCCTTGATCTTTGGTTTCTTTCTTTCTTTCTTTCTTTCTTTCTTTCTTTCTTTCTTTCTTTCTTTCTTTCTTTCTATTTAGAGATGTATTTCTGGAAGAGAGTAAAAGAATTCTATTTAACCCTCTCAATGGCAGGAACTATTCCATAATCATCTCTACAATGACCTTATATAAGAAACAGTTGCTAATTCAGAGAAGCTTTTTTTAAAATTTTATTTTATGTTAGTTACTCTACAGTATATCACTAGTGTTTGATGTAGTGTTCCATGATTCATTGTTTGCATATAACATCCAGTGCATACATGCTGCTTGAGTGAATACATATATGCATGCAAAGCATGTTTTTAAAGATTTGTCCTTTGTGTCTTAAAAAATAATATGACAATTGTCATATGATCTCTCTGCTATGAGGAATTTGAGAAGCAGTGTGGGGGGGTGTGGGGGGGAAGGAAGGGAAAAATGAAACAAGACGGGACCAGGGAGGGAGACAAACCATAAGAGACTCTTAATCTCAGGAAACAAACTGAGGGTTGCTGGAGGGGGAGGGTAGGAGGGATAGGGTGGCTGGGTTGTGGACATTGGGGAGGTATGCGCTATGGTAAGCGCAGTGAATTGTGTAAGCCTGATGATTCATAGACCTGTACCCCTGAAGCAAATAATACATCATAAGTTAATTTAAAAAATTAAAAAAACATATTTGTTGGAAGAAAAAAAATATTATCATAGTTCTAATATCCTTAGGATTAGGGTTTTCGTATCTCTAATTCTACAACGAGAGTTTCTCTTGCTTCTTCCTAGAGAATTACCACCAGATTTGTTCTTTGTGCTTCCGCTAGCACAAAAGTGTGGTGTCACTAAAAATAACGCCTGGCCTTTGCGTTGTGCAAGTAAAATGTATTTACATTCCTATCTGGATTGTAATGAAGTTTAATAAATAAATGTTGACCAAGAATTGAAACGTGCGAAAGAACTGATCATCACTGAATCTGGTGTGGGGGGAAGGGTCATGTAAAAAGCAGTATTTTTAACCGAAAGCCCTTACAGAAAAGTTGTTTACATGTGTATTTCAAGTTATGTTTGAGGCTCTTCCTTGCTTCCATCCCTTAACTATTTCTGTGTCCTTGTTTTTGATTTTCCCTCCAGAAAGAAAGAAATAATGAACTAAGACAACATGACTTGTTTTCCTGTAAAGTGAGTACTTTGTTTTCTTTTGAGTGAGCCTTCCATGGTGTACTTTGAGGTTGTGCTTGGAGAGAAACAAAGCCTTTGTAATCAGAGGCTAAGACAGCACATTTAAGCATTTAATGCTTGCATCTTGATGATTTCATTATTGACTTCTATTAAGCTCTCTCTGGGCTAAGAACCAAACCCCCCCACAGCTCTACAAAACTGCATTGCTGGATCTATTTGCTATTAAGTTTAAATCCTCATTTCTCCCCATGACATGCTTATTGGCTTGGGATGACTTCCTCCTGGTCCTACAGAGACATCTGCAGACGCTGCATTCAGTTTGAGCCCTCCATCCTCTCCCCTGCTCCAAGGGTAGAGTTTCTCCACTCACATATTCTCATGTGTCTCTCTCCCCTCTTTCTCTCTTTCTTGCTCTCTTCATCCCTCTGTCTGTGTCTCCCTCCTCTCTGTTACTTCACTCACTTTCTCCCTGGCCTTGAGGGCCATTCTTAGTTTGGAAACAGAGCCAAATTCTTCTTGCAAGGTGAGTCCAACCATCAGAAGTAAAGTAATGAGATTATGATTAAAAGTACACCTTGATAGTGGAGTATCCATCAACCTGTCATAGAAATCTTATCTCTGGAGCCAGTCTCATCAATCTGACCTTTCAATTACTATCCCCAGTTCATGACTCTAAGTATATACATCGCAGAGATGGAGTATGAGATACACAACTCTTTGTTTGATACCGAAAACACTTGTTAGAGTTGGATGTCTCTTTTGTAGACTTGCAGTTTCCTTTTAAAGTAAATTTCGTGAGGATCCAACCTGGTCATTTTTACTTTGACCTGTGGATGAAGCTGACTCTGCCTACTGTAATGTAGAGTCTTCAATATTAGGGGCTAACACACTAAAAGTCTGTTTTCACTCGGGTAATAATCAAAGGGGGTAGTCCTGGTTGGCCAGGGGCTTTCTTCCACATGGCAAGTCGAGAACTCAGGCACCTCCATCTTGCAGATCTGCTGCCCCGCCCCCAGGGCCTGGGAGTGTTCTGAAGTCAGTTACTAGATAAAGAAAAAAAATGAGAGATAACTAAGCTGCTTCTCAGGGGTCCTCACCTTGATGTGACACACATCACTTCCTCTCACATTCATGAGAACTAGTCATGTGACCTCAACCAGTTGTAAAGGGCACTGAAGGGGTATAATCTCAGTGGGGGCAGCTGTAGCCACTCACGTTTCATTACTATATGAGGAAGAGCAAGAATTTTTGGTGGACTGGTGGCCACAACCCCTTTCTGTAGTTCAAATAAATTTTTAAAGTATTTAATGTCTGTTTTAGTCCTGGGCTTTTATATATATTTTTAATTAAAATTTCAATTTATACCTGTCTTCTATTTCTTCAGCTACATACCCCAGAAGAAAATCCTTTGTGAATTTGTGGTGATGATACCATATAAATCGAGGGCATTCTGTAACATGTTAAGATGGGACATGATTACATGTTATAGTTATTCCAGTTGATAAGCTGTTGGCTCCATGGGATTGTTAAGAAGCACCCTGACTTAAGAAGCGTGCCTGACTTACACTCAAGTGCTTTTCTGTGCATAAATAAAGCAGAAGCAGCCATAGTGCAGAAGATCCACTAATGATCTTTTAAAAGGATCTGAATCTCCCTCTATGCAAAGTAGACTATGTCACTCACCCATTTCAGTGACCTTCTTCCTTAGCCTCAGTAAATATCTCCAGAGGCAACAAAAAGCCATTGGAAATACCGGCTGGGCATGGGCACCCCAGTCCTGGCCTCCCTCACGCACACTCGCTCACTGGCCAGGATGTTTCTAGGCTCTGTGTTCCCTTCTCATTCACAGTTGAACCAGATAAGGTCTCAGCTTTCTTCCAGTGCTAATCTCCATTGCTTCCTTAGCCCTCTGATGTCCAAAATCATTCTTCCAAAATCAGGGAAAGAGGAGGAAGAAGAACACTGTTCTAGTTAGTGGATCATCTGTCTAGTGCCATGATTTTCAGAAGGAGCAGACCAGCCCTCTTTCCCTCGGAGATGGATAACACAAATCTCACGTATAGTAATTTGAGAGGTCTACTCTTTCAGAAGTTGGAGTTAGAATATTTACAAAAACAATCTATCACTTCACAAACCATCCCATACTTCATATTTCGATTTCAGTGCCAGCAGGATGGACTGATACCCCTGAAAAGAGACTCGGCCTCTTTGTCATTGTAGGCTCACTTTTCAGGCTCACCTGGGTAGAGCAAGAGTTGACAACCCCTGCCTGCAGACTTCAGGGTGCAAACACACACACGCACACACACACACACACATTCTGCCTCTGGGTGGGGAGTGCCGCTAATGGATCAACTCTGTTGCATCTGACCACCAGCTGCCTGACGAAGCAATTACTCCTATAAAATGTCTAATTTTTCATAGGGCATTAAACATGGTAACAGCTCTTGGCCAGATGTGTAGCTGTCTTTTTTTTTTTTTTTTTTTTAAAGATTTTATTTACTTATCTGTCAGAGAGAGAGAGAGAGAGCACAAGCAGGCAGAGTGGCAGGCAGAGGCAGAGGGAGAAGCAGGCCCTCCGCCGAAGAAGGAGCCCGACGCGGGACTCGATCCCAGGACCCTGGGATCACGACCCGAGCCAAAGGCAGCAGCCCAACCAACTGAGCCACCCAGGAGCCCCAGATGTGTAGCTGTCTTAAAGCAAGAATTGCTCCAGTGAGAAGAAAAGAGGCCAAACGTCACCACCGGAAAGCGTGTAAGAGTTTCAAGGAGGGCATCATTGTTGCATTAGATGACGGGAAGCAAGGCTCAGGACGCCTGGAAATAAGAGTTCTAGAAATGGAGAGGACTTCTGTTTAACATGGGAGATTGCCCATCCAAAAGCCAGCCAATTCCTATCGGACTGGTTCCATTCTTCCTACAGGTTTTATCTTATCTTTTGAACAGAACCTACTTGGAAAGTTCTTAGGAGGATTGCACAAGAATTACTTCTACATTGATTGCTGCTTATTGGGATATTCTGAGAAAAGGGAGGAGGCACTAAGACATCCACCAATTTAGGAGGTTTTAAATATAAAGAAACCTGCTTTATAATTTTAAACCCTGTTCAACAGTAACAATCACCATCATTAAAGAAGTTCCCATTGTGTGCAAATTCTATAATGGTTCACAATACTTACCCATTGAGTTCTTACAATATCCTGAGGACAGATATTTTACACAGAAATTGAGGCTGACAGCACTGTGAAATTTCACAAGGTCAGTAATTTAAACCCATGCTTAAAGCCCCTGCTTCTATCATAATACCCTAGAATTTTCCCAGAATCTGCTTCTTCTTTGGGTTGTTCATTCAAGAAAACTGCTTTTTCTTTGTGTTAAGAAAGATCAAATGAGAAAATACAGAGAGGGTACCTAGAAAGCTAAGTCAGAATTGGAAGAATGCAAAATTAGTACCTGCGAGCCAGTATGCCCATAAACTGGCAGGTAGGATCTTTTGACCCTTAACAGATTGAGACATCTCTGTAAGATTTAAGGATCTGAAAGTTAAATCAAAACAGAAGAGCTCTGGTTTTTACAAACACTGCAAACAAACACTGAGTAAGAAAAATAGTTGATCATGTTTTTGAAGAAGAATTGGAACAAAGATTTAATGGAGCTGTGCTTGCTAATAGCTGGAAACTCACAGTAGATACCGAACTCTAGATCATAGTTTTTATTTCCTTATATCTTGCTCTAAATTGCATATGCCTTTCTATTAATGATGGGTAAATACTTCTGCTGTTTTTAAATGATTGTTACAGAAAAATCATAGTTTTTCAGAAAGTTCTATTTTTCTTAGTTATTTGTACCTGAAAACAATGTAACATAGGTATAGTTAGATACCACTATTTATCTTGTGAGAACTTATAAAGAAATAAAGTCTAGCTTTAATTTTACAAATCTAAATTTATAAGTACAGAAAAGTACACTATTAAGTTCATTTTCTATGCCCCATCATCTTATGGGATCTCTGTATTTCATCGAATCTGATAATTTTAGACTTTTAAAGATAATAACACTCATTTAGCACATTGTTTCTCAAACTTTTTCTAGTATCACAGTCCTGTGGATAAAAATTAAATTATACTTAAATTTCAGAGAAGTTATGGGGTTGGGTTGAATTTTGAAAGGTCACAAACCAGTGTCATAGTCAAGAATTTTTTAATCCTTCAAGAACCAATTTTTGTTTGCTTGGGGAGCGGGTGGTGATAGGATCCCCATTGAGAATATATGTCCCCGCCCAATATTCTCATCTTACAAATGAAGAAATAGGGCTTTAAAAGGAGGGAAGGAAGAAAGCGCACCGTGATTTAATGGCAGGATGAGGAACAGGATCTGACTTTTTGGGTTCTCATGTCACTGTTTTTCCCATCTTTACTCTGCTTCCCTATCCCAAGACTGACAGGACAAGTCTGAATGGGCAGAATATGGCACGCTGGGCCCTGAACCCCTCTTCGGGCACACAGCCCCCATATTGAACATGATGGGGAGCGGCACACAGGCCCAGCGGCCCCTTCTTTTTCAGTCTGATTTTCACGTGCAGACCTGCCAAACCAGAAGACATCATAAGGAGCAGGGCCTGGATCAACATTTGTGGTCGCCCACACCAAACCACTCATGTTGAAATTCAGACCCAGTGACCATTTTGCTCTGGGTTTCTTAGACAAAGAACCTAAGAAATCAATATCTACTGTTGACAGCAAGAGTAGTCCTTAAAACCAATTGCCTGTCTCTGGATAAGCACTCAGAGGAGTCAAGTTGTAATAGAAAAAAAAAAAAAAAAATGAAATGAGTTTTCTTTGCTATAGGATTGACCACAGAAAACGTCTCCTCTTTCAGAGACCTTGAATCTGACTGGGTCCCCCTTGCAGCGGCGTCCGTCAGCAGAAGAACCGCTGCAGCAGGAACATTTCCCGCTCCTCTATTTACGTGTGCAAGTAGTCCGGTACGTTCTTAAGATAAAGCACTTAGAATCGGATTAAAGGCAAAGCCGGTAGCGTTCCCGGGGTGTGATAAACAAGGCTGGTACCGAAAGCATTATGGTTATAGCTGGGAATTATCATGAAGAGTGGTGGGGTATTGAAAAATAAACTATCTGGATGTCAGACTTAGTAATTTATTTAAATGTTATTGCTGCTCTGTGACTCCCAGTGGAGTTTCCCTCTCACATTTTTAATATCAAATAACTTTGAACGGCCCATATACAAATTTCATAAAATAAAATAACTCATTTTTGCAAAGCAATCTCAGGATTTCCATTTGCTAACTGATAGCAGTAACTCCAGGGTAATGAAGCATTGGTGAGAACCTCCGTCCTTGCCTAGCAGATCGCTCGCTTGGTGTCGGTGGGTTGGAGGAGGTCCTGGCACCATGCCCAGGTGTGAAATATTCAAGGTCTTTTCATCAATATTGGGGTGGGGGGAGGAAAGCCACAAATCACAGGAAAAAGGGGAGGGGAGTCATCTTTGGATCTTTGATGCTCTGTTAGTGACGTCATCTGTGTCCGGTGGGATTTGGAAATGCAGGCATGTAAGAGTCACCCGCAATGGTCTAAACAAGATGAGAACTTAATTTTACTTACGTATCAGTCAAAAGAGAATGGCTGAATAGTGCCTCCGATTAAAATATCAGTTATTACCTTTTTTTTTTAAAGGGGTTTGTCTTACAGTAACAAGGACCTCTATCCTGTGATTTTAGATCTAGAATCCTCTTTAGTGATTAATGTACATTCAACATTTTAGGCAATTCTTAAAAACTACATGACACATACATGATTATATCCATTTTAATGTGGAAAATAGAGGTTCTAGAAGTTTAAGTCCCTTGTTGCTCAAATTCACTCAAAATAGCAGAGGGAAGAGAATTTATTCAAACTCAATTTCATCACAGTAGCCATTCTCAAGCCACAGACCAGCAGTGTCAGAATATAAGTATCAGGCAAGGCCCTTCAGGTACTTCTACATCTATTTTCACATTTTCTGAGGGTGAGGTTAGGCTTCAATTTTCTTCGAATCCCCCAGAACACCGGAATCATCTGGTAACAAGGAATAAAATTGAAAAGAGAATCTTGGGGTGCCTGGGTGACTCAGTCGGTTAAGCCTCTGCCTTCAGCTCAGTTCATGATCCCGGGGGCCTGGGATCGAGTCCTGCATCGGGCTCCCTGCTCAGTGGGGAGTCTCCTTCGCCTTCTCCCACGGCCTCTGTCTGCCGCTCTGCCTACTTGTGCGTTCTCTCATTCTCTTTGTCAAATACATAACTAAAGTATTTTTAAAAATTGAAAAGAGAATTTAGACTTCAATATTTCATTTTTTATAAAAAGCAAAAGCAATGGTTACACTGGAATTGATATACTAGAAAAAAGCAGAGATGACTCTTAGCACCATAAAATATTCTAAGATTAGTTATCAGTATATTTGAAATTAGATTTCATGAATTTAAAGTATGACCGATTTGCAAACCCAGGAATACGTTTAGTAAAATAAGGTACATGCATGTTTCTACCTTTTGTCTTTGGAAGAATGTGTGATTCCTGGTTCTGCGTTCCACATAAAAAATGCAAATAAAGACACTGAGGGTATAGCTGATGAAACTAATTAAGAAGGCCCATGTAGCAGAAGTGATCGGCTCCATTCTATTTCTCCATTCAAGGTGAAAATCTACCCATTGCCTTTGGCTGAGAAATTGAAACTCAGCTGTAAATAGCACTGAAATCTTAAACAATGAAGAGGAGACATAGTGGAAAATAAACGTGTGCTCGATAAAAACTAGAAAACTTTGAACACTATTCAATTTCCAGATGAACTAATTTTAAAACTAATCAAGAAGCCGAATTTTGACCAGTATATGTCAAAGGTATAAACCTCTGTTTTTCTTAAGAGAAACCCAAGGCTAAATCGTGTTGATGATTCAGGTGCTGGAATTCATAGCTTGAGTCATAGAAGAGAGAAAGTAAAGTTAGAGATGTCTTCGCTTGGTTCTAACCTTTGGAAGCGATATCTCAGGGGAAATATTCTGTTCCTCTTTGTTCGACTGCCAGAGTAGATAAATAATGCTAGATGGACCACTAGTGACCTGGAGGTCTTTTCTGAGGTTCAAAGCCACCTTGATTTTTTTTTTTTTCCTATATGCCAACATGTACAAACACCGCATGCGCTTACACACACACACACACACACACACACACACACACACACACATTCTGACACATTCACAAACAGCAGCAACTTCTCCCACTACCTGATTATTTTAGTATAGCTACTTGGGAAACTCCAATTTAATAGAAAATCAGGCCTGACTCAATATAATCACTGAACATTTTCTTAAAGGCCAGAGCAGCAGCAGTGGGGCATTTTATGCTAATAGCACCCATAATCCCATGCTAATTTATTTTATCAAATTAAAGCAACTGCTGCTCTTTGACCCCAGGGACCTTCCATTCTTTCTCTGGTTCCCCACAGTAAGCTTGAATCCGTTTCGTAGAGGAGTTTGCCAAGAATATAAATTAATAAAACAGGATTAAAAGGAGACACGGTTATAACCGATTCCTTAATCCCAGTGAATAATTAATGATAGTGATTCATGATTTTGCTGAATTCTCCTTATATTTGAATAACAAGCAGCTTCAAAATAAACTTCCAATAAGCACCAACAGAGGCAAATTTCTGGCTAGTAAAGATTTCCTTGTAGGAATCCATATCCTTGAGGCAGATTCTGAGAATTGCTTGTTCGACATGCCTTTCAATTCACATTTCAGGCTGGAAGATTAATTCCACTACCCAGGAAAACCTTCCATATTTAATTAACAAAAATATATTTTAGTTTTTTTGTTTTGTTTCATTTGTTTGTCTTTTTATATCCTATGAGTGAAATCACATGGCATTTATCTTTCTCTGTCTGACCTACTGCACTAAGTATAATACTCTCTAGGATCATTCATTTGTTGCAAATGGCAAGATTTCGTTTTTCATGGCCGAATAATATTCCCTTGCATATACATACATGTATATCACATCTTCCTTATCCATTCATCTATCAGTGGACACTTAAATTGATTCCACATCTTGGCTATTGTAAACAATACTGCAAAGAATATAAAAGTGCATATGTCTTTTCAAATTAGTGTTTTTGTTTCCTTTGGACTAATAGCCAGGAATGGGATTGATGGATTATTTGGTAGTTCCACTTTTAATTTTTTTAGGAGACTCTATACTGTTTCCTACAGTGGCTGCACCAATTTATGTCCCACTAACAGTACACAAGAATTCCCTATTCTCCATATTGTCTCCAACACTTATTATTTCTTGTCTTTTTAATAATAGCCATTCTGACAGGTGTAACCTAATATCTCATTGTGCTTGTAATTTTGGTTTGCATTTTGGTGATGATTAGTGATGTTGAGCATCTTTTCATGTTTCTGTTAGCTGGCTGTGTGTCTTCTTTGGGGAAATGTCTTTTCAGCTTATTAGCTCATTTTTTCATTGATTTTTTTTTCATATTTTGTTGTGTGAATTCTTTATATATTTTGGATAGTAACCCCTTGTTGGTTATGTCATTTGCAAATATCTTCTCCCACTCAATAGGTTGTCTTTTTGTTTTGTGGATGGTTTTTTTCACTGTGGCAACATCGTAAGGTAGTCTTCCCAATATCAGATTTAGATTCTAGTCCTACAAAAATAATTGGTAATAATAACATAATAGTATCCAGAAAGCTAAGGTACCAAGGTTGGTGCTCCTTCACATATCCATTGAACGTAGAAAAATGTATGTAAAGCCTACTTTGTTCAAGCACTGTTCTAGGAGCTAGAGAAGCAATATGCACAAGAAATACAAAATCTGTCTCTTCATGAGTTTATTTTCTAGTCTTGCTAAAATGCATTTGGTTGTTTGTCCCGAGATCTTTCTTTGAGAAAATATAACATTTGACTTGTGCTCAAAATAGTTCAAATAAACTCAGGTAAGGTTGAATTTTTCCATAACAAGTGTAGCGTTTCTGTCTATTACTGACTAAACTTAATTGAATAGAGCAGTTGGTTGAGTTTTGGTTACTGAGTAGAGTATAATTATCATTGCTTCCATTGGTTCCCCCATGGCTCCCAGAATATTGTCTTTCTGCATGGTCCATTTTTGCTTTGCTCTTCTTGTATATCTATTAGCTGGAAAGCACATCAGAGGGACAGAAAGATCTTCAACTAAGACTGAATAGTTGAATACGAGCCCCCCTCATTCTTTCGTTGTACATCGAGCTATCCCTGGTGCCCTCAACCTTTCTCAACTACACTCTAGTTCTGCAAAGAGAGGGCTGCATTTAAATGCTCTATGCTACTGGTTCTCAGAAATCACTTGTAATGTCCCATTTTGTGTATTAAAATGAAGTTCATTTGTAACATTCCCACAGACATGACTTTTAAAAATCAATATGATTCCCTAATTTCAAAATAAATGAGAAATCAAAGGAAATCAATTGATAATATGATATAACCTTTCAATATAGAGATGCTTGGGAATGCTATAGTAGAAGTCATAAATTAGTCCCTAGCTACTCGCTTCTGTATGTAGATTTACTGGGAATGTGACAGCCACCAATGTAAACTGTAACATATGTGTCGTTTTGGGTACCTAATACCACAAGTAGTTCTTCCTGCAATTATGTGATATTCCAAACTTATTACCAGATTATGTAAAATTTCCAACAAAATGAAACCGACTCTAATTGACATGGAAGTTACAATCTTGGAAAACTCAGTATATACAAAAAGCATATAAAAACATATAATACTGGGGCACCTGGATGGCTTAGTTGGTTAAGTGTCCCATTCTTGATTTCAGCTCAAGTTATGATCTCTGGTCCTGGGATTGAGACCCATGTTGGGCTCCATGCTCAGCAGGGTGTCTCCTTGTCTCCCTGTCCCCCACCCCTCCCTACTGCACTCTCTCTTTCTCATGCAAATAAATAAATAAATCTTTTAAAGAACATAAAATACTTTACATGTAATGTGGATTTAGGTTTAAAATTCAGGTCATTTAAAGCAGATTTTTGAGTCACAGATTCATTCTTCTTTGTTATTGTACTAGATTGTACCACACATTGCTGACCCCTGTCCACTACATGTCTATCATTCTCTACAATCATTTTGGCAACCAAGAAAACTACTGCACATTTTTAAAATAAGTTCTAGGAAGCAATATCACGGCCTATTAATGGTCACTGCTGGGGTTGTTTGCAACTAATTTATCTGGAAATTTGTAAAGAAAGAAATTTTTCTTTGAGAAAAAGTTGATCAAGGACTTAATGTTTGCAATGGGAAAATCAAATCTACTATTTAATATCAAATATATTATTTCCAGGTTCTGGCCAAATATGATGGCCAGTTAGGGAATGGGATACGCAGGGAAACTGGGTTTTGGGTCAGCTTAGTTTAGTTGCCATTTTATTCTATTTTCTCAATATTATGTATCTGAATTCCAGATTGGAAATATTGCTCTCTTGGAAACTTTCAGGGATGGAGCTATTCATTTATTCATTTCCCAAATATTAGGATTCCCTGCTATGTGTTCAATGCTGTAGAAGACTAAAGAATTAAAACAGTCACTTCCTCGTCTCATGGAGCTGCCTACTTAGTTGGGGAGATAAAGCATACAAAAAAATGCGAAAAGCTCCTGTCCTTACAAAAATTCCATAAATTTCAGCATGAATCCAAGTCTAACAGTAGTTGTTCATACAATTTGCCACATAGGTAGGTGAACACGAATTTTGTATTTAAATTTCTAACAGTAGTCAGGTTTCCCCTCTCTGGAAACAATATATAGAAGAGTTCAGAGCTGTGTCTGGGACTTGTGGGGCCCAGACAAAACAAATTTTGTGAGGTTTCCCTCTACGTAAATAATTTGATTTAAAAATATTTTACACAATTTGTGCACCTGTGTGAGATACAGTGACTTATTAATAATGTTTTAGGGTGATCAATAGAGGAGGTATTTAAATATTTGTTTATTGTTCAATCAGTGCATGAGAAGATTATTTGTATTATCTAAGCACATACTTTCCTGTTCATGTCTAGGAATCATTTCTTTGTGTTCTTTATTGTCAAATATGCCATTCCTAACTATTTTCATATCTTCCACCATGAAGAAAAGGTGAGAGAAATGAGTCTTTGAACATGTTTTTACTGAAACAATATAGGTCTTTTCGCCTATGCATTTCCTCCAATATCATTTGTTTAATACTAGTTACCTCATTATAAATGATGTTGCATCATTCATCATGCCACCTGTGAATAGTCTTTCACTGAAAACTACAATTGCAAATCTTATCTAGGATATGAAGAAAAATGTATACAATAATTTTTTAATTATTAACCTCTTGGAATTTTATAGCATAAACAACAGATCTTACAATCATGTCTTCTCTTGAACTCTTGGGCAGGCATCACTGCATTTAAGAGTGCAAGAGAGGAAATCTCTTGCAATGTTGGTTGCACCTCTGCTTTCCACACATCACCACCATTTGAGAGGATAGGTAAAGGGATCAAGGAAAGTGGCCTGTTTTCTCATAGAATCTCCATCCTTTGTCCAGTGTGATGGGCTGAATAATGGCCCACAAATAGATCAAGGTCTTAATCTTTAAACTTTGTGAATGTGAATTTTGCCTCATATGCAAAAGAAATTTTGCACATGGCATTAAATTATGAACTTGAAATGAGAATATTATCCTAGATTAGCCAGGTTGGCCCTGAATGCAATCATGTGTGTTCTTATAATAGAGAGGCAGAGGGAGATTTGACTCAGAAGAGGGAAAGTTGATGTGAGCATGGAGGTAGAGACTGGGTGATGCAGCTCTAAGCCAAGGAATGTTGGCAGCCACAGTAGTTGGAAAAATCAAGGAATAGATTCTCCACTGGAGTCTCTGTAACTAGCATGGCCCTACTGACACCTTGATTTTAGCCCAGGGAACCTGATTTTGGACTTCTGGCCCCAAAACCATGAAAGAATAAATTGATGTTGCATATCATCAAGTTTGTTGTATTGTTACTGCAGCCTTAGCCAATACTCCTAGCATGGCTTAAGACTGACCTAGGAAAGCAGGATGTTACCACATTGGTTTGAGTTAAGATAAGTTATTGACTGAAGGAAATAACTGCCATTATGGAGCAACTGTCTTAAAATCCTTCAGAGAATATAGGCTCAACCACCTACACAGTATGGCTCGACACAAAGGCATGATACTGCAGGGTTAGTATCAGTGGTAAGAGGTACAGAGGGTAAAAATTTCTGCCATCTGGGTTAGCTCCCTCTGGTCCTGGTGACCAGAGGCATTACTACTGCCAAAATACAACGTGACCAGAACTGATGCAAAGGTCTCCATATGCAGGTAAAGCCCAATGGTCAAAGATGTACAACTGATAGCTCAAATCCTTGAACTCATGATCCCATGTGAGTGAATGCAGCTCCAAATTGTTGTGCTAACACCATTCTTGCAGCCAGAGCCTGCACAATACTGTGAAAAGAGTACTTCATTTGCCAGAAAGTGTAACCTACTTGGTAGACTATCCTCCTAGAATCAGCTACTAGGCATGGCACCAAGATACAACCTAGATACAACCCATGGAGTCCTAGAGCTCCTTGGGACACCTGGCCAACTCCTCTTGTCAGATACAAGGTCAGAGGGTGCCCCAAGTGAGACAAGATGAGACCAGGGCCAAGTTGAGTTCCAGTCTGACTTAGGATGGCATTTATAGCTCTAGCTTGTCTCAGGCATTGGAAGAGGACTTAGAAATTTTCAACGGAATGTACTCCAGGGCTCCAGAGGTTGGGCCCCTGAGGCACAGGGCTTGGGTCAAAGGCTCTACTTGTCTGGATCTAAGGAAAGTACTGGGAAAATTCACTAACATACTAAAGCAATAAAGTATATTGCTATGGGAGAGGATATGTTTTAAATCTCTGGTGAAATTTTCATGTTTGGTTGAAAGTTGACAAGGAATGTGACTACAGCATGATTCCTCCAAAACAGCCTAATTCAATGTGGATCTTCAGTGTATGGATCAGTGTTAGTTACTTAGGGTTTCATAATTTATGAATAGACAGAATTTAGAGCTACTTGAAGGTTTTTATACATTGCAACAATAAATTAACTTCAATTCCTAATTATTTAATCAAGTATTTATTGAGAGCATCCTATTTATAGCACTATGCTAAACTCCTTGATTAGAACAAGGAAAATATTAAACCCAAATCTTGTTCTCAAGGAACTTATGATCTTTGTAGAAAAAACAAAAGGGAGAAAGACTAATAAAATAAGTAGAAGTCCAGGATTGACTAAAAGAAAATATTATTTCATACAATTAATTCTTGTGTGTGTGTGTATGTATGGGTAAGGGTGTGTGTAGATAATTTATTTTTCAAGTCAATCAGTTAAAAGGTGAAATTGCAAAGGAATCTCTGCAACATTTCTTATCTATTAGTTCAGATTTGCTTTGAATTAGCTAGAAACTTGGGCTAGCTTTGGAAATGAAATACAATATATATTTAATCAACAATTCTGTAAATTATCCTTAAAAAATGCAGCACTTAAACCCACTTAACAATCATGCCAGGGGAAGCTGATGAGCTATTTTAGCATGTGAAAACTTGCTGTTGCCAATTCCCCCTCGGTTCCAGAGAAGTACTGTCTATCTTAAAACTGCCAAACACAGGAAGTAACCACTCAGTAGAATTTTTTATTTTATACACTCAAAAAGAAATGGGCTCTGAGTATCTTCCTTTACCTGGGAGATAAGACACTGATCATTTTGCTGACTCTCTCAGTTGGAAGGGAGCCAGGGTAATAATGGCTATCTGAGGATCTTCAAAGATTTAATCTTGGAGATGAGTTCTTTGCAGGGCTCAATTCCTTTTGCTTTGCCAACCTGTCTACTTTCTGAAATGGCCGTTAGCGTAAAGGTACCTGACAGAGGTGTACACTCCCTGAAAGCCAAGTTACTGAACTACATTTCCATTGAGCTCAGCTGCACTTGTTGGAGGAGGCTGCAGTGCTGCTCATGATTATGAACTGTGCAGCCTGGGGTCCCCACAACCCAGCCCAGACCTTGTGTTGACTCAACTCCAGCATGCACACAGCCCAGTTGCGCACACTGTGGGGCTCACGTGGGAGGGCTGGAGGTACAGCGTGGGGGAGGAAGAGCAGGTCTGGGAGCAGAGCCCCAGTTGAAGGTCATAATTCATTCAGCACACATTTGTGTGCTCATCACTCATTCATTGAAGTTTCCAAGTGCCTACTTCAGTTCTCCCTGCTGAGAAGCAGTAAGGAGCAACACAAAGCTGCTCCCCCAATGAAGCAACGCAGACAATAAGCAGATGAGACAAAACAAAAACACGTGTAAGGTGATGTCAAGTGGTGATAAGTGCTATGAGGAGAAATGTAGAAAAGTAAGTTAGGGTAAGACAAAGCTGCTATAACAAAGAAATTTGCCTCTCTCTCACTTGTAGTTTAAGAAGAGGGCTCTAGATTGGTCAACTGTACTCCATATGGATCTGGTTTCTCCCTGTGTTGCTTCATAATTCCCTAGGGTCATGTTCTTATCTGCATGCCTGTGATTTTGTGGCTTTTCAGCCTCGGACAGCAGACAGAGAAAGAGAGCTCAACGAAGGTAGGCCCAAGGCCTCAGGAGATGGCCTGAAGGTGGGTGGGGGGGTCTTACCATGTGCATTTACACTTCAAAATGAAAGGTTACTAACCACGGGGAGAAGGGGAGAAGGGAGGTTATACAGTGTAGCTGGGCAACTCTAATTCTATAGGAAAAGGAAAGGATAGATTTTTGCAGATAGCAGCCTCCTTCATGGAGAATAAAGGATACAGGGATGGGCCTGATTGTCAGATAGGATGATTAGGCGAGTTAGCTTCCAGAGGATGGCTTTTCAAGTGAGGTCCAAATGAACTGAAGGAGCAAGCCATCTGAATATCTGAGGGAAGAGTTTTCTGGACAAAGTACAAGCACTTGGAGCCGGGGAAAGCTCAAGAAGCTTGGCTTTTTAGAAGAAGGAGATTCATGTTGTTTTCACAGTTAATGGAGGGAAGGGTAGGTCCCTCAGGCCCAGATCACGGACGGCTTCTGGAAGAACTTCTCTGAGGATTGGTCTAAAGGAAGAGTACAAAGGATCTTGAAGCGGTACTGGCTGAAAGTGGGACTTAGGTGAGGGATAAAGAGCAGCTGTGGAACCATTAGAACACCTTTCTCCAGGTAAAATGCACTGGCCCTGTGGGCACCAGATGGGGAGGAGAGATTCATTTTAAAATCCTACCTTTCAACAGTGGCTATCATGTGCTTCCCAAGAAAAGAGATTTTACTTCTTCAGGTTTATGTTGTTCATTACCAAGAACAAGTATTGAAATGTTCTTTTAACTGCCACCATCGTTCAAGAAAAAGATTACAGAAAGTACTTTAGCTTACAGTATTTACAGCAATTCCTTACACTACTTTCCGTTTTATTTATACTAATGAAAAAGCACTTAAATTCATTTGTATAGGCTGCTCTTTCTGAGAGATTGAGAAAAACAAATATGTGCTATAGATATATGAAAATGACTTATTTTGTTGTTCTTCTAATAGTTGTTCCTGATAATGGGAATTTGAAATGCAGAGTGGAGTTTCCCTTTAATGTACTACAGAAGCCACAGTTTATGCAGTTTTTCCTACTAATGAATGCCTTTACTCATTATTATCTAAGCAGTTTACAAATGGTGAAAAATTAAAATCTTAATGTTTCTCCTCAATGTTGGACATAACATTGAGATAGAGGGCTCTTTCCACTTCTTTCTTTAACGAGTACACAAGAATCAGACCTTTAAGAAATAAATTCTCCTGCTCCTTTGTCCTTCCTTTGCATCTATCTTGGCAAAAGCCTCATCCTAAGTGAACTTAACGATCTACTTTATTTGAGTCCATATCTAGGATGCCAAGTGCTACTGGGAAACAAAAAAAATACATCTACACCCTGTAGATTGGAGACACTTTTGGACTTTGCAATGGTGAGCAAGTCTGTCCCCAATCAATTTTTTTGTATGATCTAAACCCGCATGGTGGTCTCGAACCTCCTGGTTCTTCAAACGTTGGGGCCTTACATATGTACTCTCACTATCAAAAAGACCTCCCCTCCTTACCAGTGTGCAGGAACCCTGTACTTCCTAACACCAGATTTACTAATCTACGACACATCCCCCCCACTCTTCTCTTCTCTTGTCCACCTGTCAGGGTGGGAAGAAGTGCCTCTTTTTGTCAAAGACAATTCCCTAGCCTGTTCCTGGGGGTGCATCCTCCCTAGCATCCTAAGAAATTTCATTCATTGACCAGTGACTCTTGTTTCCCATAGTTTCTATCTCTCTTTCTCTGTTAACTCTTTCCTATCAGCCTTTCAGAGTTTCTCCCGGTTTTTAGAACCCATCTTCCTTGTATTTTGAATTCCTTAAATTCCTTAGACTCCTAATCTGGATTTAGTCTCCACCACCTCACTGAAAAAGCTTCACTCAAGGATGCCAGAGGTGGTTTGTTGTGAATCTGCTGGGTACTTGTAGATGACTTTTATGATGTCTAGAGCCTTGTACCTCACCATGTTTTCTAGATACTAGAATGGCAGCATCATCACCTGGGAACTGGGAAATGCAGAATCCTGAGTCTCATCCCAGGCCTGCCAGGTTGGAATTTCAAAAGGCAAAATTTCAGGAAATGGTATTGTAGCAAGCCCAGGAGACTCTCACACACTATAGCTAGGGAATGACTGGTGTAGAGAAATGAAATGAATGGTTCTTCAAAATCCCACACATGTGATCCAACATTGTTCACTTAACCCTGGGCATTTGTCACAGAGCTGGATGGATACTCCTCTACCCCCATATTTTCCCTTGGGTTGAGTATAGTTGATGTAATAAAGGTTGTTAGCATTCCCTTCTGGACCATAGCTTGTATCTGTGGTTTTTGAACTTAGAGAAAAGTTGAAAAATAGTATGATATATTAATATTTTCCAGGAGGTACTTTCAGTAGGTGGTTGTGAAGAATCTTCTTCTAGTTGTGAAGAAGACCAGAAAAACACACATTCTGGCTTCTGCATTGGGAAAGCAGAGATCAAATATAGTAAGTTCCTGAAAAAAAAGTGTCAAAGATTCTGGCCAGAGACAAAAACATGACAAACATGTTTACTATAATTCTGAAGATATGTTCAGAGAAGCAGGTGGGTATTGGGCTAACATGTATGTTGGTGCAAGGCACCTTGCCTAATAGTTTTGACTCTACAAGTTAAAGTCATGGATACTTAGGAAACCAACCATCACTTTGATCAGGTCATATTACACACATAAATCTAAACATAACCTTTTACTTCTTTTTTAAAGGAAGAGAGTTACCCTATGCTTTGGGACATTCTCCCTGCAATGCTTTCAAGCTACATCTTTCTTAATCTTTCAGTAGCATTTGATAATGTCTTAATGTTGCTTAATGCTTGTCTTCCCTGTAAGATTGTAAACTCCATGAAGGCACAAAGCTATTCTGAAAGAGATTTAAGAAGTAGAGTCTATATTTCAGTGTTAGGGGAGGTCAATAAGAGGGTGTGAACACCAGTTGCCCAGTGAGTTGGGCCCTGGCACTTAGAGGATCCTCTCCACCTCCCCTGTCCTTGGAATGTGGGTTCCACTTGTCTTTCCCATTCCCAGAAGCTACTCCAAGGACACAACCTTGAGATAGTGATGTGGTGCTGAGACCATCTGGCCTGTATATGTGACTGAACCTGGTGAAGGCCTCTCTATAAACTTCTAAGATTTGGCGGGTAGAAGCAGAGATCTACTCATCTAGTTGCTGCTCCAGATGTAAGCTCTGTACGTAAGCTCCCTTGTTTTTTAAACCTGCCTCCCCCCAACCTGGAGAGGTCACCTTTTTCTTTGGTTTCTCCCTGCCTTCTGTGCACAGGGGCAAACTTCAGATTACAATTGGGAAACTCCCAGGGAGCTTGAGAACCAACATTCATCTCCAGCACTTGACACTGAGTAGAATCTAGTTAATATAATCTTCTCAAGGATTGTATATGTTATCATTGCTTCTTTAGGCTTACAAGTTATAAATTTACTACCAGTTATACCTCCCTAACGTTGTGTAGACATGCCACGAACTGACTGTTAATAATCAATTTGGAAAGGAGGAGGAAAAGAGACTGTCAGTGGAAGATATTTTTGAAGCATAGATAAGTGCTGTGGAGAAGGTTTTGCTTTGTTTGGCTTTTATTTCTGTTTATTAAAACGGAGCTCAGGGTAGGAACCCAATTTTTAGACAAAAAGAATGGGATCCTAAGGGGTTGGATGACTTGTCCAAAACCTACGCTAGCAGTACTGAGTCCCAAATCGAGTTTCTCAGATCTGTTTATAATTACTTTTCTCCTACATAATGTTCCTCCTGTATGAGAGAGTAAAGGCTTTCTAATATTTTATCTAAATATAGAATCGGGGGCACCTGGGTGGCTCAGTGGGTTAAAGCCTCTGCTTTTGGCTCAGGTCATGATCTCAGGGTCCTGGGATCGAGCCCCGCCCCAGGCTCTCTGCTCAGCGGGGAGCCTGCTTCCCCCTCTCTCTCTACCTGCCTCTCTGCCTACTTGTGATCTCTCTCTGTCAAATAAATAAATAAAATCTTTAAAAAAATATGAAGAATCAGGTATGTTACTTAACATCAGAAGATATGGTGAAGCGTGTCTTACAGGAGTGCAGAAATTCTTACAGCATCTTAGGGATCCTGTTGCACAATTTCTCCCAGGTTAGAATTCTGGCTGCAGCATCCATTATGCATCTGAATACACATAGCCTACTCTTGGATCTGTCACTTTCTGCTTGTGTTCCCTTTGACATTTATTCCTGGCAAGTTTCAGCCACCTCACTTGCTAAGCAAGGGTAATATTTGCCCGGCTGACTTAATAAGGAAACTATGAGGATTATAATAAGCCTATAGGTATGAATGTTCTTTGAAAAAGCTAATTAAATACAATACATAATATCTTAGGAGAGATTTTTTTTTTTTGAGGGCCTCATTGTATAAAAAGGTGACTTCCATAAGAATCTCTGTCTCTGGAAGTTGAAAACTCTATCCAGCATCAATTTCAATTCCATGAAAACACTACTCTAAATCTGTAATGTATCCCTATTCTCAAGCCCCGGGATGAGGCTTTTGTTTACCACTGAAGCTTTTGTTTACTCTCCACCATTTAGATTTTCTGATTTGTTTCTCTGACTTTAATGCAAAGAATCCAACGTACAGATGTTTCTCCTCTGTTCTTGAGGCCGACTTGGACTGGAGTTTCAAAGAAACACAGAACCATATCTCAGCAGGAGACCATCTCTAGGTGGTCTAGTCAATTCTTTGTGTGTTTGCAACATGGTCAGAAAATCTCTGCAACAGTGTTACAAGTCCATTCCTAAGGATGAGAACATTGAAACCCCCAGAGGACCCAGGACTAGCTCACTGCTAGTGAGTGGGGAAACAAGGATCAGAGCCTGTGTTTGCCTGATCCTGGTCTCTGCTCTTTTCAGAGATCCAGGCAGTTTGAAAAAGGAAAGGAAATAATGCTGAGCAAGACCAAGGCTAAGAGCCAACTGGGGGAAGAAATAGAGTTCTAAGATTTTAGAACTGTACTTAAATTCTGTAGTTAAAAAGGAAAAAGAGACGAAGAAGTAATTTCAGGGAGTTTAGGAAAAGAGGAAACAGTTTATAGATCTCTTAGCTTGAGGATTTGGAGAGTTGTTCGTAAATTTTATTGTTTTAATTTGAGAATGAATCAGCATCGCCTTGGGCAGCACAGCTGTCACTGTCAGCGAGAGAATAACACCAGATCAATCCAGCAGAGAACCTTGGAAACAGGATTTTATTCCTTCCCTCCCCCCATTTCTGTAGCCCCAACCCTTCAATGCCCTGGAAGGAGGGAGTTTTTAAGGGATGGGAAATTAGGGGCAGAATGACTCAGTAAGCCGACCCCGTGCATTATCTGGAGTCCTAAGAGCAAAGTCACTTTACCAGGCACATAACTCACTGTTAGTCTTGACTCCTTTCATGGCACCTGGGACAGATATTATTGTTTAGGGTCATCGTGACCTGATCTAGACAAACGGAGACAATATAAACAATCACAGGTGCTGCTGTCCATTTTCTTCATTATCTTCATTTTATTAATTCCCCTTCTTGGTAAATAATCCTTTACCTTGCTACAACACTTTCATGTTAGTTTCCAGATACTGCATGAATAAGTGCCAGGGACAGCACAGAGGAGGGAACCTTTAAACTAGGTTCCAGACGTAGAAGGAAGAATGGGATTATATTACATCCAAAAGCTTCTTCCCAGCAAAAGAAACGATCAACAAAATGAAAAGGCAATATACGGAATGGGAGAAAAAATTTGCAAACCATGTATCTGAGGAGTTAATTTTTAAAATTTATTTTGATTATTTTATTTTTAATTTAATTTAATTTAATTTTAGAGAAAGAAAGCACACAAGTAGGGGGGCAGAGGGAGAGGGAGAGAGAGAATCTTAAGCTGAATGTGGGGCTCCAGGTGGGGCTCAATCTCACAACCCTGAGATCGTGACCTGAGCTGAAATCAAGAGTCGGATGCTTAACCGACTGAGCCACCCAGGGGCTCTAAGAGTTAATATTTAAAATGTATAAGGGACTCATACAATTCAATAACAAAGTACCAAGTATTCCAGTTAAAAATGGGTAGAGGACCGAAAAAAAAAAAAAAGAAAGAAAAAGTGGGCAGAGGACCTGAATAGGGATTTTTCTAAAGAAGACATACAAATAACCAACAGGTACATGAAAATGTGCACAACATCACTAATCATCAGGCAAATGCAAATCAGAACCACAGTGAGATATCACCTCACACTTGTTAGAATGGCTGTTATCCAAAAGACAAGAGATAACAAATGTTGGTGTGGATGTGGTCTACTGTGAGTGGGAATGTAAATTGGTGCAGCTACTAAGAAAAAAGTTTGCAGGTCTCTCAGAAAAAAAAAATAGAGTGACCATATGATCCAGCCGGCTTCTGGCTATATATCCAAAGGAAATGAAATCAATGCTTTGAAGAAATATCTGCTATCCCATGTTCATTGCATCATTACTCAATCACAAATATTATTATTCTTATGATATAATTATAATATATCACATATATAAATTAGGTATGCATATAAATTATACATAATATATAATGAAATGAAATATATAATGAAATAAAATATAAATGAAATGTATACATAATATATAATGAAATGTATATATACTTGGTATTCTGTTGTATGTATTCAACCATGAAGAAAAAAGAAAACTTTGTCATTTGTGACAACATGGATGAAACTGGAGGACAATATTCTAAATGAAATAAGCCAGATAAAGAAAGACAATTAATGTAAGATTTCACCCATGCAAAGATTCAGAAAAAAAAAACACAAGTCTAGCTCACAGAGATACAGTACAATAGTGGCAGTTGACAGGGTTTGGAGAATGGCAGAAATGAGGAGATATTGATCGAATGGTACAAACTTTTGAATAAGCCCTAGGGATCTAATGTACAGCCTGAGGACCACAGTTTATACTACCTTATTGTGTATTTGAAATTTGCTAGGACAGTAGCTCTTACCCAGTCTCCACACACACACACACACACATAGTGATAACTACGTGAGGTGACAAATGTGTTAATTAATTTAATTGTGGCAATCTTTTTACAATGTATACAGATATCAAATCATTATTCTTTTTTTGAAAGATTTTATTTATTTATTTTAGAAAGAGAGAGAGGCACAAAGAGAGAGCACACAAGCGCTCGAGCAGGGAAGGGCCAGAGGGAGAGAATCCCAAGCAGACTCCATGCTGAATGCAGAGCCCAACGCAGGATTCAATCTCACAACCCTGAGATCATGAACCTGAACAGAAATCAAGAGTCTGACACCAAGCCGACTGAGTCACCCAGGGGCCCCAATTTTGAATTCTTTAAATATGTACAATTTTGTTTCTTATGCTTCAATAAAGCTAGAAAAATAAGTAAGTCAGTGAAAAAGTAAGTAAGTAATTTAAAAAATAATAAAAGGGCAAGTCACAGGCTGGAAGAAGTTATTTGCAGAAAATGTATCTGGTAAAGTATTGTTATCCAAAATATGTAAACAAATCTCAAAACTCAACAAGTAAAGAACCTGACTAAAAAATGGGCCTAAGACCTTAACAGATACCACACCAAAGAAGATACACAGATGATAAATAAGCATATGAAAAGATATTCACCGCCATGTGTCATTGGGAAATGGGACATTGAAACAACAGTGAATCATTATTGCATACCCATTAGAATGGCCAGAATTCATAACACCAACAACATCAAATACTGGGGAAAGTGAACAAGAACTCTTATTCTTTGCCAGTGGGAATGCAAAATGATACAGTCTGTCTCCTACACATCTATGGAACTGCAGAGTCGATGAGCAGTTAGAGAGGCTTGCTGGAATTTCAATGTCTGCAGGCTGACTGCTAGCTACAGGCTGTTCACAGGATATGCTTAAGAGTGATGGGGCTTGTTTTCCTAATGTTAGATGCAGACATATCAGAAATTTAGGTTACCCTTTAAGGTTCTGATTCACTCTTAAAGAGTGCTGAGAATTTCTAGAATACTTATAATCAAATATAAGGATAAAAATATTGACTAAATCAAACGGAAATTTTTAAATCTACCTGATAATTTGTATTAGCCCTATCTTTTGCAATGCTTCCACCATTATTATATATGTGGATAATATTCTAACTATCCTAGTGGGTATGAAATGGTATCTTATTGTGGTTTTGATTTGCATTCCCCTGATGACAAATGACATTGAACTTCTTTCCATGCGTTTATTAGCCATTTATGTATCTCTCTTGAAGAAACCACTATTCATCTTACTTCCCTATTTTTTATTGAATTGTCTTTTTATTACTACATTGCAAGAGTTCTTTATATAGTTTGGATATAAGACCTTTATAAGAGATGTGATTTGCAAATATTTTTTCCTGATTCTGTGGGTTGTATTTTCACTTTCTTGATGGTGTCCTGTGAAACACAAAACTTTGAAATTTTGATAGAGTCCTATGTATCTATGCTTGTTGCTGTCGTTGCTTAAGATTTTGGTGTTATTTCTAAGACTCCAAGGTCATATAGATTTACTCCTGTATTTCCTTCTAAAAGTTTTAGTTTTAGTTCTTTCACTTAGGTCTTTATCCATATTTTGAATATATTTTTTATATGGTGTGAGGATAGGACTAAACTTCATTGTTTTGGATGTGGCTATCCAGTTATCTCAGCATCTTTTGTAGAAAAGATTGGTTTTTTCCCAATGGATGGACTAAAATTAGGTTATCAGAGATGTAAGGGTTTATTTTTGGAATATTAATTCTATTTCATAGCTAAATCTGTCTATCCTTGTGCCAGTACCCCACTGTCTTGAAATGTGAGTTCTGCTGTATTTTTTTTTCAAGGTTGTTTTGGCTCTTCCAGATCCCTTCCAATTCCATATGTAGGTAGAGCCCAATGGTTGTTTTCTTAATTTTATTTTCAGATTGTACATTGCAAGTGAAGAAAATAGAATTGATTTTGTAAATTGATCATGTATTCTGCACCTCCTTTTTAGTTCTTATCATTTTTTTAGTATATTACTTAGGCTTTTCTATGTATAATATCATGTCATCAGTAAATAGAAATAGTTTTATTTCTTTTCCAATCCAGATGTCTTTTATTTCTGTCTCTTGCCTAATTGCTTTGATTACAACCTCAGTGCAATATTGAACTGAAGTAGTGAGAACAGACATCCCTGTTTTATTCTTAATATTAGGGGGATATCTTCCAATCTTTCACCATTAATTATAATGTCAACAGTGTATTTTTCATAGGTGTCCTTTATTCCGTTGAGGAAGTTCCCCTTTATTCTTAGTTTGTTGTTTCTATCATGGAAGTATACTGGATTTTGACATATGAATTTTCTGCATATGTTGAGATGATCATGTGATTTTTGTTTTTCATCTTACTGATAGGATATAGTGCACTAATTTATTTTTGTATTTTTAAACGAAATTTTCATTCATTTCTAAATCCCACTTAGTCACAATGTATAATTCATTTTTAGATTGCTAGATTTGGTTTGCTAGTATTTTGTTGAAGATTTTCACATCCATATTTATAAGAGATATTCGTTTGTAATTTTCTGTCTTGTGATGTCTTTGGTTTTGGTATTGGGATAATAATGGCCTCATAAAATGAAATGAGGAGTGTTCCCTATTTTATTTTTGAAAGAGTTTGCAAAGGATTGGTATTAATTCTCTAAATGTTGGATAGAACTTAGTGGTGAAGTCATCTGTGTCTGGCTTTTCTTTATGGGTAGTTATTTAACTGTTAATTCAATCTCTTTACTTGTTATAGGTCTATTCAGATCAGTTCTTTCTTGAGTCAGGTTTAGTAGTTGTGTCTTTCTAGCAGGACAGCACTTTTAAGTGTCACGAACCAACATTTCTGCTGCCATTTAGGATAGTTTTTCACATTTATACGGGGAGAGCTGGTGTTCAGACAGTACAGGAGGTAGAGTAGAGTGATGGTCTCTGGCTGGTATCCACTCTAATTGTAATATATGTTGTTAAATATTTTGAGTATTACCTCCATGAATTACAGATTTATTGTTATACATACATCAGATAAACGCACGCACACACACCATCTTCCTTCTCCGTCACGTTTCTCTTTATCCTCTTCCAACATACTGGAAAACCAGATTGAGGACTCTTTAAAAGTGATGACGCACCAATGATGGGATGTATTACCTGGAAAAAAATTAATAACAACCAAAGTACAATGGATTCAGAAGTTCCTGACCACATGGAAGGCACAATACCCCTAATGATACTTTTTCCTCCTGGATTTC
Source organism: Nasua narica (assembly GCA_028533885.1). Lineage (NCBI taxonomy): Eukaryota > Metazoa > Chordata > Mammalia > Carnivora > Procyonidae > Nasua > Nasua narica. Next base: position 8,198,946 of record CM052814.1, on the reverse strand, counting down.
ATTCACAATTACTAACTACTCTTTTTAAAGGCGATAAACCCACTCTTTCAGTAAATATAATGCCATATCAGTATGAGGTGCTAGCTAAAGAAGAAACAGACTCTGAAAGCTTCTCTTATCTGATGATTAGTGAATCTAATATATATTGCTAATTTACAATCCATTCTCCATCTCCCATCTTTCAATTTGCTGGCCCAACTGATTAAAGGAGGCCATTCCCATAAATACAGCTTTAATTATTTATTAATTTTAATCTTAAGCAACCTTTCTATCGAAACCATAATGCATTATGAATGTGTTCACAGAGAGGGGATAATATGGTAGTGATGCCATTTCTTGGACCTTTTTTTTTTCTTTTTTGATGGTTTAGCATCAACTTGTTCAAACAAAAAAGAGCGGAGACTGATTAAATATCACGGTTGGACTATAATGAAAGGAAAGTCCATAGCAAATATGTAGTGATTGTCTTAAATCAAATGTGTGCGAGGGTGGATTTCAGGTGATAGCTCAGCAGTTACTCAAATCCCGACTGAGGCTGCCATGTGGTTTTTCATTTGGCTTACAAAATGGAGCTGGATTTCAACAAGTCCCTGCTGGCTGGCCCATGAGCCAAGCGCCACATGCCTTCTTCTTTGGCATCTGACAATATTGTTATTAATATTACAAGCTGAGAGAAAGAAACCGCTGATGGTAACCTCTGCTTTGGAAAATTGTGTTAACTCGTTAAGGTTCTGAAATCTCCCAGGCTTCTCCAAGTGATGCGGGCAGTTTGAAATGGGAGGAGGAAAAATTTCCCTGAATACTAAGGGGTGCCAGGATTCTAACTCACAACATTAGCAAGGTCAAGGGCAGGGTTTTTTATTTTGGGGGTTTTCACCTCCAGCTCCCCTATTACAGCAAGTGAGAAACCTTGAATGTTATCTCATGATGCCTAGACACAATCAGCATGTGTTTGTACTTGACTTTGTGCTTTAGACCCAGGCTAGTTTACTTCACACTAACGGGCAGGTATGCAATGAAAGGGAAATGTCAGGCAAATGCACCTTCTGTGGTCGATGCCCAGGACTCTTTTCTTGGGCTTTGCCTTGCTTTGAACCTTTCATGTATACTATCCCATATCTCTAGGCTTTCCTTGTTTCTTGACCTACATGTTTGCAGGAGCTCAGGCAAAAAACACATGGCAAAGTCACTTAAAATATTAGAAGCAACCTGCATAACAAAATATTATCTCTGAAAATCTGACTAAAAGTCCTGAGTGAACAAATAAACCACCAACATACTGCTGATTGAAAACTCTTATGATCAGTTGAGCTTGTGATAAACTGGGGCAGAGGTAAAGAAGAATGGAAAATGGCATATATTTTGTTTTGCCCATTTTCATGTCATTATGCTGGATACTTAATGAGCATTACCTTATCAAAATGTTGGGATTGTCCTTTACAGTTTCTAATTAGGTCACTAAGGTGGAAGGAACTCTGCACCAAGAATCAAGTTTCAAGATCTTTCTCTGCTTCTTACGCTGTCTTGTTATTTTTCCTTTCTTAGCTTCAATGTTCCCATTTAAAAAATAAGACTAATGATGAAATACTGTCCAAGACCGTTCAGTTTCTTTAATTCCATGAGTCCCTGATAAGATGTATTGCTTGGTGTGATTTTATAGGACTAGTCTTTAAATGTTTCATAATTGTAGATTCCTTTGAGAATCTGATAAAAGTTACCGTAGTAGACATTCTTTGACTTACCTTCCCATGATCCTTTCCTTGGGACATCTTCTCCCTAATTCCTTATGGTCCTATTGGGAAACAAGGAAGCATATGGCCCAGGCTAGGGTCATCATAGTATTACAATTCTCTGGAGCCAGTATTGGCTCAAGGGATGGATATGGGTCATATGAAGACCAATCATAGTCTTTCCAAATAATTTGATGAATTGGACATTGAGAATTGCACCTTTATTTTTTTGTAGGCTATAGATTCAGTGTTGATTCATCTTCTGATGTGTGGAGAAAACAGAAGACATGACTCCAGCAAACAATGGGATAATCAGATAAAGACACAAAAAGGAAACAGGTTCAGAGAAAGACAGGGAAAGGGGGGGACAATGAGCTGATACTGTTAAAACAATAAATCCAACCAACTTTACCCCTCAAATGTCCAGTTACACTAGTCTATAAATTGTCTCCATACCTTTCCCCCTCCTTTTTTTTGGAAGTTTTATGTTTAAGCTAGTTTGAGTTGGTTTCTCCCACTTTCTTTTGAACCCATTCTTAGATCTATGGCTATGGACGTATTCTTCAGAAAATGAACGATGAAAAAATGTCACCCATGCAATGTATTTTAAGGGGAAGTAGGGACAGATATTTTCCTCATTTTAAGAGCTTCTGTCTCAGAATACAATAGCAATAAAACCTTACTTTTATTTAGTTCGTTATTAGTTACACAGTAGTTTTCTGTAAAATCTTATTCAGCTCTAATAAGAATGCAGAAGGTTTTGTATCATTTTCCAGATTAAGAACGGAGACTCAGACATTGAGGGACTTTCCTGCTAACTAGGAAATAGTGACAAAGTTCAAGATGCCCTTTTGCCAGTTTTGCTTTTCAGAGAGAACCTAGGAAGTAATGTGGACAGAAAATGCCTTTCTAAACTCTCCCATTTATAGGGAGATATCAGGAATACAATTCAAGGTCATAATGAAAATCTACAATAATTTCTCATAGTATCCCAGCCAACTTCCCATTTCTAATTGATTTTTCTCATGTTGCTTCTCCAGCTTGTGAGCAATGCTCAAACCAAATGTTTAAAAAACTTTCCCCTTGAAGATTTAATGACTCCAAATCTGTATTTGATTAGTTGGTTCCACTGGGGTTTGTGCTTGTGCAACGGCCAAGACAGAAGAGCAAAAAGAAATCTTGTTGGTCATGCATTATGTATCTGCTGTCACTGGATTTGGGCTGAGACCGAGACTGTGACGTCTTCACCGGGCTTAGCATTTACTTTGAGACGTTTGCTTTGTTTGAACATACTCTCTTCAGACTGTGAAGGGTTTAACTCATGAGTCAACTGCGCACAACTATTCACACTATAAATTCCAAAAAAAGTCAAGGAGATTTAGTTTCTGGGTTTGATCTTTAAATGACCAATAGATTTCATCTTCTTGTAAGGCGGTTAAAATCCTTCCCTTCCCCTTTCCCTTCAACTGGGACAGCCAATGCGGAGGTGTTGATAAATGCTTTGGTGACATAACTCAGAGAAAGAAATTTAAGTGAAGTGGGATAAGAGTAGCTGAGTCTGGATCTACCATTAATTAGTTGTGTGATCCTCGATCAGCCAATTTACTTCCTCATTCCCAGCTTCTCTAGTGGTGAGATGAGATACTGATACCAGGGACTCAAGAGGCTCATCCTGTGTCTGAAACTCCATAAAATAGAAACAACCAGCCATTTCATTTTGTATACAATGTAATTTGTGTCTACAACACAGTTTTGGTCTTGGTTCCTATTTAATTTATTGACTTTTTTCCTAAAAGATTTATCTACTTATTTGAGAGAGAGAGAACACGAGTGGGGGCAGGGGCAGAAGGAGAGGGAGAGAATCTCAAGGAGGCTCCCTGAGTGCAGCCTTGAGTCCAACGTGGCCTGAGAGCCCTGAGATCACAACTTGAACCAAAACCAAGAGTCAACCGCTTAACAGACTGCACCACTCAAGATCCCAATTTATTGACTTTTAATTAAGTGTTCTAAGCAGAGCCCGAGACATAAAGGAAATTTTTTTTTTTTTGGTGAAAATTTAATACTTGGGGGATGATGCAAATTCAAATTCTGGTTTAAACTCTTTGCTTTTAATAATATGGTTCAAATTTGATATGAGACTATCGATGTGAATATGTATATATTTTGACTTTCTAGATAAATCAAGGATTCTCTGAATAAGATTTAGGGAAGTCATTGTAGATTTCAGGTAATAGTTTTATTTGAGGTCACTGATTCTATATCTATAACTGAGATATTGGTGGATGGTATATTTAGGACAATTTCCAGTTTGGCTTAAAACACAGAAAAAGGTAAAATACACAGCAAATGTAACTACCTTCATAAAATTAATTTGGAAATCAGAAACCCTATATTTTTATATATGTATACTTCTCATACTAAAACCACATATATAAATGGCTTGTGATATCTATCATTTTCTAGAGCAAACTAGTTTCCACAAATCATCTAAAAATGTTCTTAGACGTAAAAACAATCATCAGTTCATTGAATTCCCATCATATCACTCTGCTGTTAAAACAAAAACACCTTTAATGAGTTTCTACTGTCTATTAACTAAAGTGCAAATATGTCAGGTTGACACCCATGATCCTTCATAATCTGACCACACCCAATGTTTAAGTCATATTTTACTTAGTAATTCTAGTAATTTCCTTCCAGATACTATTTTGTCATTTATTCAACACATCTTGCATTTTCCCACTGACATGTCCTTTGCTCATTCTCTGTTTATCAAAAATCTATCAATTCTTAAGTGGAAGCCAAATGCTGCTTTCTTTGTGGATCTATCTTTTCTAATGAGAATTAATTCCTCCTTCCCTCCCCTTACTTGTGTTCTCACAATATTTTGTTGGTGCCTCTTTTGTGACACTTAACACACTTGTCTTATAGAACAGCTAATGTCAGAGGGCTGATAAATAGAATTGTCATTTGCTTAAAGGAAAGCCAACATATGAAAAATCAGAACTTATAAAACACATTCACTAGGAAATTATTATTTTCATAGCAAGAAGATTCTTAGGCTGACAAGATAATTTGCTGTGAAATTCCTTGAAGTTTCAAATACTTTTAATGCACTGAATATTATTTGATTTATCACAGTTAAATTTAACTGAACTCTGTAGGGCACATACCTATTGCATAAATTGAGATAGTGAAAAATAAATGAAATTCATTTCGGTTCATAAAAATCTAAAACTTGATATCAAAGTGGTAGTATAACTACTGGACCATTCATTATAAATGCATAGAATTTTGTAGACTATGTGACTCTCCAGGGAGTTTAGATTCTCTACATTTAGAAGGAAAGCTCAGGCCTTCCCTACTGCTTGACTTCTTGCAGAATCTTTGAGCAAGATCATATGAGACTTTAGTCATTTAGTGAAATCACCAATAGCCTTGCTCAGGAAATACCAACGACCATGCTGGGCAGAGGCAGTTGTTTGCTTTGTGCGGAAAGGGCATGAGAAAGCAAGAAAGACCTCCATCTGCTGGAAAAACACCATGGTTTATCTGGACACTAAACTGAGCCTTTTTTTTCCCCCACTCTAATTCATTCTTCCTTCTTTTCTTACTTCAAGTCCCAGAAAGCTATAATCCCTAGACTCTCTTGCTCTCTTGCTTCAAGGGGGGTTTCGCCAGTAGGCAGGACAGGTAGAAGATTGGAGGGTAGGTGGAAGGGAAAATCCAGGACATCCTGACATCCTGTCTCTTTTCTCTTTATTTCATATGATGCATCTGGCCAGGCCTGTGTCTCTCCTGTACCTTCCCCAGGTGCTTTCTCTACAGTCTTAGCTTCTGCCAGGAAGACATACCACAGCTGTAGCTTGGTCTGGAGACCCTGGGACCTGGACTCTGGTAACACTGTGCCTTAGATATGCGTCTTCATTCCTGGGGGTAGCATTGATTTTCTGTTTTTACTAATCTCTGGGCTGCCCCACTGTCTTTTTGGTTTCTTAATTCTTTTACCATGTGCATAAATAATTTTCTGCATTAAAATACTTCTGTTTGAAATACATAGAGTGGTTTCTGCTCTTCTGACTGGATCCTGACTGCCAAAAATCCTCAGTTCTGAAACTCATCTCTACAAAGAGATGAGGAAAAACTATCTCAAAAAATGAAGTCTATTCTGCTCTGGGTACATTTGCATATATCATGTTATGAGCCTTCCAATAACAGTATAAGGCAGGTTTCATTATTCCCATCTTGCAGATGAGACTGGAAATCAAAAGGTTACATAATTTGCCTGAGGACAGAAAGCTTAATAGTGTCGGAGATAGGATTTATACTTGGCTATCCTATTTCCAAACCTATTGCACAGATAGGCATAGGACTCTTCCACTCAAAGTAGATCCATTAACTTTGTCTATTTTCAAGTGGTTTTGTTTGTAACTCTTAATCAGAAGATGCTTGCATGATCTTCCTTCCCTTCATCTTAGACTTTACTTGTGGAGATTATGCATCAATAATCGTAGAAAGTATTATTACAAAAAATAGTCAAAGAACATTTAGTAGAAAAAATAGTCCAACGTTCCTATCTGGACAAAGTTGTCCTTTCTCTTCCTCAAAATGCTCTGCAGTGTCATATGTAAGATGATGCAGTCCAGGGTCATATGAAATGCCATCACTGGGGAACTCAGGTTTCAGACTCAATTATTTTGCCTTTGAAATACAAGTGCACTAGAGAATTTAAAACCATGCAGGCTTGAAATCAGATTGCTTTCTTTCTTGGGTTATATGAAATCTGTTATTTGCCCTAAGAATTAGAATTTTATGCATTCATTCATTCATTCATTCATTCATTCAACAAAAGTTTTTTTTTTAAGACCCCCAGATATAAGTTATTCAATAAGATGCTGCAAAATTTCACTTAAAAAAGAGAGCATGAAAGGGTGCCTGGGAGGCTCAGTCAGTTAAGCATTTGAATTTGATTTCAGCTCAGGTCATGATCTCAAGGTGGTGAGATGGAGCCCTGTGTTGGGCTCCATGCTCAGTGGGGAGTCGGCTTGGGGATTTTCACTACTCCTCTCCCTCTGCCCCTCCCCCCCATATATGCGTGCTCTCAGTCTTACAAATAAATAAATAAATAGTATGACAATATCACACAAAAAATGCATAGATACTCAAGGACTTGCTTTTATTTCTAAAACCCAAAATCTATCCTTGCTTTGGGCACTTGGCTTCCACCTCCTTCCCACCCCCTACCAAGATTATTCAGACACGTTCTTGTATTTTAGTTACTTCCTTCTGTAGGTATTATTTCCTTTTTAGTATTTCAATCCTTCTACCCTTCGTCCTATAGGCTCTGATTTTTCTCTTTGGCAAATTCTGCTTTTCCTTTAAAGTTCTCTGAGTTCAGAAGATCCCACCTCCCTTCTGCAGCATACACATATGTGTGCCCAGTTTTTTTCTTACTTCCAGCTCTGGAGGTAAGTAATTTCTGTGGCCACAAAGCTTTGGGCATCTGGACAAATAGAAAGAAACTGGGAAATCAAAATGAATTCTTGAAAGAAGTAAGAAATAAACTAATTTTGATTTGTGGCTAGGACTGAGGGGGAAGCCCAAAGTAGCATGACGATCCTGGACATCTGGGATTATGCACAAACTATTTGGCAAAAGCTGTGGATGTATTCCCTTTGACTCTAGGTTGTGGGTAATGAGTGCAAGTTCAATACAAGGAAACACAGACCTTTACAAAACAAGACGGTACTCTCTGGATCTAGTGACTTTTCTGTGCTGTAGGTACGTGTAAGCATCAGTGAGATTCCACATGGTGTGACTGTCGTAGAGAAAACTGAAGCACCTGGATGAACAACTGGACTTCATGATCCGTAAGGTCTCTTCCAACACTGACATTACAACTGGAGGCTCACTACGTGCCTACATGCTAGATAAGAGTTCTATTTTTCCTCACCAACTCCTCGTGCTCCATGTATATACTTTGCCTTTGTAATTCTAGACTATTCTTACTCTCAAAAGCAGGCTTTTTGATGTGTCTTAAGTATCCATATGGGGCCAAGTATGTGCTAAGAAGAAGAAAAATGAGAAACAAAAGATAAATTCTGTTAAACTCAGCTTCATCTTTTTTCACAACCTGGCAAGGGATTCTCAAAGCAAAATGCCTACATTTCTCAACTATATTTGTGCCAAGAGTCTTCATGAAAATCTTTTGCAACAGAAACAAAAAGGCCTGGGTCCTGGAGAAAATTATCAGAGCCTTGCCTGAGTTCCTGCCGGTGGAACCTCATCACCCAGGGCCAGCAGATAATATGGTTATCTGCTGGAGTGGAACCAGCTCATTTGCGTGTCACGAGGTGGGCAGCTCTGTGTGCCCAGGGCGCATTAAACTTTTACCTTACACATGTCAAGAGTGCTTGGGCCACTGCCACCTTCTCCTCCCCTGCTCTCCAGCTTCTTTCTATTTTCTTTCTTTGGTTTTCACATCGTGTCTACCAGAGTCAGCCAGGAATGGTTTCTGTCTTTTGCTCTTTGTAGAGCCCATTTGGCTTTCTCTTGTTCTGCAACTACCAACAAAACAAGGCCTTACTCATAAGCCCAACTTACAGGTCTACCTTATCCTGCACAATATACCTTGACCTGACTCTTCCCCCTCATGTGTATTGTACTCCCTTAGGACCAATGAAATCCCCCAATTCTTCAGTCTTTTATTTTGCTTCTCTCCCTTGTGCCTAGAATGTCCCACATAATCCCATCAGTTTTTATATGTTTCACTTCTATCCGTTCTTCAAGACTCAGCTCATGCCAGCCTGGATAACCCAGTGTTTATCAAAGCACTGGGGAATGTGTAGGTGAGGGAAGCACCAGCATCATGGAGAAGGTGTTCTCTGCAGGTCAAGGCTGATGGTAGGAGATACCATTTCAGGAAAGGACCCTGGATGGAAAAGAAATGGCAACATTTCAGACGAATAGAGGATATGTGATAGATCTAAACCATCAAAAGCATGATGTGTAGAATTATCATAAGGAGTGACAAGATAAGAATTGTTGTTGGGGGTCAATAAGAATAGTGTAGTGTTTATAAAATAAATTATATAAAATAGGGGTCTGTGGTTAGCTGTTCCCCCAAAATTCCATAATCCCTTACCTATCTGCCAGATCTGAGATAGTATTCAAGTCAGGAATTCGCTGACTGGAGGATAGGTGAAGTCCCCAGGAAAAAAAGACTCTGAATCATGGCAAGTGTTACCAGGTAATGATTCCCTTGGTCCCTTCTATGGAACTACCAACACAGCGAGGGAGTTATGGGCATTTACTTAGAAGATGATACACAGGAGACTATTCAAATATTTAGAGGGCATGGGGTCTAGGATCACATTGATACTAGGCACTTGGAGCATGAGTGTACCCCCTTCCTTTAGTCTAATGAATATAGGAGCCAGGCAATAAAGATGATCCTTGCCCAATCCTGAATTACAATGGATCTACAGACTCATCATTAGTCATTCCCCACTCCACTTCATTCTTGGTAAACACCAGAACTCCATATTGGTACCCTTGCTATGGGATTTGAACTATTATCATGTGAAGGCCAACTGAAGGCATCTGAAACTTCCTCCACTCCAGATCAAGAGAGTAAAATAAAAGCAGAATGTTACCAAAGGGCTTGCTGCATGTGCATCCTGTAATTCCATCAGTCCTGCTACTTGGGGCATGTCACCGGCCAAGTCCAGGATATTAGAGGAATCTGTTGTGATAAAAGGCATGACTAAGGATTTGTGGCAAGCTGATAGGAATGGGCAACTGTAAACATTATCTTTGGATCACTTATGACACTCACTAGAAAGTGTTCACCACAGAAGAGATACTGAATAAAAAGTAAACAGAGTGACTCAGACAACTGAACTCAGCCAGCCTCTATCTTTGGTAGCTCAATGGGTGCAAGAATGGTGTGGCCATGGTGGCAGGGATGGAGGTGATATACAGTCAAGTGCTTGGGGTCCCAGAACGCCTGGTTCAGTGGGTTAAAGCCTCTGCCTTTGGCTCAGGTCATGATCTCAGGGTCCTGGGATCGAGCCCCACATTGGGCTCTCTGTTCAGCGGGGAGCCTGCTTCCCCTTCTCTCTCTGCCTTCCGCTGCCTACTTGTGATCTCTCTCTCTCTGTCAAATAAATAAATAAAATCTTTTAAAAAAAGAGCTTGGGGTCCCACTTACCAAGGCTGACCCAGGTACTGCTGCTGCTGATTGCCTGATTTAACAGCAACAGAAATTAGGCTGAGCCCTTCATACAGCATCATCTCTCAAGGGACAATCAGCCACTTGGTAGCAAGTTGACTACATTTTACTTTTCCCAGAGAAGTGGTGAATGTCATTTATCTTGAATGGAATCAACATATATTCTGGATATGGGTTTGCCCATCCTGCCTGCAGGGCCCTAGCCAATACCACTATGATAAGACTTCTAGAATGTTTAATCTATTGTCATGGAATCCTGAATAACACCACATGGACCACATTGGACCACATTGGACCACGGCAACTACTTTAAGGCAAAGGAGATGTGTCAGTGGACACCTGACCACAAGCTCTACTACTTCTCATTGCTGCACCTAACAGCTGCCCTCTGATGGAATAAAAAACACATCTTCCATTCATGCTTGCGTCTAGTACTTTGCAGAAAGGAAGCTCACACCTAAAACCCTACTCCTGCTATTTGCTAACAGTAAAAACTAGGGGAAAAGATGTTCTACAATGACTTTTTATTTAATACAAAGGAGAAACTGGACTCTGGAATTACATTTGATTCCTTGAAGCTCCTGTGAATCCTACCATGTAGGATCTTCCTCCTTCAAGGCGTCCCCTGCTTTGGGGGAATTCTCTCTGCATCAATCAGCATCTTTGGGAACAGTATCTGTGATATTTTTCATAAGTTATTCATGCTTGCTCCCTGCATGCTAGCTTTCTTAACAGCATTTTTCTGCACAATTACATGGGTACACTATGCAATGAAGTTGATCCTTTAAGCACACTATGGCCTGTAGACCATGCCTGGTCCATCATCTCTTTGTGTAAATAAAGTTTTATTGAAACATAGCCATGCTCATTCATTTACTTCTCATCTATGGCTGTTTTCACGCTGCAGGGGTGCAGCTGAGTAATTGTGACAGCGAGCGCATGCCCCTGCAAAGCCTAAAGTATTTACTATCTGGCCCTTAACAGAAAAAGTTTGTCAACCTCTATTTTAACTCAAAGGCTGAAATATCAGGACCACTTTTGGAATCCATGTTTTTCACCAATATTTCCAGAGACATATTTTTGTTTTAGGTAGAAGATAGAGATCAACTTGCCCACACTGAGCAAACCTAAACCCAAATACCATTTTCATATCTCTCTCTTTCAAAAGTGAATATATTTTCTGGCAGGTATATGATCTGGCAACTTTGGGCCTGTTTCAAGACTGCTCTATCGTAGGTAGTGGCGGACGAGAAGGGCCAGATAACAGGCTGAAATCATTCTGTAAAGAGTTTCTTTTCTAGAGTAGTGGTTTTCGTGAGGATCTGGGTCTTGTGTTCCACTTAAGACTCTCTCCAACTTCCTAGGAATTTTTTCCCCAGTTTCATTGAGATATAATTGACATATAACATGTAATTGGATTAGCTTAAGGGGTGCGATGTAATTATTTGCTATCTTGTACATTGCAAAATGATCACCACGCTAAGTTTAGTTAACATCCATCATCACACATACAATTCTTTCTTTTGATGAGAACTTTTAAGATCTACGGGCTCCACAACACTTAAATAAGCAATGCAGTATTGCTAACTATAGTCACCATGCTCTATATTATACCCCAGGACTGACTTGTCTTACAACTGTAAATTTTAGCCCACTGACCACACCTGTGGCAACCACCAGAGTTCTGTTCTCTGTTGGATTTGTTTTAGATTCCACATATACTTGCTTATTACTTTTCTTTCAATGAGTATTCATTCCCTAAATTCTCCGCCAACCACACCCCTCCTTGAGCTCTTTGGAAAGACTCATTGGCAAATGCTTGTCCGTGTGTTCTAAAGATGAATTCTCGTTATGTCTGTGTTAAGTATTATTGATTAAGCAAAACTTCTGCTCTCTCTTCAGTCTTCCCACTAATTATGTCCATGTTTCATTTTTCTAAGTGAACATCAATGTCACAGAGAGGATTTCCTATAGAAAAGCCGAAAGCCCAGCACTATCTCCCCTAAAACAAATAGATTTTTCATTGAAATCAACATATCTTTCTGAATCGAATAGGTTTTCATGGGGCCAATAAATTTCTTCAAAACAATGCATTTTTATTACAGCATATTTTTGTTCAAACCAATACTTTTTGACAACCAGATATTAATGACCTGGCCACAACTATAAATTTACACCAAACTATGTGTTTTCTCAGCAGAAAATAATTTTTCTTATACAAACACATTTTTATTTGAATCAATCCTTTTCTGAAATCAGATATATTTCTGCAGGGGACACTGGGAACCTCTTTACTAAGAAATGTCATTTTGTTTAAAGGAACATGGTCTGAGTTTCAAGCTTCCCTAGTGACTTACCTTAAACATCTTTATTCAACAATGAATGAGGTAAAGGCTACTAAAGAAAATCTACTTTTCTTTTTCATCTAGAAAAGCAGAAAGGCATCAATAGGCACTTCTTATAGAACTCAAAGAAACAGAGCTTCTGTCTCATCTAGTATCAGGGCAGAGACCAGACAGCAGTATCCTGCTTCCTTAAGAAAAGCAGATAAGGCTCATGTCCATCCTTAGAAATGCTCTGTAAACCCACAAACAAGAGTGCACACAGCCACAATATTACAGCCCTCTCTTTGGCATCAAGCAGCAAATTACTGTATTGCTTTTTTTTGAGGAAAGTTATCTTGGGTTTTCAGATTTTCTCTGTATTTAACTGAAGACTAGGGAAGACGTACTCTAAGGGAAGAATATTATTATTACTAGTCATTTGTTCACATCAGCCTCTTTTTCTTCCACAGAAGCAGGTCCCATCTTCTCAGATACTGAATCTCTAGTCTTTCTCACATGGAAATCAAATACAAAAAATTCATACAATTGGCTTAACATGTATAAGGAGTTTCTGGTCCCTGAAAGGTATAAAAGCAATTCCTAAATAAACTTTGCCAGTTAGATGTGATCATAAGAGGTGTATTTCCAGGGTTTCCTATTCTTTTTCTTTGCAAGTATGTGCCCAGTTGATCAGCTTAAGGTCTCAACAAAGATTCATCAATTCTAGAATGTCTAGGGACTGCCATCTTTGTCTCAACTACAGTAAATTTATGGGACCTGTGTTTCTTGCTACCAGTATAAGCACATTCATTTTTCTGTTTCTCACTCATTTTCATAAAATAATAAAAGAAAAGCACAAAGGGAATACTCAAATAATTACATAATGTTTTTCCAAACAAAGGCAGCTGTGCAGCTAAAGTTGGGCTCTTGGTTGGTTGGCAGATTATATAGTCGTTCAAAATAGTCAATTCTTACCTAATGTAAAGAAGTTCACTTTCAGTGTACATGAGACAATTTAGGGCTAACAATGTATGATGTAAAAATGCCTGTGTTGTCAAAAATTAAGGACCTCATTGAATGGAGAAAAACATTGGACATGGAACACTCGGGTTTTTATATAAACATACTCACTATTGTTAAGCAATGACTACGTGCAGAAGGCATTGTGATAAACATTTCACATCCATTTTCTCCTTTCTATCTTAGGACAAATCTATGAAATAGGTATTCTTGTTCATTTACAGATGCCCTACCTACGTCCCTGGTTTTTAGTGACATTCAGATGAAGACATGAATGGGAAAAATATCCTCAAAGAAGAGATTATAATAGAAGTGCATAAAGTAACACTTGGTAAATGCAAGTTCATTTCTCAAACATGGATTGTGCGAATATGTTTTGGAGAAAAAGATGGATTTTTTTTCACACTTTTTAATTAATGACTTCATGTCTCTGTGAAAATGTGTATGTGGGAGAGACAGCTTCTCTCTGGCAGTGAAAGAATCTTGTGCGTCAGTGAGGGGATGTAGTCGAGATGCAGAAAAGGCAGCTGAGATTTCGTGATATGGGTTATAAGATGAATGTCCAGGTTACAAGGAGGTGATGAGGTAAATAAGTGAGCAATAATAGTGACTATATCATACATTTATGAAATGTCTTTCTTTAAGCTACAAAGCATTTTTACTTAAACTCTCCTTTGATGTTCAGAGCAACTCTGAAGTAGGCAAGGTAAGAGGGTAGTATCCCACTTAACAAAGACACCGATGTCGAGAACGATCAGGTGCTTGTCCAAGAACAGGCAGCTTCAATGATTGATGAGGCCAGGGCTACTCCACTTTACCATACAGAGAAGTATTTAGCTCTCAAAAACCAGACAGTACAAAAGCCCAGAACAGAGTATCATAAGGACAAGGATCAGAGGCAAACACATGGCACATGTTAGACACAGCATTTTCAAGTCTTTGGCCTCATTTTTTTTTTTTTTTACTTTGAATCCCCCTGAATTTTAGTTATCTGCTCAAAGCTACCCAGACCACTGCGACTGAGTCAAGATTGAGGTTTTCTGTTTTCTGATTTCAAATCCAGGCTTCACAGAAACCTATCTTGTGACCCTGGGGCCTGGGATAAGAGGACAGAGAGTGGGATTTGGGGGCATGTGGTGGGGGTAACCAGAGGCTTCCTTAATGTATGGACCATGCCAGGGCAAAGTGGGGAGATGATGGTGCGGACGACAGCCTGGGCACAGGGATGTCTCCAGGAAGACTCGGGGGGAGTGGGGGACTACAGCAGGACTGGCTGTAGGCATTGCTAGCCATGCTTGGCTGAATTCAACAGCAGACACTGCCATATGGGCGAGGCATGGGGGCCGGCTTTCTGAACATAGGAAGACAAATTCTGGGAGCAAGGGAAACCAAAAATATCAGACAGATTCCATAGAACCATTGAATCTTCATGAAAACAAAGTCCATGCTTTGCAAATTCAATCTAGGAAGTATCATAGTTTGTATGTTGGAGCACCTATGCCTTGCTGAGCTCTGTAGGAACCAAAAGGGATGCATGAGACTCAACTTCTCTGGACCTCACTCTACTCATCTGTAAAATAAGTGGATTGAAATAGTTCATTGTCAAAGGCGTTGAGTCTTTCGTGCTGTGACATTTTCGCTACCTGATGTAATTTGTAATCTGGTGGTCACAAAGTTAGGATGTCAGCCGTGGGGATTGGAACCTGCATCTTATGAAGCCTAGTACTCTGTTCTCACTACCCCAACTGTGCAGCTCCCACTAACTTCACTGCAGGTGGAATTCCTGCTGGAAGAGTCCTTACTGGTCACTAAGCCCAGCTGCTTGCCCGGCCCTCACCCTGTTCTGGAACAGCCTCACTGTGTGAACCACACAGCTAAGCTGATGTATCCCACCAGCACGGAAAACTCACTCAGATCAGAGAGAAGTGGTTTTATTTTTGCAAAGCTACACATTTTAGTTTTCTTCCTTAAATTGACTTCCATTTCGTGCCCACTGTATAGAGCCATAGCAAACACATCCATGGCCTCTTTTAGCTATCTGACTCATTCATAATTCTTGGCACTGGTCTACACAACAGGTTGCTGCAGATGGCTTCGCGGATTAATAAGAAGTCATAATTTGGAGAAAGCTATGACATTGTTCCTAAGAAACATTTTATTTTGTGCCAACTGCGAGGAGGATGTTGCTCTTCGCACTGGGCAGGAGATGGTGGCCAGTAAAGCTCAGGTCACTTTCTCAGGTACAGAACCACTCTTCCTCCTCTTTTTCCAGGGACACAACCACACATCCCCACCCACTGTTTTTAACGCCCAGACTCCTACCAAACTAGGTTAGTTGAATGAGGTTTTTGCAAGACCATGAAAGGAGACAGACATTTCTGGAGCACAATAACACAACCTGTTTTTATAGAAGGGCTTATTTTAAGGGGGCTGCTTCCCCGGCTGGCTACTCTGGGGGAGGACTTTTTGTTTCCTCCCCGACCTTACTGCCCAGCAGCATCAGAGGCTCCCTCTCTTCCTGTTGGCTCCATGGAGGGAAAATCTGGGCCAGAGGCTGAGAGAAGGAAAAAGCAGACCTTGATAGAGTGAGTGTGAAGGGAGGAGAGGAGTTTAAAAAATAATAAGAAACAAGGAAACAAGGAATGCCTTGAAGGAAAAATGTGGGAGGTCCAAGAGGAGGGACTCTCCATTTCACACCCCAAAGTAGAGTCACTGTGAACTGAAATTCTAACTTAAGGAAAAAGTAGTGGGCCCTTCTGTGTTACCCTCTGGACTTTGTCACAGTCAGGCAATTGGAGTAGTAGGTCTGGATAACATAAAAACCTTCCAAAGATTGTGGGCACAGGGAATACTCACACAGAGAGGAAGATGAAGATGGGTCTTTCCCTCAGTATCCAAAGTAAGACATGTAGTCACTACGCTATGTTAAGACGAGATCATTATTCATTCATTAATTCATTCCCTTAAGTAATAAATTCGAACGGTTATTATGTATAAGGAACTTTATAGGAACCATGTTTTATCCTTGTACCGATAGCTTATAAACTATTTGGGAAAATGAGATATTAAATTGCAGCATAAATTAAGAGAATTTCACAGAGGTATTTAACCTTAAGTACCCAATGAGAGGTATAAACAATTATTGCTACAAGTTCATGGGAAGAACACACTTTGGAATGATTAGGGTAGGCATTCAGCTGAGTTGGAATTAGATAAAGTGAGAGGATAGAATCTTAGCATTGGGAAACATGTCAAAGGTGCAAAGGAAAGGGTGTCTCAGTCAGTTTTGGGTGTCTCAGTCAGTTAAGTATCTGCCTTTGGCTCAGGTCGTGATCCCCGAGTCCTGGGATGGAGCCCCACATCGGGCTGCCTGCTTAATGGGGAGTCTGCTTCTCCCTCTCCTTCTGCAGCTCCCCCTACTTGTACTCTCTCTCTCTCTCTCTCTCTGTAAAATAAATAAATAAAGTCTTTTAAAAAAAATGTAGAGGAAGTTTGAGCATATCATCAGTGACGAATAGACCCAGTTTAACTGAAGCCAACTATTTTCAAAAGTAATTTAGTGAAAAAACAACCTGGAAATGTAGAGTATGGAGGATATGAATATCACACTAAACAAAAACATTTTGATCCAGAAAGTAACATGATGGAAATTCTGTTTAGAAAGAACATGGAATGGGAATGGCCACCAGCGGCAGAGGAGGATGGATAGAGGGGAGATACCCATTAGCAGGATTTTGTAACAAGCCAGGTGGGAAGTTTAAGATAGTGGAATTAGGGAAATAGAAAAAACTATTTATGAGTGTATTGCGAAGAGGAAACCAGTGGGATTTGATGATCAATTGAATAGGAAGAAAGAAGGGATTCAAAGATGATTCAAAGCTTTTTGAATTTGTGAGTTTTATCATTGACAGAAGGTTTTGAAGGCTGTGGACATGGAAGGGTATGAGGGAAGGAAGCAGGGATTAGAGAGGAAGAATGTTGCAGTAAGTTTTGGACAGATTCATGCAATTACCTCTGTGCTGTCAACCTGATAGTCAGTGACCTCCGACTTCTGACCCTGCCTCATTGTCCTAGTGTCCCATCATACATTCTCCTTACAGCTGCCACTCTCCACAGGGGCAGGACTTCAGAATCACCAGGGGTAGGGGGATTGAAAAATTCCTACCCTGGGTTACACCCCAACCAACATCTCAACGGGTGGGTCCTAGTATCTATATATTTTTTAGAGAGGATGAGGTAGACGGAGGAGCAGACAAAGCGGAAGAGAGAGAAAGAATTTTAAGCAGGCTCCACGCCCAGCATGGAGTCAGATGTGGGGCTTGATCCCACAACCCTGAGATCATGATCTGAAATCAACAGTAGGAGACTTAACTGACTGAGCCACCCAGATGCCCCATGTATTTTTTTTTTTAAAGCTTGCCAGATAATTCCATTGTCCAGCTAACATGGAGACCATTGCCTTATAGGTATTTATTACATACTATTTTCCATATTTTTCCCTCGGAGATACACCTTTGAATGGGCAAAAGGCACTGTGATAACCATTGGCCCATCTCAGCAACCAGCACTATCCACTATTTAAGTACCCAGATCACCAGTGTGGGTACACCCTTGGTTCCTCCCTCTCCCTCACACCTGCACTAATTACCAAATTTTGCAATTCTACCTCTTAAATAGTTCTAGAATTTGGCCTCTTCGTCCCTGTCCATCACTACCTCCTAGCCCGAGTCATTTTTTCTTGCAATCCATATGATTGCAAGAGCCTCCTAAATCTTCCAGCCTCAGGGTCCTTCAATCCCATACCAATACTGTAGCTAGAAAACATCTTATAAATGCAAATCTGGTTGTATCCCTTCCCTGATTAAACTTCAGCAGTTTCATAAGGCCATTAAGATGATTTAAAGGATATTCTGTGGTTTGTCATTTGATTAGTTGTCCAGTTTTACATTTTGCCATTTCTCCCTCATGCTCTGTGATCTGGCTGTACTAGATGTTCTCTTGCTTCTGGAAACTTATTCATAGTGGTCTCTGTGCCTACAACACTTTTCTCCTCCCTTCCCATACTCCTCTTTTAATTTACTCCTGTTTCTCCTCTTTATGGCCCTTCTCTACTTTTCAGCTTAGATGGCAGATACTTTAGTATGAAAACTAATATGAGTTATCAAAATTAATCTAAATGTTTATCTCTTTGAAAGAACATTGTTAGAATAACAAATAAGAAGGTATCATCATTTGTACAAAGACATTAGATGAATGAACCGAACTAACAGAACAGTGGTGGTGAGATACTGACCATGAGAATTTAGGGGGGATGCACTAAATCCAGAAACTGACTGATGACATCTACTGCACTCTACTAATCCCACACATTGACTGAGCCCCCACTTCTGCTGTTCCTAGAATTTAGATGTCCACATAAAAGCCACTATATTTTCTTATAAAAAAAGATGGAAATGAAAGGCAGTAGCTTCTATGTTTTGAGATTAAACTCCTTCAGGAATATGGGAGGAAAATTAAAATAGTTTGGATTTCTTCTCCTTTGGTTTCCAGCTTCTCCATCACCCAGAAGAAGAGGCTTGACTATCAGGGCCAAACCAGCCGTGCGCCATCAGAACTGAGCCCGCTATCTTTGTTCATTCTTCCATGGGAGGACGTTTTAGGCATGTAGCCACGCCCTCTGAGACACAAGAGTGAATTAAAAGTGGATTTAGAGAGCACCCAGCGATGATAAACTGCAGTTCTCAAAGGAATAAATCCACCTCCCAGATTCCCGTTAGCAGCCGAGGGAGGGACTGAAGAAAGCAGCAAATTCACCTTGTACTGGCAGGCGCACAGCCAGCATGGCGCCCTCCTGGTCCTCCTTTGCTAAAATAATCCAGTCGAGTAAGAAGAAAGGACCTGCTTATATATCTCAGGTTCTGGCGTTAAACAAGATTGAGGAATTAGAATCACACCACAAAGAGTTGTCTGGGAATTGGATTCTGACCCACGGAACGACAAGCTTTCTTAGAAGTATGGGTAGAAGAGACGAAGAGTCCTTTAATCCAAGGAGCATCTGATACTTGAATCTGCTCTGCAGCACCCGGGCTGCAGGGCAGTCTACCACGTGCTCTCTGTTGATGGAGAGTCCTTAGCGGCCAAGGGTAGGAGGGGTCACGGGAGTGATCGCCAAGGCCTTACGTCCCCTTGATCAGCCTGGTTGGCAGCTCTGAGCCAGCAAGACTTCTCTTGCTTCTTCACATGCTGCAGAAACACATGAACATGTAACAAAGGCCACCCTGAGATTCTATCCATCCCAGAATTCTCCCTATCACTCTCCAGGCTATCTGGTGGCAAAACACCACGTTTGTCCTTCATGGCATCTTCTTGGGGACTGGGGAATGATAAGAAGCCATCACGTGCGTCCTTATTGTGGACCTCTCACACACACACTTCCTCTTGTCTTTTTCATCAACTAAACTTGTCTTTTTCCTCAACTAAAATTTCTTGAATTCCAACTCTGGCCTATAATTAGGCTAAAGGCTCTTTCCTCTTGGAAGATATTTGCTGGGATTCTGCATCAGAGCACTTGTTACTTGTCCCACTTGGTCTCTTACAAATTCTTGGAGTGGCCCCTTCTTGTGGTCTTTCATTTGAGAGAAAGAACAACATTAAAATTAAGATTATGAGCTCCTCTCCTTATTAAGTAGAATAGAATCCATCATCACTTGTTGGTTGATTGTGGATTTATTGTTATTTTTACCTTTCTTTTCAGTTGTCCTTATTTTAATCCATTATCTTTAGCATTTTCCATGGAAATATTCCAACAAGATAGAAGCTCTCAAATCTAGGGTCTTTTGCAGTAAGGGACATACATTTTAACTTTATAATTAATCTGAACTTTGCATCCTATATCATTAAATATGTATTGGTTTTAATAAAACATATTTTATGTAAATATTAATTAAAGTCAGTGTTTATCTGTGACTTTACATTTCTTCTGGCAGCTGAAAGAAAACTAAGGAATAAATATTTTCTATATTAAAAAGAAAAGGAAAGAAAAAAAAAGGCTGCAATTCTACCCTAGCAACCCCTGCTGGCCTTTTATAGTATGTCCCTGGCCTTCTGTGGTACACCACCCAAACCTGGATGTTCTAGGCTTTCCTATAACTACCAGGCCCAAGAGACTATCTTCCTCCCCAAAAGCCCACCTGATGCTCAGCTATTTTTTATCCAGACATCCATCAAATGAATATTTATTCAGGGCTTACTGTACCCCAGGACCTATACAGATACTCCGTAACCCTCCTTTTCTCCCTCTGGTTCACCCCTCATCACACAACCCTGTGCTCTCATGAATGTGGAATATAACAAAGGCCTTCAAAGAATAATGGACCCTGTATGAGTGTCCCCAGTAGCTTAATGTTATAACTTCTTGTCTTGTTTTCTGTTAGTCAACATGGATCAAAGAGTCCTAGTTTTCACAAATGAATGTTTTTGAGCTTCCTATATACCTGGCTATTCAGACTCTTAGCTATTTTCTCCATATGAGATAGGTTATGGAGAGTAGAGATAGCTATTAATTTGCTCTGTGGCTAATCAACTGTGATCTTGCATAAGCCACTTAACTTCCTGAGATTCCCTTTCCTCCCTCAAAAATGGGAAGAGCAACACCATGTAAGGTTGCTATTAAAATGAAGCTTCAATAGGTCTAGAAATATAAGATCCCTAAATGAACATGTCTCATCATTCATCTTCAGTAAGCAAATGTATTTCAGGACCCAGCTAGAATCCAAGGTCCAGCTGTTTCTTACTGTGAGAATATCATCAGGCACGGTAGACACACATGATAGAGGTACCGGCAAGGAAGGCATACCAGCAAACTCAAATGAGGGAAGGTTCTAGAAAAAAATTGTTATTTTAAAAACGTGATAGTCGTAAGAAAAAAAGTAGAATTTTGATGGAGTCCTTCACCTCTATCTTACACTGAATTAGGGATGTGTGAGGTTGGGAGCAACCATATCTTTTTTATCTTTACAGCTGCTGATGGAGGTAGGCCTGCTTAGTAGACAACTAGAAATTTTGCCTTGTAATTAAGTGCTAAAAGCAATGCAGCAGCTCTACCTGCTCAGGTTTTCCTTCAAAAAGAGTAACCAAGCAACAGTGAAAAGACTCCATTCTCTGACTTAGTAGATGAAAAAGTCAATATCCATTGAGCACTTACTGTATGTTACAGTGTTAAAAGGGATCGTTTCATTTGGATCTTGCCAGTATCCCAGCCTTAGCACATGAAAAAACTGATGCTCATGGATGCAAAGCCATGCGCTATGAGCTATACAGCTACCCAGGTGGAGATCTGGGATTTGAAGCTTAGCCTGTCTGAATTTGGAGCCTGAATGCTTCAACCCTACACTAGACCATCTCACTGTTTTCCCAAATGGTGATTTCTAAGCAGTCTGTATTAACGTATTTTAGGGCAAATTATTATTATTATTTATTGAAGTATAACTGAAATACAATATCCTGTTACTTTCAGGTGTATATCATAGTGATTGATATTTTTACACATCATAAAATGATCCCCATAATAAGTCTAGTCATCATGTGTCACCATACAAAGTTATTATAATATTACTGACTATATTCCCTATGCTACAGGGTTCCTCCCCATGGTTTATTTCATAACTGGAAGTTTGTACTTCCTAATTCCCTTCATCTGTTTTGTCTGCCCTGAATCCCAGTCACCTCTGGTAAACCAAAAGTTTCTTACATTTATGAGTCTGTATCTATTTTGCTTTGTGTGTTCATTTGTTTTGCTTTTTTAGATTCTACATTCAAGTATTAGTATACACTATTTATCTTTCTCTGTCAGACTTATTTCACTTAGCACAATACCATCTAGTTCTATTCATGTTGTCACAAATGGCAAGATTTCATTCTTTTTTATGCCTGAGTAATATTCCATATATATATATGCATTATATATGTGTGTGTATATATATATATATACACACACACATTCGTTTATATTCATTTATCTGTCAGTGGACACTTAGGTTGCTTCCATGTCTTGGCTGTTGTAAGTAATGCTGCAATGAACATAAGGGTGCAGGTAGATCTTCAAATTGGTATTTTCGGTTTGTTGGGATAGATATCCAGAAGTGGAATTGCTGGATCATATGGTAGTTCTATTTTTAACTTTTTGTGGAATGTCTGCACTGTTTTTCATTGTGTCTGCACCAATTTGCATTCCCACCAACAGTGCGGGAAGATTTCCTTTTCTCCACAACTTTGCCAGCACGTGTTATTTTTGTCTTGATTATAGCCAGTCTGGCAGGTGTGATGTGACATCTCATTGTGCATTTGATTTGCATTTCCATGATGCTGAATGATGTTGAGCATCCTTACATGTATCTGTTGGCCACCTGTATGTCTTCTCTGGAGAAAGGTCTATTCAAGTCTGCCGTCCATTTTTTAATGACTTGTTTGGTTTTGTTTTTTTTTTTGATATTAAGTGTGTAAGATTTTTACATATTATGAATATTAACTTTTATCAGATGTATGGTTTGCAGATGTCTTCTCCCATTCAGTAGAGTGCCTTTCTGTTCTATTCATGGTTTTCTTCGCAGTGTGAAGCCTTTTAAATTTGATATAATCCCATTTGTTTGTATGAGCTTTTGTTATCCTTGCCTGAAGAAACTGGTCCCAAATACATTGCAAAGACCATGCCAGAGAGCTTACTGCCTATGGTCTCTTCTAGAAGTTTTATGGTTTCAAGTCTTACATTTGTGTTGTTAATTCATTTTGAATTTATTTTGGTATATGGTGTAAAAGAGTACCCCAGTTTCACTCTTGTGCATGTGGCTGTCCTGCATTTCCCACATCAGTTATTGAAGGGGCTGCCTTAGGGCAAATTATTTTTCTCGACTGTTTCGTTCGGTATAAACTTAATACGGATGAAGAAAAAAGAGTGTCGAAGAAAGGGAAGCCAGAGGCTGAAATGTGCAGGACAAAAGACTGCAGAACCTTAGAAAGAATTTGCAGACTGACACAGCAGAACGACCCCGGCTAGAGAGGGATACCAGGAGCACCGATGAAGTAACCGGTTGGAGTCGCTCTGTGTTCTTTGGAGTAAGGAGCTTTATAAATAACCAAGGCTACTTTTCTCTTTAAAAGAGAATTAAGTAAATGTTGATTGTTTGCTTAACTAGCACAACTTGACCTTTATAGCTAGTGATTTTTTTTTTCTTCCTGTAAAAGGCAAGACCCTTGAGATCATAGGGCATCTTCAACATGTGGAGCTGCCCAGAATTTGCATTGGAGGTCCCCAGAAAATCATCTTTGTCCCAGACAGCCTCGCCCAGGCACGCATGCGAAGTGCATGGGATAAGCAAAGGGCTGGGTGCCATGGCATTTGTTTTCCATTGAATAGGATTAGGGATTCTGACATGAATGATTAATCACCACATTGCAGACGGCTGACGAACACAGGAAAGAGTCCACTCGGAATGGATGGTGCACGCAATCTATTCCAAACAGCTGCTGGGTGTTCCTGTCTCTCCCACCCTCCCTACTCTTTCCTTAGGGTCCTGACTCCTGGCATCTTTCTTTCTCATTCCCTTTCTCCTTTTCTTTTGTAACTCGATCTTCTCCCTCTTTTTTTTTTTTCTTTCACAATCATTTCTCCGCCCACTCTCCCTCCAAAACCCATCTTTGGTGAGGTTGATTCTCTCTTGCTCACTTCCTTTCCACCATCAATCCTTTTGTGTCTTACTTGTGAGCCCAGCGGATACCTGGGTCTGAAGCCTTGCAGGGGGCGGGGGTTGAGGAGAGAAGCACTCCAAGGGCTCCTGATGGAGGGTACTGGAGGCTAGATTCGAAAGCATGAATCCCAGCTTTTCTCATCACACTCCTGTATACCAGGCAGACGAAGAGGAAAATGTCCCTCCCTCCCTTCGATGAGGAATATGAACAGAACGGCACACACACACCGTGTTATGTGAAGAACACAGAAGTAGGAACAGGATTTGTTTTTCTAGGTGTCTCAATTTTCCAGGCTTTATACAGTAACTCCCTTTTTTACGGAAGTAGGTATTGAGGGAGGCTATTTCCGCCATGTTTGCCACAGCTTGTTAATCTGCTGTTTGACTTTAGAATAATGTTTCCTTTTTTACCATTTGGCTTTTGGAATGAATGCTGTGTTTGCTGTCACTCCGCCCTTGGAAGGTGACGAGGTCATAAATGCTTGAGTATTGGAAGCGGAAGAGCAAGAACTCTGGAGTGTGATTCTCCTGTTTCATCCCTGTCTTTACCCTTCCTGGTCATGGTACTCTCCGTCTTGCATCATCATGAATCAGAATTATCAGGAAATCTTGTAAAAATGCAGATGACTGCTTCTCAGTCCCAGAGTTTCTAAGTCTAGAATTGGGTCAAAAAATGCACATTTTTAATAAGTTTCCAGGTGATCCCAATGCTGTTGGTCTGGTAATCCCATTTGCAGAACCCCAGTGACTTCCTCGTCCTCCGTGCTGGGGGTTCCACAATTATTATAAGTACATGTTGGATCTGTGGCTTAGCATTTACAGCTTAGAAAATCTAGGACTACTTTTAGAGAAAATAACTATTTACTAACAGAGCTGACCGACTGTCCAATCTGAGTGTCGTGTGGCCGAAGTCATCTAAGACAAAGATAAAAACTGTCATCTCTCCATCCTCCAGACATACACGCTGACAGAACTCCCCTTTCCTGTACCAAACCTGATGACATCTCCCTATGTAATTCCTCTCAAATTCTTCACATGCATGTCCAACGTGGTGGTCCACCTAGAAATGCGACCCTTGTATCTTTAAGGTATCACCTGCCTATGACTTCAAAGTGCTATCTATATACTGCTGACACTCGAACAACATGGGTTTGGATTGCTCGGGTCCACTTACACACAGACTTTTTTTTTTTGGGTAAATACAGTGTAGTATTGTAAATGTATTTTCTTTTCCATATGATTTCTTTTCCACAGTTTCCTTTATTATGAGTGCAGTCCATAATACATAGAACATGCAAAATATGTGTTCATTGGCTGTTTATGTTATTGATAAAGCTTCCAGTCAATAGTAGCCTATTAGTAGTTAAGGTTTTGGAGACTGAGAAGTGATACACAGATTTTCCATTGTACAGGGAGTTGTTTCCCCAACCCCCATGTTGTTTAAGATTACTTATGTGTGTGTGTGTGTGTATGATATCATATATACACAGATTATATATATAAAATATATAAATATATTTATATATTATTTTATATTATATATAATAAAATAAACACTATTATAGTATATTCTATAAATATGTAATGTAAATATAATAATAATAATTCTATACAATAATAACACAATATTATGTTTATATATATTTTACATATACACATAGTATTTTAAGTTGTATGTTTGAACTTAACACCTGCCTAAGATTTTAAAGTGGTACATATATTTTAGATATATTTTAAAGTGATATAAATATATATTTTTAAGATGATAAAATACATATAAAAAAAACATATATATTTTTTTTTTAACTAGCCAGGCCAAACAAATTAGCAAACTGGCAGGACCTACACCTGCCCACACTGCAGTGTGACCTGCTGCCACCAGGTGTCCTCTTAGCAGGCTGAGATCTATTAGTGATTGGAATTGAAACTGTATGTCATTAATTATGTAACTTTGGCCTATTCGAATTTGGTTTCGCTAAAATTACATCATGGCACTGGAGGCATTACAAAGAGTTGCTGACAAAAAGAAAGAAATGAACAAACAATCCATAAACACTTGACTCAGCAATAATGCTCAAGGTAGGTCCCTCCTTCTTCCTCTTATTATTCACTTTTTTTTTTTTTTTCATCCAGATGGGGTTCTCTGGGCATAGGGCAACAAGTGTAAAAGTTTTGAACGATCTGATTTGCAATAAAGTGAAACCGGCTCAAGTGTTACCCTCTCTGGGGTATTGGGTTTATAAATGTTGTTAGCTTCTTGAACGAAATGGCTCCAAGACCCAAGGCTGGCTTTTCAGAGACTAGTCCAACAGGGAAAAGGCTGTTGAAGGTATTGGCTTCTTACAAACTCACATCAAGCAACCCTGTCTGTACCTCTGACCCCGCCTACTGTAAAGCTAATCCGGTGGGAGGAATTGTCTCAGTGTATTTAAGAATCTACCTCAAGTGGAAGCCTGGGAGAGAGAATGAAGGCTATTTGTGTTTGATGTGGAAATGCAATCTTAAAGCCCGTGGATAGGTGATTGCTGTAATACACACAGTCCCAAAAAGCTGAGCTGTCACATTTAGCTAACGGATGGAAGCATGAAAAACTTTGGAAATATCAAAGCTTAACATTTTTCCAGTAACATTAATTCACTTACACTGTACATAATTTTTTCAGATTACTCATTAAGCTGTTAAAATAGCTTTATATAGAATATGAGAAATATGCTTGCTTGTACGTGACTGAGAGTCTCTCAGGCTTTCTATCTCCTAACTTTTTTTTTAAGTATAAATTTGTACCTGAGTGCTTTATTAACATAGCTTTTTGCATATAATTTCCCTAGTGGTTTTTTGTTTTAAGAGAAAGTATGACTGGAACAAAGGAACTGCCACTATTTAATAATGTTTGCATTCAAATATTCTACATAGATTTTAAGTTTAGCACAATGATGGGGTGCCTTGCAAGGGGAAGTCAACTTCACCATTTTGTTCCTGCTATGCATTTGCAGGCTTCTTTTTAACCAGGCAACTCTGAACAGTTGGAGAATAAAGCTTTAGCAAGAGACAGCTTCCTTCTTGCCCCTCTTGCCCACCCAAGATCTCCCTTCTTTTACACTGTTAATAGTTTACCTGGAAGCTTCTCTGGGCAAAGTCCTTAGACTTTGAGGTCCTCAGAGGAGACTTGAGACAGTACAGTCCTACTTTCTTCATCAGAGCCTCGTGTTGTCGCAACTCTTAGCACAGATGTCCTGTTCTCTGCCCGATGGCCATGGTGCATAACTGAGTTAATCTGAGAGTGGGTGGGAATGGGGCAATAGAATATCGCTGGAATGTGACTATTTGGCCAAGACTCTCTGAATCATTAATGTCCTTACGTGTACAATAGGAACATAGCCTTGAAGTCATAGGATGTGTTGAAATTGGGTTACGATGACATGAAAGTGCCTATAACATCATTTTTGCTTTGTTACCTGCGTGGTCGCTCCTCTCTCCCCACACGTCGGGAGATTCCAGAGAATCTCAGTATGAGGACAGGTCTAAGAGATGCCTTTTGTTCATGACGTATTGGGCACAGGTGATTCTTGTTACCCAGCACCGTCAGGATCCTCCCAACACGGCTCCAACCATATTGGGATACAGCGAATTTTAATCCTGGCAAAAAGTTAAAATTCAATGCAGAACATAAATTTACTTGCACAAAGAGTGATGGAGAGTTCGGTGTAAGTGGGTGGAATCTCTCTTGGGAGGGCAAGGCTTGAAAGCCTCTCATCTGCTGTCATGAGAGCAAAGGAATCTGAGACCTTGAGCATATACGGTAAAAACCTGGAGCACAGACTGAGGATCCTTGGAGCCTGGGAAGGTCACCTTATGCTCCACTGAGGTTCACGCTCAGGTTGCCTGACAACTGAGGACTCTAAGGGAAATGCGGTCAGAAAGCCTGCTTGTCCTCTGTCGGGCCAAATGTGGGCATTAGGTTTAGGGAAGATGGGACAGTGGCTTAAACAAAATTTGGGAGGCTATGGGATCTGACCTTACAGGGACAGTGCTAATTAGGTTAATTATCTGAGAGGCCCAGCTTCCCACATTAGCAGCTCAGGATTCTCCCTGGGCTCCTTCCCACACAAACAAATCGGAGGGGGTTGGGGGGAAGAAGATGAGTTAAATTAAATCATGAAAAAATAATTAATTCTAATTTTCAAAGTAAACATTAATTTAAGCTTCTCCAACCCTCCTCCCTGACCACAAACAAAGAGACAAAAAGATTGGTTTTCAGAGACAACATTCATTTGCAGTGTATGCTCTGGAGACCCAAGCTGAAGATTTTCCCTCTTCGGGCAGGTTGAGCAACAAATCGAAAGCACCAAGAAGACCCTCCTTCTCATCTTTATTTTTTCTTGATGTAAACACATTGTGGGAAGTATTTTTTTAATCTCAGAATCTGTAGTGTGTAGCACAGTGTCAAGCACAGAGTATTTGCTTGATAATATATTTTTTTAATAAATAAATGGTGACCCCCGAGTCACTTAATGACTTATTTCTCTACCTCATTTTACCTACATACATATAATTATGGGCATTTGTGGAGGGGGGGTTGTTGTGTATAATGGACATACTGAGGCATCTTAATGCTTGTCAGGAAAATGAAGTTTACATGGTCATATACACATTATTCACCATAGCCCTTGAAAAATTAAAAGTGAGCCATTCTGTTTTTATTCCAAAAGATTTGAAGAGCAAGCTTTTCTTACTCTTTTCTTTTTTTGTTTATTTTTCAGCAGCAACATTTGTTGATTGACACTTGGTATTATGAAAGATTATAGTATGTGTGCTGAAATATATACTCATTCTACATAAAATAGATATGGATGATTTAAACAGATGAATATTTCTGAAAGATCTGATGAAAGACAACAGTATCCAGAAATAACCATCCACATCCATCTCCAAGGCCCAATTCCAACAAGCAGTGACCTTCAACATTTTAGCAATTTCTTTTGGAACTGATTTCTCTGCTGTTTAATAATCTGCTTCCTCTGGTATTTCTTAATTCTGCATTTGTAGACATTGTCTTTTGACTTCCTCATCTGTGAAGTGAAGATCGAATCCATTCTCTTGTGCCTGCACATTCATACACATACCCACCACTCTCCGTCTTTCCCAGGGTGATCAACTTCACACATTTTCATGTAAATTATAGGCAGTGTTTAAGTTATAGAGGTTGTAAAATTATTGTTTGGCCACTGGTTGCCTTGTGATTACACTTCCACTTTGTACAATATTTTGTTAAGAATCATTGCCGTGGTTTACATGTGTGATCTTATGATGAATTTGTAGTAAAATTTCTGACAAATGGCTAAAGCTACCCCCCAAATGGCCAAACACAGAGGTAACCTCTCAGTCTGGTTTGTTTTTTCTTGCTTCTCTGTTCGACCACGTCATGGCTCCCATCAAAGGATTGTCCTCTTAGTCTACCATATGGGCATCATTCTGCAAATGTTGCTCTTGCCCCGTCTTAGACTCCCCTTTTCGTGGTTCCTTTCCACATCTTCTTTCCTGGTTTCCTTCTTGTGGGGGAGTAGGTGTCTTCCAGTAGTCCCTGAGAAAGTACTCATGGAAAATAAAATCATTCTTTTTTTTTAACTTATTTTTTATTTTTTAAAATTTTATTTATTTATCTGACAGAGAGAGAGATCACAAGTAGACAGAAAGGCAGGCAGAGAGGGGGAAGCAGGCTCCCCACTGAGCAGAGAGCCCGATGCGGGGCTTGATCCCAGGACCCTGAGATCATGACCTGAGCTGAAGGCAGAGGCTTTAACCCACTGAGCCACCCAGGGGCCCCAAGACCTTATCATTCTTAAGCACATCTTCATTCTACCCCACCATCTGATTAATCAAGCTGAGGAAGAATTCAAGGTGGAAATTTAAATTTCTCTTTTGTCTTCTAACTTTTCCATTGGCTTCTGACTTCCAGTGTTTTTATGTAAAAATGTAAAATGCCACCCTGATTACTATCCTTTGTACAAGAACAGTTTTTTTTCTCTCCAAAAACTGAGTCATTCCTGGTGTTCACAGCTTCACCATGGTGGACCTTGATGGAGAACTGTTTCCTCTCCTTGTGATGAGCTATTACTGGGCTCTTTCAATGTTTAGATTTATGTCCTTGACTTTGGGGAAATATGTTAGTAATTTGGTAATGTCTTATTCTTTTTCTAGAACTCCTATTGTTCAGATATTCGGCCCTATGCATCTATCTTCAAATTTTATAATTTCTCCTTGATTTTTATTTCTTTGTCTGTGTGTGTGTCTGTGTGTGTGTGTGTGTGTGTGACTTCTTGCTCTTTAAAAGTTCCTGTACATAAAATCCTGCCCTTATTTTATTCACAAAATCAGTATCTGGATATTAATTATAGTATTTTTTTCTTCTATTCCCTGTTTTTCTGGTTTTCTCCAAGCCACTTTCTTCCTTATCTTTTTCCTTCCTTCCTTCTTTCTCCTCTTTTTCCTTTTTCTTTGTTTGTATGTATTGGTCTCTAGCTTATGTGTTAGGTGTTTTTCTACGATGTCTGATGATTCTGGTCATCCCTTTATATTTAAGAGTGAGATGCTAAAAATATGATTGTATGTGGGTAAAGCTGATAGACTTGGAGCCCTCACATGAAGGTTATTCTAGGTCCCTCCAAAATGGAAATCTGTATGTCTCATTCTTGCCTTCATTTCCTCAGAGAATTCTGATATCTCTTGAACATAGTTGTTAAAAATAAAATAATATTGGCATCTATACACATTTTATTTAATTTTACCATCACATTTTAAAGTAATGGGTCTTTACAAATTTAGTTTTGAAATCACGATGGGGTAATATCCTGTATGCACAACTGGAAGAGAAAATTTATAATTTATCATAACTTTCGTGACAGAAACTTTTAACAAAAAAGTGCTGCTCATAAGGCAGTAACAGTTAAATTTCTGTATGAGATGACTGGTTGGTTTTGTTCCTCATGGTTTTCTCATGTGATTCATGGGAGCAATTTGAAGCAATACTGGAGAGACTCATAAAACAACTGAAATGTGTGGGCCCACCATAGGGCAGGGCCAGGCTTCACTCAGGGAATACTCACTTGTAGCTGTACTCACAGTTCTTTCCTAGTGCCTTGACAATGGGCTTTGCTAGCAGGAGAAAAGCAAATGAACACACAAAAATCCGGCACCTTCCTCAGTACAAGGGACTCTTCAGAACCTAGAAGTCAATAAGACTCAGAGTTCAAGTTCTAGTAATTTATTAAATGGGACTGCCCTCGTGACCTCACGCAGGGAGTGCTCTGACAGAAAACAATGAGCCCTGCACTCATTTCTCACCTTAACAGCTGGCCTGAGATTGATATCTGCCATTTCTGCCTTCACTAGGGTATCAGGTAATGAGAGCTGGTAAAGGATTTGGTGACGTTGGAGTGAAAGCCTTTTATAATACTAACAACTGTCAGAGTGTTTAAAAAATTGACATGGGACATTGTTTCCAGCAAGAAGTTTCTGTGGGATGTGATAAGCAAGGGGATATCAACTCATATCAACACCATGAAACAATACATTGTTGGTCACCAAAGAGGTGATGCATCACATGAGAGATGGATGAGGTTATTTGTGCCATTTTCAATGCCATGGAAACAGAGAGGGTGCCTATGGCCATTTCTTCAAACCTGTAAACCTTGCATCTTTGCTCCCAAGGGAATATACTCTAAATTGGCCAAGGTCAGAAAGGATTCAAGAAAACCTCAAAAAAACTGAAAAACAAAACAAAACAAAAACCAAACTTCCTAGATCATTGCTGGACACTCACACACACACACACACACACACACACACACACACCTGAGTGGTATCAGATATGGAACTCAAAGTAAGCAGCACATGAGTTAACAGGAACACTAACAACTGATCTCTAATATAATCCAAGATAATGGAGCTTTCTGCAAGATAGTTGATGTTTATAAACAAACCAAATCGCACAAGTGACAGATGACTGACAAAGATTCTTTGCTTTACAAGAGGATCTACCTGAGAACTTCTTTCCTGAGCTACTTTCTCAGAGGTTTTTGAAGGGTTTCAGATTGCTAAGGGATGCAATTGTCAGAGAGTTAGGCTTGAGGGGGGAGGAGTGTGGGCAGCTCTTCCAGGAGGAAATTAATTAGAAAAAGAAAACAGAGTCTTTGAATTGATAATTTAAGGGAACCGGAAAACTAAGAACTCACTCCCAACAATTTGATGTTTGCATGGCTTTTCAGAAACATAACTTTGGGTAATTGGCAAACTACATCCACAAACCCCCATAAAATTAATATTTATTTCTTCAAGGCTCCTTACAGTGAGCACCAATGATAGTTTGTTAGAAGAAGAGGAACTCCTGTCTTTCTTATTGGCTTACACCAGCAGTTCCCAGACTCTTAAATTTCATAATAAAATCAAAACAACTAGCAAGAAAAGATTTGTGTGCAGGTGGGTGGGGGGAGCACATATAGACAGGCTCACCAAATTTTTTTGGAATAGAAATTTAAACAAAGCAAAATCTAATATCTTCTATTATCTTAACTTTTCTTTCATTTCATTCAAAGACACAATAAAATCTTTAAAAAAAAATGAGTACAGTCTCAAAATAAAAGGCAGTTCTTTTTTAGCTTAAAATAAATTAAAGCTTTTTTTTTTTTTTTTTTACTCCATGGTCTTGTAATTTTCCATCTTGGAACATGCTGGTAAACACTTTCGCATGGGGCAGTGATGGTTATTAGAGAAAGGCTCTAAGCTACTGATCCGGCCCTCACCAGACCCTGAAAGGCTTCTATTTGATCCCAGTATAGCTAAGTTCCAGAGGACTTAGAAATAGCTTTGTTAAATCACTTGTTTTCCTTTTAAGGAGTGAAGGCTCTGTGTCCTCTGGGGAAGCCCTGCTAACCAGGGTCTGGATGGGATTTGGGCCAACTCTCCTGTCCCAAGCACTTGACAGTGCTGTCTTCCTCTTCCTCTTGGCGGAGATGCTAACATTCCAGCTGGATGTGGAGGTTCTTAAGGGAGGTCTTCTGGAAGCTGGAAGGGTTTTTATCAAGAAATATATTTACTGGGTACTTATTGAGAGAAAATCCTGGTGGAGAGAAAGAGCCTTTTTTCTCAAGTTGAGTATATTGCGGTGAAGGCAGGTCAAGTGCATGGAAGTAAACTTACCAATGTGCAGTAACCCGGGACCGAACATTTCACGAGTAGGCAAATAGCAGGGATTGGCGGGGCCTGGGAGGCTGAGTCGTCATGTGCTTCTGGGGAACATTTATAAGAATCAGTGTTGCCACATGTCGTTTGGCTCATGGGCCCAGAACTCGCCTGTGACTCTCTGAGCTAAGAGGCAGTCTTGCTAGACTCTCACAAGGGCTTTGGACATCTCTACCTTCTGTCATTTCCTTTCTCACAAGACAAAGAGTTTTAAAGAGGGCAGAAAGATGAACAATGAAATGCAGAACACCCTTTTCCATCCTCATTAAATGATGCCACAACCTTCACTGCGTAAATATGCTCTTGACCTTGTGGGACAAACTCTCGAAGCAAATTTCTCATTTGCTGGCCTCTCCCTGGGCCTTCTGCAGCATACTGTCGCTCAGACAAGTACTGTTCTTAATGGGTTTATGGGAAAGGCTTGGCCTGCCTTTCCATCTGTACCTTCTGCTGGCTCCCTCCGAAAAGCGCGAGCTTGCCATACGACATTCCCTTGAATTATTTAGATTGGTAAATCTTTCTGCATCTCACATCTTTAGTCCATCTGTTAGCCGGAGCTTTGCCTTTATAGGAAGTGTCCTTTATGCATGCTGGCATCTGTCAGCAAAAAGCGTCCCTCTTTTATTCATGATCTTCTATGGGAGAGGGTACAAGCTGCAGGAACGCCGCGTGCCTGGTATGCATTTCATTTTAATGGAAGATTACATGACTGGGGTGCTGGTTTATTACCTTGCTCCACATGCCTCCATTCATCACCTGGCAGCCCCCTCACCCAGCCTGCTCGGAGGTGCTGGCCCTTCTGCAGCCCCTTGGGCCCAACTTTATGCAGGAAGTGCACTTGATGGCGGAAAGAAAGCTCATCCTTTAAAAAAAGATGAAAGATCACGAGAAAGGAAAAATATATGATGGAGAATCATGGGCCGCGGGAAAGGGGAAAGGTCTTGACCTCAGGCTGATACACAGATGCAAACATGGAATTATTTATACAAATCACTAAGCGCATCGGAAAAATGTCCCAGTGAGCACCGTTTCATCACTGAACGTATTTCCCCCCCTGAAAATAGGCTTCCAAACTTACACTTTTTTCGCATTTCCCACTCACAGGATAATGAAATCTCTGAGAGGCCTTCTCATCCATTTTTCCTTTTAATGAGGGAATAGCCTTCATAATCCTGTTTGCCGGATGTGGGTGATCCACAAGAAATAATCTACAAGGATTTTTAAATTGTTTTATGTTATTATTTTATTATTAACCTAAAAATAACCAATATAAGGAGAACCAAAATAGGGTGAACATGTATCCTGGTTTGCCTGGAACACTCAAGGTTTGTGTCTATTGTATCTAAATGTTTTTTAAAAAACTTTATTTATTTATTTATTTATTTATTTATTTGACAGAAGGAGAGAGAGATCACAAGTAGGTAGAGAGGCAGGCAGAGAGAGAGAGGAAAGCAGGCTCCCCACTGAGCAGAGAGCCCGATGCGGGGCTCGATCCCAGGACCCTGAGATCATGACCTGAACCGAAAGCAGAAGCTTTAACCCATTGAGTCACCCAGGCGCCCCTATTGTATCTAAACTAATGCCCGACAGTTATTTTTGTCACTTTCCTTTCACTCACAAACATGAGCCGATTTAGATCCTAAATTATGGTAATCCTCATAAAATATCATGTGGATGGCTACCTTATAGGTAACTATTGCCCATATAATGTCAGCAATTGTGTTTCCTTTTGCACTGGCACCATTTCACGCTTCTTTACTATGTGTGTGGGTATGTGTCCAGGGAGGAAAGGAACAATATCTGCATTTGGAAGATGATTTCTCCATCTAACAAGGCTCTCTTTTTCAACATAGCATTCATTCTTTTGCTTCATAAATATTTAATGAGCACCTACTATGCGTCACAGACTTCTCTAGATATTGGAATGCAGTGTGAACAGAATGAAAGTCTAAGCTCTCATGGGACCTACATTCATTGACAGTGACCAAGATCA
This sequence comes from Nasua narica, assembly GCA_028533885.1. NCBI lineage: Eukaryota > Metazoa > Chordata > Mammalia > Carnivora > Procyonidae > Nasua > Nasua narica. The sequence goes on along the minus strand of CM052814.1, from coordinate 8,163,667 downwards.
CGTTCTGATTGAGAGCCTTTCACAGTTTACTGTACATATTTACATTTATGAAGGATAGGCAGTGTGTTCTAGCCGTGGGAGAGCAGGTGGCCCACAGAAGGGGAGTGAGACCAATAACCCTTCGGAGAGAGAGTGAGGTCCAATGCCCCTTCAGAGGAACCACTGATCCACAAGTGCTCACTACATGTAAGTTGCGTTCCTTCCTCCTTCCCCAGCATTTGAGTTTCTTTGAAGGTAAACAGGAAGGAAGAAGTCCTGGCAATTATTCTAAGGACCTAAGGAAACACTGGCAAGTGACACAGTTAGATATGGGTTGATCCAATAAGCACGAGTGAGAATTCTCTGATATTTGATCAAAAGAGAACCCTGGAAAACAACAACAAATCTAGGCTTCTATGAGGTCATCGGTGAGAAGCAGGCATAAATACTTAAAAGTGTAGTTTGTTGAAAATTCCCTCAATTTCAGCTTCCAAGTCTTCCATTAAATTTCTGCTTCTATGATTATGCTCTTAATTTTCAAGAGTATTTTCTTGTTCCCTGAATCTTAATTTTTTATGTCATCCTCTTTGAAATTTACTAATGTAATAAAGTCGTTGATCTCTCTGAAAGTATTAATTACATTTGGGTTGTTAAAGATTTCTTCCCTTTACAATTGTCTTCTCTTGATTTTGGTCCTGTCTTTAATGTGAGGTGCTTTTTATAAATTATAGGCTGACCTTTGATGGTCCAATTATAAGAGGGAGGTAGTCAAAAGACAGTTAGAAGTTCCATATGCCTGGGAAGGGCTTGTTGGCCGTTGGGGTTCACTGTACGGTGATTGGGTGGGAACCACATATTTTTACTGGAAGATCTCCAAGTGCCAGTTTCTGTAAGTCATTTCTCTTTGACATTCAGTTTCCCTCAAGGGGTAGCTTCCAGGCTCTGTGTGGAGAATCTAAGCTCTCTGCATTCTAGATGGTAAAAGGAGTGTGGGGCCTGGAGTTTTGCGTGATTCAGAATGAACACTTTCACTTAACCCCTTGGTCCTTTACGGCACCTGATCTCCTTTCTCTATTATGCCTGGTGTTTCCTTGCCTGGAATTCATTCATTTTCCTCAGAGAGTAAATAAAGGCTCTTGCCTCAAGCCAGGATGGGGAGAAAGTGGGTTAAGTGTCTGGCTTTTGATTTCAGAGTCATGAGTTCAAACCCCAGGTTGGGCTTCACACTATGTGTGGAGTCCACTTAAAAAAAAAAAATGATATATGGCCCTTGTCTTTCGGATGATGACAATCTATTTAGGGTTTTGGTCTCAATAAGTCAGAAGGTTTGTTAGAAATGATTACAAATCAAGACTGCTTGCTCCTTATTTTCCCGACTAAGTGAAACCTCAACTCATGAAATTTTTCAGCCTTTCGAGCAGGTAAAATATAGAGAGAGAAGAGCCTCCAGTTTCTTCCATCCTACAGATACTGCCTTTGAGCCAGGGTGACTAAGTGGTGGAGAAGCCTTGCTGAGCTGGGAAATTTCGCTAGGAATGTCCTCTCAGCTCTGAGGTCCCTCTAGAACAGTCGTCCCACATCCCACCCCCAGAAGGAGCCAGTCCTTTGTTTCATGCTCTGTGGTGACCATCTTGAAATTCTTCAGAATTTTTGAACAAGGAATCCTGTGTTTTCATTTTGCACAAGGTCCTGCAAATTACATAGTCAGTCCTGTCTGACATAATGCTTGAATCCCTTGCAGCTGAGAGAGTGGGGGGTGAATTTAACAGTCCTGCCTCCCTGTTGTGAGGAAACAGTGGGGAATGATCATAGGAGCGATCTGAGTTTAGAGAGCATAAAAAACAGGAAAAGAGTAGATACAGATCTACGTATCTACAAGATACGTAGATATGAATCTACAGTTGCAAACACATGAATTCAGGTTCCAGGGAGGCAATCTAAATGTGGGAAAAGGCTGGTATACCAGGATGAGGCTAGCTATTGGTAAACAGAAAAAGCATGTCCTGTATAAAGACATTCGAATTCAATTTTAAAACACTGGGCTATTGGACAGAATATACAAGTGGGTCACCAATTTGTGAGCTGTGCTTTGACATAATCCAGGAGGCCGTTGCATATCCATGATGATTCCCCATGACACTTGCTTATTTTGCACAGTTGTGGGTTTTTTTGTTTTTGGTTTCTTTTTTTTGATTTCCCAGAACTAAGATTTTTCTCAGTCAAACTAGGATGTCAGGTCAGTTCATACATTGATTCCTTATTATTCTTCCATTGTCTCCCAAAGGTATAAATGCGTACTTTACAGCTCGGACACCTATTTGGCACTGGGTCTTGTGCTGAATCTTCCTGTTTCCCTTTCCTTCGAGCAGCCTCACCCTTGTCATTCATGCCGTATTTGATATTTGCTGTAATATGATTAGATAATTGTGGTGAAGGCATCATTCCCTGAGCAGATGGGCTCAACATTTAAGGTGAGCCCTGTAGCATGGTGAATGAGAGAGTTAAGAACCTGGCAGAAACTGAACAGAGGTTGTGTGTGTGTGTGTGTGTGTGTGTGTGCACATGCACTCATGCGTGTGCATGTGCGTGCTCTCCAAAAACAAGATTCACCCCAAAACAGCTGGCACAAGGTGGCCCAGTCCTGATTGTTGCTGCAGGGACTCCCAAGGGACTGGGGGGGGGGGGAGTTATAAATTTAGCAGCTGAACATTGTTCCCTTTAATTTCTGAATATTACCCAAGCTGAACAGGGACTGATAGAAGTGGTATATTATGCAACTCCTCCCCCAATTTAAATTACTGTGTTAGCTTTCTGCCAGTGTGTTTACATACAGACATACCTCTGACCTGAAGGATCTTATCCTGAATCTTGGGCTCTCAGAAAAAGAAATCTGAAGTCTGATGGCCTGGCAAAGTAACACTTAAGTGCCTAAATTAGCGCCTAAAAAAGGTATAGCCAAAATAGTGAAAGGCTTAGACTGAAGTTCCTAGTCTACTGTTATGGCACATGATTTCACAGATCACTTAAATTCCCTGAGCCTGTATGTCCTTCTCCGTAAAATGGAATCGTAATGATAGCTACGTGATTGGGTTGTTCATGGATCAGATGAGATAATTGTCCCTCCTGGTCACCTAGAGTTTTGATGGTCTTTATAATTCAGTAACGCATTTATAGAGTTGGTAAACTCTACTTTAGATGTGAAATCCAGCAATAACCCTCTCTGGTGGGATAGGAGAGAATCTCTCATGAATTAAAATAAGAAAAGCTACTCCTATCCAAATAAATGACTCTTGTGATTTACCTAAAGTGGAACCACTTTAGAGGAAAGAGAACACTGACTACTTTGGGTGGAGCCCAAAGATAAGGAAGAAAACTGAACTTCCTAATTCTTAGGCCTGTAGGTTCTCTAAAATTGAAAGATCTAGGATTTAGAGATATAAGTTGTATCAGTAGATATTGAATTATTGGAATAACACCAAGAGTCTTGTGAATGATCGCTGTTCTTTCCAAAGGCTACTGATGATGTCATTTGGATCATAGAAAACCAAATCATCCTGTGCCAAGGCATTCCTGCTCACTGCTTTTACATAAGGCCTATTATCTTCCATTTGCTCCAGTAGTTTCCCTAAGATGTGAGTGCACTTTATTGCTGAAAATTTAAGCACTCTGAAGGGACCAGTGCACGTAGGAGCCTCCTAAGAAATGATATGACATCGGTGAACTCTACATGTGAAGTGGAGTTGAGATCATCCTGCATACCGCCTTCTTCAAAATCTCACAGGGTAGGCTGAATAATGACCCTCAAAGATATGCAGGGACCAGTCCCTGGAGCCTGTGAATATCACCTTCCATGGAAGGAGGAATTTCCAGGTGTGACTAAATTAAGGATGCTTGAGATGGACATATTATCTTGGATTATGTGGATGGTCCCTAAATGAAAAGGGTAAATGTCTTTGAAAGAAAGTAAGAGATATAACAATAGAAGAGAGAGGTTGGAGTGGTAAAGGAGGGGATTGGGGCCCAAGGAATGCAGGCGACCCTAGAAAGGACAAGGAAACAGAAACCCCCAGTGCCTCAAGAAGGAGCAAGACCTGCCATGACTTTGACCAGCCCTGTGAAACTAATTTTGAACTTGCACTCTCCAGAACCATAAGAAAACTTACGGTTGTGTGTGATTGTAAACTACCACATATGAGGTCATTTGCTTAGCATCCATAGAAAACTAAAATAAACTGGTTTCATCATGCCCTCCTAAAAACAGGTAATTCATAATAATATCTAAAATGCATTGAGCATCTACTCTCTACTAGACATTGAATTAATTTTACATACCTTACTTATTTTATCTTCCTGGCAAACTTTTGGGGTTGACATTAGTATTATTACTATGTTATTGAAAAGGAAAATGAGGTGCATAAAGGCTTAGTAACTTTTCCAAGGTCACCAGCTAGTAGCCTGCCTGGCTTTATTGTTTTGGACCTGTCTTACCCCAGTTACTCGGTGGCAGCCTTCATAAAGGCAAAGGTTGTACCTTAGCCTCCTGTGTTCCAAATCAGTTCTCATCATATCACTGATTTCAGATGAAGATAAAAATGAACATGAAGCCCACCTGAAACCATGATGTCAGCCAACGAGAAAATAATTGTATATGCGTGAGTTTGATCTTCACCCATCTGTTGAGAATTCTGCTGATTGCATAACAGAAGATGCATTTGGGTTCCCTTCGCAGTTAGCACCACTGCATTTTCTCCTGTCTTGTGGCTACAGTCACAGGAACATCCCACCTGTGAAACTGGGTTCCCATGCTTCTTATTGGCTGCCCCCCCCTTCTTAAGTGATTCAGTAGGAGGAAGTAGATTGCTTGCGAGAGATCTGTCATGCAGAGGCCACGTGCTTGTGGTATTTCATTAGATGCTTCAAAGTTGACACTGAAGCCTAATTAAATACTATGCCAGTGCGCATATTCTACAAATTAAGACACAGCACATCACAGAGCCCAGTCTAGGAGGAGTTAAAAAGGGAGCTGTCAACATGCAAAAGACCCTGTTAAGCGCTGTAAATACAAATTTTGAATTTAAAATGCAAATGGATGGGAGCCCTGTTTCTTCTCAAACTGGAGGGGAAAATTAAGTGGGACAGAGAGAGTTTTATTTCGTTTTCACTAAGCACTGAGTTTTGACTCCAGTCGCAACCACGGTGTATTATAACAGTGTTGGAAATGGCAAGAGGAGCTGGCCCACAACTAACAACTCACTTCGGGCTCCTCATTAGCTGCATGAAAAGCAGGAAGCAAACCAACCCCATCAATGTTGACAAGTCAACACATGGATTGAAAAAGAAAACAAGTTTCCATATTGAAACACGCAGGACCACTGGTACTTTCCAGGTCTGCACAGCTGCGGGAAAGTTCTATACCTGACTCTATCAGGTTGGGGTGGGTGGGGTGCTGGGGATAGCCAGAGAGGTCCTGAAATCCAAGGTGATGGACTCTGAAGCTGCAGAGTCAGCAACAGAGCTGAGAGTATCACTGTGACAATCTGAGTTTCAGGAGAGCAGGGAGCAGAGTGGGTCACAGGAAACAATGACCTAAGAGCTGGAGAGATTTGGGGCCCTGTGCGGTGCTTTACTGGACCCCACCTCCTCCCTTACTCCCATTGCCATCAATTATGCATAAAAGGAACAGTAGCCAATGAGAGGTGGAGATGAGATTCCGTCCATGGAATGTAGTTGTTTCTCCAGTTTACTAGTTCTGTCTTCCCTTCCAGCTTTTCTTTGAAATGTTATTTGTATTCATCCTGCAAATACCAAGTCTTTTTCATGGTCTGAGGAAACAAATACAAATACAAAGTGGTTGTTCTCCTGAAAGAGTGTTTGTTTGAGAAGTCAAAGAAGATGGAGACATCTACCTTACCAGCTTCCTTCTAAGAGATAGATACTTCAGTAGAATGATGAAGTTGAGCCGAGCTATCCTAAAAGTCAAATATGGACTGTTGGATTTGAAGGACGAAGATACAGACTGACATACTTTGAAAACAATGTTTAAAAGTAAAATCACAGAAAGAATTAAAAGGGGTAACGTAAAAGACAGGTCACATCTACTCAACTCAACCAAAAGAATCATGACATGGCCACATTGTTTTCTGAGTGGTTTATCTGAGGATAGCTGACTCTGAACTATTTATATGGCCTTTCCAGGGACTGGCATGGCAGCATTGACTCTTGAGTTTTTAATTCATTGTTTTTTAATATATGAATAGACTTGGAAGGCAGGGATCTGATTGAACAACTAATCCAGAAAATTGGATAGAGTTAGTTTTATAAACCTTGTCATTGGATCATTAAAATTGTTTAAATCCTGTAACCTCTTCAGAAGAAAAACCCATAAGCCTTGGTTAAAGCTCCATGCCAATAGTCAACCCAATTTATTTTGTTTCCATTAAAATCAGTTCCCACCATATGTGCAATAATCTGTTAAATAAATGGAGAACACAAACACATATGAACGCACATACGCACACGTGCATGCGCACACACACGCTATTTTCTTCTCTTAAGGAAGTTAACATTCTGAGGGAAGAAAGGGGTTGTGTACATGAAAAAACTGTAAGCCCGTAAGGCAGTAATACAGCCCATGATAAAGCACCAGACTGAATACAATTCAGTGCCAAAATCTAGAGTAGAGAACATGTTCTATGGGTGGCTGAGATGGAAGAAAGGAAAGCTGGAATAGCTTAATTAAAATTGGCCAAAGTCAATAATCTTCTAAATGTATCAACACTACCATCTTAAAGATTTAATCATTTCATCACTGCAGGTAGTTTGAGATGAAAGGGAAGATGATGTGGATCTATCAGAAATTGCAATATTGCAATATATGACAAATGTTGCCTGATTGGAAGCTTCCATCTTTAAAAAAAAATATCTTTACCATGTTTAATTTTCTTAAAATTATGGTGGGAAAATTGTGATTTTTCAAATTTCTCTTGATTTTAAGGACGAATTAAATATAATTTACTAAATAACATAATTGTAAGAAAGAAAGCTGATTGAATGGCATTTAATGGATTTTGCTAACTGAAATAATTAAATCGTAATTGCCTAATAATATCAAATTATTTTCTGCTGTATACAATTGTTAATTACATACAAAGAAGAATTGAACAGTTTATTGTTTTTTTTGGCAACTACAATGATTGAATAAACTAAGTGTCCAATTAATTGTGTTCTATTCAATGATAAGATGATAACTGATTGAAAAGTAAAAGATGAATTTAGTCTTCAGGCTCAGTAAGTAATACTACATGGAATGAAAATCCATATTAAATCAAGAAAAGGAATGAATCATATATTCATCCTTCTTCATCAATAGATTCTGTTAAAATTAATTTTTCTCTCTTTTTTAAGTGATTTAGAATACAACTTTGTGCCTATAATCTTTTTTTTTCTCCTGAAAGAAGTTGAAATATTTAACATAAACAGTCTGCCTCCTTTTTTTCTTTTTCTTTTCTTTCTTTCTTTTTTTTTTTTTTTGGTTAAAGAGATAGGGAGAGGGGTAGGGGCAGAGCATTCTAAGCAGGCTCCACGCCCAGATCGGAGCCTGACTCAGGGTTTGATCTCATGACCCTGAGATCATGACCTGACCTGAAATCAAGAGTCAGACGCTTAAACGACTGAGCCACCCAGGTGCCCCAGCCTGGCTCCTTTCTATGCAGGGACGCAAGGACCCTCCCCATCATGTAAGAGTGAAGTAAAGAGAATGACATATAACCTGAAATCCTTCATGAACCCAGGGAGGGCTTATAAATAATAGGATTCATAATAAATTATTACTGATGAACCCGAGAAGCTGTGACCTCATTGCCTTAAATACTCCCAGTCACAAGAGATATTCTTAGGGGAAAATTCTCTTTTCGTCCATGTTGGCAAAAACATCCATCTTTCCTTCACCAATTGCACCTTTGATCACAGTAGTACTCAGAGCGTACTTAGAACAACCAGAGCCGGAATGGAGCAGAAGTTCTTGCCCCCCAAGTGCGGGTGTACATCCCTCCTGGCGCTGTCAGTGAAGAGCACCGGCTCCGGTGGCTGAGCATCTGCGTGGGGCCAGGGGTCTCAGCCAGGTGGATGCTCCAGGCACTCTCCCTGCAGCAAGGGTGGCCACAGAAGCTTCTCCGCCCAATGCATCAAGTACTGCTTCCACATGAAACTGACGACAGTATCCGGGCACCTGGGTGGCTCCATCGGTTAAGCGACTGCCTTTGCTTAGGTCATGATCCCAGGGTCCTGGGATCGAGCCCCGCATTGGGATCCCTAAGATGTGGGGAGTCTGCTTCTCCCTCTCCCTCTGCAGCTCCCGCTGCTTGTGCTCTTTTGCGTTCTCTCTGTCAAATAAATAAATAAAATCTTAAAAGAAAAGAAAAGAAAATGCCCCAGAGGAGAGAGTAGGAAAACAACAACAACAAAACAAAAAGGAAGAAGGCAATGATAGAAACCAAGCAGGCAATGTTAGAAATGGGAGAGGGGAGGATAAACAACAATCCAGAGCTGGGCAGTGCATTCAGCCACATGGTGAAAATTAACCACATGCATATTTTGATAAGATAGTAGAGAGGTAGATAGATACAGATGGGTGGGTGAATGTCTGGGTGGATGGATGGATCAATTGATCTTCATTAGCATTATGTGATTGATTATAGGACGAAATTCCTTTTTCAAATTTTGTATTTTTCTCTTAAGATTTTATTTGTCCATTTGACAGAAACAGAGAGAGAGTGCATAAGCAGGCAGAGCAGTAGGCAGAAGGAGAAGGAGAAGCAGGCTCCCTGCTGCACCCAATGTGGGGCTCCATCCCAGGACCTTGGGATCATGACCTGAGCCGAAGTCAGATACTTAACCTACTGAGCCACCCAGGTGCCCAGGACAAAACTCCTTCTTACCCATGCCCACCATGCCCACCAAAAGCAGGTAAAGAAAATTCCACATTTTTTAGACCTAAAATAAAATGCACTGTTGGACTTCTGAATATTCATTAATATTTCATTGTAAAATGTATATATGGTAAGAAATCAAAATACAAATAATCTTCTGAAACCGGCCAGTGCATCTCCACCAAGTCCTGTTCCCCAGAGGTACAGACTAACAACTTTTCTCTAGCCTTCTAGAATTTTTTGAGGGGAGGTGAGTGGAGGCAGCTGTAAGAGCAGTTGTAAAAAATCAACACAAAAGAATCATCAATAAATAATATTCTGCAATTTGCTTTTTTAACATTAAAATATAGGTTGCCTTCTTAACTCCTCATTCTTTTTAGCTGCATAATATTCTATCGTGTATTTGTGCCACTTATCTAGCTGATCTGCTCCTGAGGGATGCTTAGAGTACGTTCGGTCTCTTAGTAATACAGGCTTGTTGAATTTTAAAAACCTTCAGAACATGGGATTGAGAGCCAGCCAGTAGAGAGACAATTCACTAAATAATAAGCCAGACTCAAGCGATAGCAAATACAAGTCTGTCCATGTTCTCTCTCTCTGCTTAGCGGTCTACTAAGACAGCAACAGAAGTGATTCAATGGATTGTAACATTTAAAGCAGATAATTGGGGAAAAAAGGTGCAAAAATGGAGGCTCAACTTTCTATCTATAAACAGTGTCACTGGCCCTTTACCCTCTTCTGGAAAGTGATAATAAATCTCATCATCTCACAAACATCCCTACACAAATTTGCAGTCATAATCCATCATTTATATTAAAGGGAAGAACTATGATGAACTCACATGATATGAAATGGACAGTGACCTTGGTCTCATTCTCTGAAGCTCAAAAAACACATTACATAGGGGATCAGGTCAAATATAACTATTTCTCCCTCGGTTCCCTACCTTGAAATTAAGGCTCCATATGTAATTCTTATTCTTATTTATTTATTTATTTATTTATTTACCTTAGAATTTCACACACTCTAATTCAGTTGGTCATTGCACATTTTTTGAAAACTCTTCATGGGCCAAGCACTGGGCCAGGATAGAAATACACAGATGGATACGCTCTGAGGTGGTGTGTACCTCCGTGTCACTTCGAGAACATTCGTAAAGGGCAAGCCATGATTCCCTCTGCCATTTGGTATCATTCCATCTGCATTCTTTCACAAGGTCCTACTTCACACTTTCCAACCCCATCCCCTCTCCCGAACTCTGGTTCTCAGAAGACGCAGGGAGCTGGTGCAGCAGCCCCTCAGGGAACTTGGGGGCTGGGGTGGGGGTTGGAAAGGAGCTCGGTGGAGAGAACCCTAACTGATGGTTTGTAAGTGCAAAGGGTTTGTGTATGTCAGGGACGTGATGCAGGCAAGGACTTTGGAAGACGCTTGGCAACAGGGTAGATTGAAGAAAGAATTTTATTAAAAAAAAGTGAAAAGTGGAAGGCAGATGGTAGAAAGCCTGCTACGATGAAGACCAGCCCTAGTGGAAAGGAGAACTGTGGAAGTGTTCTAGAATAAGCATGGGGAAGAACGAGGGACATCTGAGTGCTGGCATGAGGGAAAAAGGGCACCTAAGATTTTTTAAAAGCTGATTTTTTTCCCCGCCTGGGTTGGGGGAGGTGTTCTTTATCTGTGAATGTGTCACTGTCACCAGAGAGCTTGGTGCCATGTGTGTCCCCGTAAAACACCCCAGCTTCCATTAAACAAAGTGCTCTTCTTAAATGCCTTCCTTGTAAGACCTGGCTGCCCTACCCCGAGCCATTAGTGGGAACAGAACGTTAATAAGGAGGGACTGTGGTATCTCTAAGAGAGGTTGACCTCCTTCAGCGGAAGCAGGGCACCCATTACAGTGTAATGATAAATCACAAGCTTTTCTCTTCCATTATTTTCCCAGAAGACCCTTCTCTGAATGCATAAACACACTGGAGGGAGGAAGAAGAAAAAAAAAAAAACAGGCAACTGATGAAAAAAAGGTGAAGGAAGAGAGAAGAGACAGACAGATACTCAGCAGACTCCGAGTGGGATTTAAAATAACATATGGATCATACACACCCACGTATTTGCATATAGTGAAAGTTTAACATAACCTCAAAAGGAAAAATCTCTGCCAGAAAAATGTATACGTCAACCATAGGATAAAAGGGCCTCACTCTGAGAATTGTAAATACAAATGACATCTCTACTATTGGCGGGCTACTATTAGGGTGTTTTTCTCCCTACTGTTATAAATTCAAAGGCAAACGAATCCAAGGGATGAGCGAGAGCATAAATAATCAATAAATTTATAACTGAGTTTATTATCTGCTTTAGCCTATCTTTCAGCTATTTATTGTGATCCCCTCACATTTAACAGGAAGTGGCTTTCAGGGGAAAACATTTGCTGGGTTTATCCTCTCTCTCTCTCTGTCTGAGAGTGAGAGAGTGAAGTGACAGAGCGAGCCCGGGGGGGCAGTGCACCAAGGGGCAGAGAGAGAGTGAATCTTAAGCAGGTTCCACACTCAGTGCAGAGCCCCACAATGGGGCTCGATCTCATGACACTGAGATTATGACCTGAGACAAAATCAAGAGTCAGATGCTTAACCAACTGACCTACCCAGACACCCAAGGGCTCTGCTCTCTTGATACATTGATCGAGAAACACTACTGAGGTACAGAGCACTCTTGCTGGGCATATGATGATGTCTACAAGATCCTTCATTGCTCTTGCCAGAAAACTGCTCTTATATCAGCCATAGCATTGTGGCCCTCAGGTGACCTTTGCCTTTAGAGCCTAGGATATAGCCAAACGCTGAAACGACTTTCAGGGTTCTTGGAAAATGGCTGCTGTTCAATGGAAACAGGATCAATGTGAAAGCATGACAGAAGTGAATAAGAAAGGATCCAAAGTGGCTGATCTCAACACTCTGACTTCTTATAGCTTGTCTATGTGGATGAAAGAACTCACAGTGAGTACGTGGATTGGTCGGACTGTCTCTGCCCAGCTCAGAACATCAGATTCCATCGTTGACTTTGACTTCTATGTTGCTTTTGATACCAAGAGCTTCTTGTTCAGACAAGATCTTCCCATCTTTGAAACCTAACTTCTATACAAGATCTGTGGCATGACTCTCATCAAGTTCTTAAATTTATTTCCCCTTCTGGTTTTCCGTGGTATAAATCCAATAATTTGACCCTAGTCCAGTGGAAATGGTCTCGTATTTAGCCAGCTCCCATCCACTCATATGGGACTTCAAGCAAAAAGGAACTTTTATGTTCAAGGACATACTCCGAAATCATTGGTCATTTTTTCCCCTCTGTCAAGCATCCAGTTCACTTTGAAATTACTCCTCCACCATATCAGATACGGTTTCCCTCTCCTATCTGAAAGTTCACTTTGCATCACTTCACTTTTATGAGTGATCTTTGTTAGTACCTGTGTTCCCTAACCAAAAGAAATCTGAAGAGGATTTTAACTTCTACAAAATGACAATTTTATAAATAATTTGCTTCTTCACTTTACTATTTCAGCTTACGAAAGTTTTCACAGGAACGGTCTACTATCAGATACTGAGGGAAACCTGTATATCATATTTCCGTGACATCGACCTTCTATAATTTTATTTAAAAAAAATTATTTTCCATGTCCCCTCTCCTACTCTCTTTACTTCCTGATTGTTTTTGTTGTTGTTGTTGTTGTTGTTGTTTTAGTTCCACAGCTCATTGTATGACACTGACAGGTATCTATCCCTCCTTCATTTTAGTAAGAACTACACCTCACACTACTTGCCCCGTAGACGACCAGATCATATTTTGCTTGAGCTGGGGAATATTTCCTCCCAGACTACTGATTTATGTCTCAGATTTTCCAAATATTCTCTAATAGTGCTTTCCATCAATAGCTACTTATATGTACGAAGTATTCATTGCTTTCTAATAACCTGGACTACTTTTTCCATAGCTTTGTTGCTAACATCTATTTTTTTTGACCCTACGTCAGTCCAGTAACTCAGTCATTTTTGAGCCATCATGATTTTCATCCCTTTTCTGATTTATTAGCAGACTACTTTCTCTCTAGTATGCCTTTCTTCCTTAATATATTTGTGAAAGACTCTTTGACCCCAGCTGTCCTGAATGTTTTACTGTGCTCACTGGCCAAGGCTTTTGCAATGGGTGCAGTTTTATGAATCTCAAGATGAGTTTGCTTTTAAAAGCTGCCCTTTCAGTTCATTTAAATAAAATGTCTCCAGCTGTGTTTATGCTACCAAACCATTTGTAACCATCTCCTCCACTTTGGCCCCAAACATTTTTTATTCACAGACCTCTAGTTTGCAGCCACAATGGGCTCTTGGTTTGTACTTTGCTATGCATCTATAATAGCACTATGTGCAAGATTTGTCGATCGCTACTCCCATTTCTGGATCTGTCCTAGTGCCTGTGTCCTGAGATCAAAACACTGGATTCATAAACAAAATCTGCACTGTAATCTTCCGTTCAAAGACCTAGACAGTATTTCCCATCACCAGTTTCTAGAAGCTCATGGTGTCCAGTTAGCAGGCCACTCAATCTACTTGAGGGGTGGGGAATGCCTGGTCCTTGTGACTGCCTAAAAGGCGACTCATGGGCTAAGGGGTGTGGCCCACAAGGCTTATGACTAGCTGACTTATTTAGTTAAGGAATTTGGCTCACAACAGCCCAAAAGAAAAGACAGTCATACTAGTTTTTAAAAAATATACTTTCAAGATGGCAATGGCTAAAATTAAGAGTCCCCTCCTGGGGAGATTGTCAATTCCTTATGTCTTCTCTCCACTGTTTTACTTTATCTTCCATTTTATTTTTTTCTTCTTCATTCTTGCCATTTGAATATTCTTTCAGATTCACAAATAGACAACGATTTGAATATCCTTTTCCCATCTGTAATGGTGGTGCCATACTAATAAAATTGACAAACACTATGTGGTGAGGTTGGCTTTTCCTTTGTAGTAAGAAATGTTGCCAGTTCGATCATCACACTCAGACTGTGATAGATCATTGACTATTTATTCCAAAGCATGCTGTAAGATAGGTTATCGACTATCAACACAGAGCATTGTACAAGGGTGAGTGTGAGAACAGGAGACACTTAGAATCTGTGATTCAAGAGCCCAGTAATGCTAGATTTCATTACACTGAGTAGCCCATGGTGGGAATAATAATAATAATAATAATAATAATAGTTAATACTAATAATAATTGACAGATTCTAAGCCAAGTCCTTAAGTGAAATTTGAGAATCAAACTGGGAAGACAAAATACCAACATGCAGTTCAGTTCAAAATACCAACATACAGTTCAGAGAGATGGGATAAAGACTTTATCCTGGAAGTAGAACCAAGAGTTTACAAGGTGGTCTTTAACCCTAGCCTGATTTCTTGCCCACTTGGGCTCTAAGAGCATGATCATCAATGCCACAGTGTCTAAATGACTCAAAGTGTTCCCTGTTACGTGAAATATTTTCTATCCCTTCCTTCACCAAGAGATACATGAATAATAATCTAATAAGCCTGTTCACAATTAACTGATAAAAAATTAAATAATTATTTTGTCGATTCTTTGTTAGAAAGCTTCAGTTGAAGTTAACAGGGAGATGCTTATGTTTTTGAGCTCAAGGGGATGTTTGAAATCTAAACTAATGTTTACTAATATTAATAATAATTTCAAAAGCAAGTGAAGTCCTAAGTCCAATATGATATGGAGGATTGAATCCTGGAAAATTAAAAAAAAAAAAAAAGACATTCATGAAAACGGCAGCAAAACCCAAGTAAAGCCTATAGTTTAAGAAAGAGTAATGTATCGGGGCACCTAGGTGGCTCAGTGGGTTGGGGCCTCTGCCTTTGGCTCAGGTCGTGATCTCAGGATCTGGGATCAAGCCCCACAAGGGGCTCTCTGCTCCGCAGGGAGCCTGCTTCCCCCTCTCTCTCTGCCTGCCTCTCTGCCTACTTGCAATCTCTCTCTCTTTCTCTCTCTCTGTCAAATAAATAAATAAATAATCTTGAAAAAAAAGAAATAGTAATGTATCTTTGTTAATTTCTCAGCTTTGAGATATGCACCACGATAATAATGTTAAGAGAAATTGGATAAAGTTTTGCACCACCATTTCAACTTTTCTGTAAACCTAAAATTATTCCAATATAAAATGATTATTTTTAAAAATGATGTAAAGCAGAGACCATAACATGATTGTTACCATCACTGTCTTATTTTTCCTCTTTGGCAACCTTCAACCCCTTTATTTCAATGGTTTAGTTTGATCCTCTTCTTTTCCATAAAGCACAAATTAATGGTTAAAAAATTAGACTGTCAGTTCTGTGGCTATCATTAGCCTATGTATAGGAGACATGTATATTTAAACAAAAAAACAAACAAAAGCAGCAGTGGGAACAAGCTAAAAAAACCCTAAAGTTTGTTTCCCTTCCTCCTTTTTACCTGGACTAAGTTTCCTAAAAGAATGAGAACTTTGGTGCTTGGGTGGGAACAGGATTCGTTTGTCAGGACCCCGCGGTGCTTGACTCCGAATCCCGCACTTTTTCCTTCCTGCGGCAGCTGGAGATGCTATTTGGGTCTCAGTCTGCACATCCAACTCTCCTCCTGACAGCTGCAGATCCCCTGGTCGGAACAAGCCATGGTGGAATTCTAATCTGACCCCAGCTCGAAGACCTGGAAACTGGTGGTCGCTCCACAAATGTAGCTGAATGAATAAATTAGCTTGAGCGGAGAGCTGGGAGTAGAAGCAGAGACCAAAGGGCTCTCCAGCTCTGGTCTGCCAGATGTGCGGTTCCTGACCCAGGCCTCATCCCCGAACGTGTCCCGATGCTTGCGGGACCATAACTCCCCGCTGGGTGTTGTCCTGGTCTAGGAAAGGAATTTTCATTGCCCATGAACTCCCCGAGACGCAAATGTTGTCTGGAGGGAACAATCAGACTCTGGGGTCAGAATGGAAGAATTTCTCAAGGAGCTTTGTTCTTATCTTGAATTGCGGAAAGTCAATCGGCTGTTGAAAGTTGATTTGGCATGAAACACAGCATGAAATGGCGTGATGTGGCATAAACACGGCTTTCTATCTGCGTGCCTGCCATGAAGGGCAGTGACAAAGGGCCATAATTCCAGGAGGAAATTCCTTTGGAACCCACAACTGTCAAAGAGCTGTATGGGCTTGTTCCCTGACATCTTTTCAGTTAAAGAAGCTATTGGAGAAAATAATTATGTGACAATTTATAATAATTTCTGCCACTGCCAATTGTTTCTAAGCAACTTGTACTTTGAAAGCTACCCTTCTTTTGTGTGGCCAACAGAAGGAACCTCTGACTCTTGATGCAAGGGAATAAAAGGGAAATAACAGAGTGATTGAGGGTATGGGATGGAGGTCAAATTCTCAGATGAAGGAATCCCAGTTGGGCATTTGCTAAATATCTCTGCTTTTCTGGTTGCCCTGTGTAGGTGATAGCTGTTGCTACATTATCTTTACTGAAAACATAAATATTTCAGAGTTTTGTGATTCACTGTGGGTCTATTCTCTACCCCCCAGTAAAGAAGGGCATCTATTGCTTGGAAATAGTTCAAAGGTGTAGGCTCACCTCACCCCCAAAATAAATCTAATTCCATAATCAGAAACCCATTCTTTTTGTCCTAAAGAATTCTGGTCTGTGAAAATGCAATTGCCTCTGGGAGAAGCAGCGTGTTCAGCTTTAGAAGCCATTACAGCAGATTAGCCTAGCAGACCTTTTCTGGAGGGTTTGGGAAAAAGAGAAAAGGCCATGGGGCACCTGGGTGGCTCAGTGAGTTAAGCCTCTGCCTTTGGCTCAGGTCATGATCTCAGGGTCCTGGAATCGAGCGCCACATCGGGCTCTCTGCTCAGCAAGAAGCTTTCTTCCCCCTCTCTCTGTCTGCCTCTCTGCCTACTTGTGATCTCTCTCTCTGTCAAATAAATAAATAAAATCTTTAAAAAAAAGAAAGAAGAAAAAAGAGAAAAGACCTTGAGGAAGAAGAGGAAAGGAAGATGTGCTTCTTCAATACATTTCACATGTATTCACACTTAACCCTCACATGACTCTCACTTCCGGTTTCAGATGCAGAAGAGGGAACTCAGGGGCAGGCGGCAAATTGCCCAAGGACAAGCAACTGGTAACCGAAGGATCTGGTGTTTAAATCTGGGGCATCTGACTCCCAAGTCCAGGCTCTTCCCTTTGGAAGTAGCTGAGAGCCACGGAGGGACAGTCAGAGATGGAGAGAGCAGAGGACCACTGACCTTGCGATGGGGAGGAGCAGGACATTCCTTAACTGTGGCTGCTGGATCTCAAACCCTGACTGGGTTTTCAGTCCAGCAAAATCTTTTTTTTTTTTTTTTGTCCCTCACCCTAGACAGTGGCAGCTAAGTGCAGTGATTAGCTCACGGGTTCTGGACTCAGCACAACATCTGGGTTTCCATGCAGTCCCAGCTTGCTAATTATGGGACTTGGAAAATACACTTCCCATTTTCTTGTTCCCATATTTGTAAAGTGCAAGTATTAACCAAACCTTCTTCATGGAATTCTTGTGATAATTAAGCGAAATACCGCATATGAAGTGCTTTATACCAAGACGGAGTTGGAATAAATGCACAATGTTCCCTGTTAGGATTTCCGCAGGGAAAGACAAGGGGGTGGTATCCGGTAAGGAGGGACCCTTCCAGTCTTTCTCAAACAGGAGCATTCCCTCATTCCGGACTTTACGACAACGAGGCTTGATTTTACAGTGATACTTGAAATTTCTTTTGTTTTTGGTGGTTTTTTTCCTTCCCATATGGGGCTCTCATCATCTCATTACACTTCTGACACCTTCCTATCTCTGAATATGGAGGAGAAAAACACTCTAAGTGCAATTTTCTCAGAAAAGAGAGACAGAGGGAGACAGGCAGAGAAGTGTCTGAAATCGTTGGAGGATCTGGAAGGAGCTTTATGCCAACTCATGCCTTTTCTTCAAGGATGGTCAAGTTTTTCCCATTTCCCTTCACCATCCTCCACTGCTGTGTCTGTTAAGGGTAGGGATGGGGAGTCAGTAAATGGGAAACAGTAAGCAGGAGGATTTCCAAAGGAGAGTGGAAACATTCATTCTTGCATGAAAAAAGAAAAGTTACAGGGCGTGGCAAAGGGGGACCTTTTCCCTGTCATTCAGAAAACACATCTGGTCACAGTGGGGCATAATATCCAGTAAGAAATACTCTTCTACTAGAGGCTGCAATTTTAGACAGAAGGACGGGAGAAGGAATAAGATCTTAAGGGCCACTTGAATATCTTCACTGAAAATGGATTGGGGCTTGGGTTGGAGTGGCCAGGAAGAGAAGGGGAAGGGAGGGGGGGGGGGTTGATATACAAAATAAAATAAAGCCCAAACACCCAGGAGAGTCCCAGCCCCTTAGCTTGTAATAAGTCAGCTTTTGTTAGCTTGGCTTTTGAGTATTAAGCGCTCAGTTCATCTCCATTGATTTGTAATGAGGCTGGGAGGCTCACAAAGCCTTAATCAAGCCGGGATCCCTTTAAAATGAACTCTTCTACGGAAGAGAGCTGGCAGATAGCATCTGTGCCAGAGCTGTGTTGGAGAGAGCTCACTGTCCCCATTGTCAGGCTTACACTGGCCCAGAGAATGGGGTAGGGGCTTCATTAGTCTGATAAAAACAGACAGGCCAACTTTTCATTAGAGGGATGCACAAATCCACTTTACTTGGCTTTCCTCCTTTACATTATAAAAGCATTATCAGGCCCCAGCTTATGGGACTCATTATTCCATACAAACACCCTGCGTGGAGGTGGGGAAGGGCTGGGAGCTGAGCCCTCCTCTTGGAGTGGCCTTGAGAGCCTCTGCTAGCTTTTCAAAGCAGGAGAACTGGATTAACCATGGGCCGAGCTTCCTACCTGATGAAATGACGATTCACACCATCATCTTCTCCATTTTTTTTTTTCCTACTGTCAAACAAGAGAAAATGGCAGAGCTTTTGTTCTTTTGCAATAAGCACAGTGTGTCCTAAGATTTATGCTTTGGGATTGTGGATCATAGAGTAATTCTAATGCTGGTGTGTCTCAAGGTCTCTGTTCTAGTAAGACAGTTTTAAGCAAATTAAGTAAATCATACCGAGGTTATTTTGTTCTGCATCATGTTTCATTAGGTAATCACAGAAAATATAAAATTCTATAGTAGATTTAATTAAAACTGTGGGGTGGAGGCACTGGTACCGTGGCTTGGATCAATATTCTTGATTTAACTTTCACAACAATTTTCAACTTCATTCACGGCCTTCTGCTACTCCACGTCTTTGTTTTACTGACTTTTCCCCCTACGTTCCCAACGCTCCATCTACTAAGCTGAGGAGCTGACACGGCCTGATGGGCTCCTGTTAGTACGGTACAAACCCCTGGATCTTCTTTTCCCTCACTTATTTTTTAAAATTTAAATTTAATTAGCCAACATACAGGACATCATTAGCTTCAGAGAGAGATAAACTGAGGGCTGCCGGAAGGGGTAATTGGGTGATGGGCATTCACTCACTTCTTTTTTTTTTTTTTTAAAGATTTTATTTATTTATTGGAGAGAGAGAGACTGAGAATGAGAGGGGAGAAGGTCAGAGGGAGAAGCAGACTTCCCGCAGAGCCGGGAGTCCGATATGGGACTCGATCCCGGGACTCCAGGATCATGACCTGAGCCGAAGGCAGTCGCTCAACCAACTGAGCCACTCAGGCGCCCACTCATTTCTTTACATATAATCACGGACACTGTTCAGCCCTATATTTTGTTGGATGCCTTTATTTTCCACCACAAACTGTGTTACTATCTGATATTGTCTTCAGATTCAGGCTTTAGACTTATATTCTGTAAAATAATAATAATAATAATATGCAGTATCAGTATATGTTTTGAGTTTTGTAGAATAAGTCTATTTGAAATAAAGCAAGTCTGAATAAATTTCCAATTTGCAAAAATAAGAGAACTCTATTTTTTTTTTTTAAATTATGTTGAAATCTTCAAAGGAGAGAGCTATCTAGTATAGTCGTGGAAAACCCAAATGTTGGCTGTACTTTGAAGCTCTAGACTAAGCAAATAACTTACTTCGTAGGCCAACAGTGATCCATTGCTTCATGGAAAAACTTGGGGCTGGACTTGGAGGAAGCTGGCATCCACACAGAGAGTCAAGGATTCATTGCATTCCCTGCCACAGCTGACGCACAAATATGACTTTACCTGAAACTTCCAATGCCATCATCCATCCATACGTTCTTTCAGCCAATCACTCAGACATGATGAAGTCTACTAAAAATGGCAAGGTCCTGACCAGCTTTTAGTGAATTTTAGCTTCACCAGAGATCTTGGGTAGTTATCCAGCTTCTTGAGGATGACCCCTTGATTTATGGTGTCATCTCAGAACATTTCCCTGCATTAGGCCCTGGGATCAGTCAGGCACAGAAATAACAAAGTGTGAGGAGCACAGTTCTCCAAATTGTGACATGACATGATAGGAGATAGACATTATGCTTTTCTTCAGGAATGTCTGAGTTTACTAGACAAAGGCCTGATTTTACTTCTGAGAGAGAAGAATTTGGGGCACTTCCAGGCATATACAGATAACAGCCTGTTTGATGAAAAGAAGAGTATGACTGTCTTTCCTAGCTTGTGTAAATACCTGTGAGAACCTATCAGTTTCTGCTCTCCGGATTTTTATGTGAGGCAAGGGTTACCTATGTTGACACTCAAAGAATGTAGCTTTTTCTGAGCTGGAACTGCCATACAGCCTTATTACGAATATATAGTTGTCATTCAGGCCTATACTGGAGCCTGAAACCAGTGAAAATGAGGAGTTTTTGTGTCTGTCATCTGCTTGAGACCGCATCATGGCGCAAGCCTACTTGAGACAAGCCATTTGGTCTGAATGTTAGTTTTCTTCTTTCGATGAAGAGTTACTTTTCTTTTCTTTGATATAACTGGCACTAAAAGGCCTGAATTACTTTGTTCTTTTTAGTGATAAATCTAATTGAGTCTTAATCCTGAAAACAACCTCTGGTTTGGCACTTATCCCAAGAGAGATGGAATGTGGGAAGGAGGTCAAGCAAAGGGTGATAAATTGAGGAATTATGGATCATACCTTCAGCTCTGTTACTTTAATTGCTTTTAGCATCGCTGTGGAGAAAGACCAAAGCTGAATGACCAAGCACTTAATGAAATAAAGCAAGAACCAAGGGCCCCACAGGCAGGAATAGGTGCGCTCTACTATGGGGTTTTCTGAGGTCAAACCATGGGCTACTCCAGCTTCTTCAGATGTTAGCAGGGGAATAAGTACAGTATTGTAGCCATAGAGGTGCCAAGCCTCTCAAAGCAGCTCTGATTCTAGTGAGTGTGAGTAGTATGAGCGGGCTAATACCCAGCCGGGGGTAGGGACAGCCTCTCAGGGTGCTTGGGACACTGATATGGCATTGACGAAGCAAGAAAAATGTCCCCGAGGCAGCTACAGAAGTGGCTGAAAATGGTCTGATGGTTCTGTGAGGGCCTTCCAGTGTGGACAAAGAGACCCAGGAAACTTGGCCCTTGGCCATGGTGGAAATGCAGAAAGCTCATCAGGTTGCAATGAGGTTGGATGCTGAGACCCTGCAAATCAGATGCCCTTTCCCTAGTGCCATGATTACTGTGGTGAAAAGAATAAGATGAGGTAGAAAGGGAGAACACAAGAATCTGACTAATATTGTTATTTTTTTTTTTAACATTGTTTTTTTTTTTTTTTTGGCCCTTTAAAAAACCAAAGCAAACCCTGGGATCAACTTTATTGCTGATAGTTGTGGTCTCTTCTTCCTTACACCTTGTCTCTCTGATGGTCCAAAGCCCCTCCAGGATAGCACAGTGCTTAGGCTCTGCGGGGCCAGACGCAAGGGAGACAATCTGCCTCCCAAGTCTGCCCCGGCTCAGCTTCTCCCCTGTCCCCACCCCACCTATTGCACATCAAATCATGTAAACATGGCTACGGGCATGGCCCTGAACAGCAGTGAGGCAGATTGATGTGTAAACAGATTTGGGACCAGGAGCCAGACGCAGTCACTCAGCCCCACCCCATGCTGAGGCCCACAGTTCCGTTTGGAAAAGCAGGGGGGCCTGGTCCCAAACTCTGGCTCAGATTATGTGACAGTGCAGACAGCTCAGCTCCCCTCTACCACCCTCTCAGATTCCAGGTCCTGAGGTCCACCCACCCCTGGGCGCCCCTCCAGGCCTGGGCAGCAGATGGCAGTGTCCGGTTCTCGCGCTCCTACCCCCAGCAGGAAGTCATTGGTGCTGGGTCTTCCGCGATGCCCGGGGAAAAGCGGAGACAGGCAACGGCAATCTGTCCAGCCCAAAGGCCCGGATCAGCTCTGCCCGCACAGCTGCGGTAAAGGTCTTCACCAGACAGAGAGTGGTGAGGCCCGCGAAGGCTGCGTTGTAGAGGAACACGATGTAGAAACAGTGTTAGTCAGTGTTAACCAACACTCAGAGTTTAAAGCCAAAAAGGATGATTTCTATGAACTGATAAATCTCCATTGTCTACCGGCAGAAAGTTATACATCCATGAACCTTGAGATTACAAGAGCTCCTGTAAGAGTTTCTGTAAGCTCCTATAAGTTTCTCCAACAACTGAGGATGTCGTAGAAGAAGGAACAAAAATTCAGTAAGATAAGGATTGAAAAGGATACTCAGAAAGAAGCAATGTGACGCTTGTTAGGGAGTTGGTTGAGAGATATATACGTAGGTATAAAAGGCATGCTGAGGAGTGAATGGGGAATGAGGATCTGGACCTAGGGGCTGTAGCTGGATGGGAAGATCAGGGAAGGGGAAGAAAGAATTGAGATCATAGAATAAATATAACAAGACTTTGGGTCAAGTAAAGAATGTGGTTGGAATGCCTATAGGCTAAGGACAAAGCCAACAGGGGGAAAGAGAAGGTATCTAGGAGGGGGGATATGGGATACAGTGACGTGTGGATTGGTTATTGTGGGTAGGGAGAGATCAGCATAGCACCCTCAGACAGGAAGAAAGTCAGGAAGAATGGTTGCACCGCTCTTTAGATAAAGAGGGTGACGGGTTGAGGGAGGTAATAATAGATTTCATTTCCAGCAGCATCTTAACTAGACACCCCTGCATGGTCACAATCTCCTTTGGCAAATCCTTTCAATGGCTCTCTCTCTTCTAGCATTTGAGATCACGACATCTCATAGAAAGTCACTTAAAGCTCTCCTAACAATCTCTTACCCTCTCTTTCAACCTTGTTTCTCTTGTCCTCCTCTGGTTTTTCATAGATTCATATCTAGTCTCCACTGGTCTGCATGGCATCTTCACATTGGTTATGTGCCATGTGTCTGACTGGCCAATGGCCTCATATGCTGCCTCCACTATTACCCCATAAGCTTCACGATGAAGCCAGTGGACAAGGTAAATCAGTCCACATGTCATAGCTTTCCAGCCTACCACCCTGGGACTCCACTTATACAGGGAGTTAAAAGCACAAGAAAAACCTTTGGCTGCTAATTTTTTAAAAACACATGTACCTTCTCCCCTTCCTTTATCTCTCTCTCTCTCTTTTTAATCATGATGAAAGTTCTTACTACACACTGTTGACCATCTTGGAACTTTCTTGGGCATGCAAAACATTTAGAAAATTATTAAAAAATAGGAAATCTGAGGTTGAGCATGTGGCACCCTATTTTCTTCCTTAGAACCAAGCAATGCTGCTATTTGCCTTCTCTTCTTGTAAGAGCTGTGTCCTTTAAAGAAAGAGGCTTGACAAGTCACTGAATCTGGTGACCAGGAAATGGCCTTTTTTTTTTTTTGCTAAAGTGGAAGCTCTTAATCCCATCAATGTTTAATTTCATAGCAAGAGAAGCAGCTTGGTCTGTATAATAGCTTAAATTCTATTCACAGGATGCTTGCTCATTGTACATAAATGAAAAAGGTGAATACTTGGAGTCACAATTTTCTCACTTAAACAATTTAGGCACTTCATAATGAAAAGTGAGATTCCAACTCATTGCCTCATTTATTTATGTACAAACAATAAGCATCATGTGAAACCTTTTAGGACCTGAACTCTTATAAAAATAGGATACATTTCATAGAAAAGGGTCCCTCATTCAATAATGGGAAGAAAAGAGGATGCGGAGAAAGGAGAACCCTCCTACACTGTTGGTGGGAATGCAAGCTGGTACAGCCACTCTGGAAAACTGTATGGAGGTTCCTCAGAATGTTGAAAACAGAGCTACCCTATGACCCAGCAATCGCACTACTGGGTATTTACCCTCAAGATACTAATGTAGTGATCCGAAGGGTCACATGCACCTGAGTGTTTACAGCAGCAATGTCCACAATAGCCAAACTATGGAAAGAACCTAGATGTCCATCAACAGATGAATGGATAAAGAAGAAGTGGTATATATATTCAATGGAATACTATGCAGCCATCAAGAGAAACGAAATCTTGCCATTTGCAACGACGTGGATGGAACTAGAGGGTATTATGCTAAGCGAAATAAGTCAGTCAGAGAAAGACTCACATGATC
>CM052814.1:8116942-8139068 GCA_028533885.1 Nasua narica | reverse complement strand
AAAATCATGTTTGCATAGCTCTTCCTTATTTAGAGTTTTGGAATCAGCTTGAGCTGCTTACTTCCTTCTCAGCCGCTCACAGGCTGTGTGGCCAGAGGGAAGTTACTCAACCTTCCTGATCTTCAGTTTCTCCACTAAATGGGACTGATCATACCCAAGTTTGTCACTTGTCTCTTAGAGTGAGCTACAATCAAGATTCTGAATTCCTAAATCTTGTTCTATCATCAACAGGATTTGAACTAGAGAGGTTTCTCTAGTCTAATAGCATTCTTCATGGCTGACTAATATTTCAGCCTCAAACTCATGGATAACCAGTCTGGAAACTTGTTTTCCTGCTCCCCTGCTACTGAAAGTTAGAGGAAGGCCTGACCAGTTTGCTCTGTGCCTCTGTTCCCTCTGGTCTTCTGGGGCCACAGGGCAGCTCTAATAGGGGGGCTCCCCATAGCTGCCTTAACAAATCTTCTATAAGAGAGGAATGAGAAAAAAGGAGGAAATTGATAGAAAGTGCTCGCTTCGGCTCAGTTCCACTTTTAATCCCTAATCCTTCCACTATGATTTCTAGATCTCAGACTGCAGCTCCTCTGCTTGTTTAACAGGAAATGTTTGGCATACAGAGACTGGAACTAAGTAGCTACTCAATCAACAGTGGCTATTTTTATGTCACTGCTATTAATATTTATTAACTGGGTCACGGGCTTTGGGAACTACAGTAAATCGGTCCTTCTGACTAAAAGCCCAAGATGCCAGACCACAGGCATTTTTCCTTATACAGAAGGGGCTTGGAAGTTCCACCTGGCTTTGGTTAAGCTGTCATTGATCTCTTAAACAATATGAATGGAGAGCATCTGAGCACTAGTGTTGCTAGGTGTAGACAGTTTGAGAGGACTGGGTTCTGAGCAGCCTCCCCTGCCCCCACGTAGGTATAAAAAGGAAAATCTTGGAACCTGGAGGCTGAATGTATCTTATTTTTCTTAAAGATTTTATTTATTTGAGAGAGAGAGAGTGTACACAAGGAGGGGAAACAGCAGGCAGAGGGAGAAGCAGTCTCCCTGCTGAGCAAGGACCCCCCCCCCCAATGTGGGGCTTGATCTCAGGACCCTGGGATCATGACCTGAGCTGAAGGCAGATGCTTAACCAACTGAACCCCCCAGGCGTCCCTGAATGTGTCTTATTTGCACACAGTTTTTATCCCAGAGTGATGCTGCCCTAGACCCTGGGGGTCAATGCTTCTTCCCTAAGGGTAACATTTAGCCAGAAGTGGAAAGTAGGGGTTTGGGGACACATTAGGCCTCCCATTAACTGGTGTCTGAATCCAAGCCTCACATGCAAGTCTCTTAGCAGATTCCCACCGAGACTGGAGCGTGGACTTTTGCTTGTGCACTGCACCTGACTTGGAGGGGACACTGACCCTCCCGGAGTCCTCGAGATGCTGCTGGGAAAAGGGGGCTCTGCCTCTGCGTCAATGGCAGCACTCTCAGTGACCTTCCACTTGCACTTTTTCAAGGTCAGAGGGATCCTTGCTCTTACCAACAAGGCAAAGAGCCCTGAACTTGATGGCAGTGCGCCCCAGGAGTCACAGGATGAGCTGCTGCTCCCAGGGTGAATCCGCGGGCTTCAAAGCCACCAAGGGCACTGTCCCCTAACCGCCTGGCTCTGCCCCAGTTGGGGCCGTGGCACAGATCAGCTCCAGGCACCTGAGCCGAGCCCGCTGTCTACAAGGGACAGACTAGAGGTCTGGGCTGGTGCACACAGCAGCCGTGCCGGGAGGGAAGCCTTAAGGTCCCCATGCGAGAAAGGGTCCAGGAGGGAGGTGTTTCCAGGCCGAGGCTGTGGATCAGGCATCCTATAATAAACCGACCTGTGAGCCGTACCAGACGACTCCGGAATCCTTCCACAGAATGAGGCCATAAATACATCACTGCACCACGAAATGGCCTCTGGGTGGCTATAGAACACTTAATTATTGATTAATCTTCATTAATTAATGAATCTGAACATGAGTGCTACTAAACAGGAATAAGAAGAGTCAGTGTTCCGTGAGAGAAGAGAGGGAGGCCTCACTGTGTCCCCACGGCAGGGACGGCTGCTCGGGCAGTGGACTGACTGCTGCCTGAGGAGGGGCTAGAAGAGCCTGGAAGTGCTACCGCCCGGGGGGACGGTGAGCCCCGGGGGGCCGCTGCAGTGGTGCCGAGACTGGGTACAGTCGTCTCGGTAGAGCAGAGGAGGAAGAACAGAGATCAAGGGGGAAAATAACCAGAGAAGCAGCAATTCAGTTCCGCATTTACTGACCAGCTACTACTTGCCGGGAATTGAGGTGTCAGAGGTGAATAAGAAATAGTCCTCTTTCCATCATTCACAGTTTGGTAGAAAAACGGAAGGTTTCAAATCAATGTCCAACATATTTATACTCAGCATTGCCTGGGAACTCTAGAAAGGTGGGAGAGGAGCAGAGGGCACCGAGCAGTAATCTGAACTTAACAAGTGTACCATTAAGTTTCAAGAGGCCTTAAGATATAATAAGAACAATACTAGTTAAGTACCTTCCTTGAACTGGGGGGACTGGGTAAAAGTGAATTACTAGCGAATGCACTGTGCTCCTTTTCTCTCGAGTGGTGCTGGCTTTATGACCTGCCGGCCACTGGATTCCTGCAAGCTGCTTCCCCCTGATGGCCTTTCGTTTCCTCGTCTGTCTCATGAAGATAATTACATGCTCCTTATAGGGTTGTCGTGAAGAGTGGACATGATTGTGTAGAGGGTACTGAGATCCCGGACCTGTGGGAGTCATTTATAAATAGTCTATGAATCATTTATAACTAGTAGAAATTCAAGTTATTATTCTGTTTGGCAGCGCAAATTATAATCCTTTCAACGTGTAACTTCCCTGCTCAAAACCCTGCGATATTCATTTCTGATCCTCAGAAAGGATCCACCACACAAGGAGGAAAGAGGTATCTGCACCCGCGGAGACACAGCCAGATGTCTTGCTTCAGAGCAGGGGGCCTGCCTCTGGCTAGTGTGGGCTTGAATTCGATATTGCCATTTACTAGCTGTGTGACTTTGGCCAAATTGCTTAACCTTTCTGGACAAGCACGCAGTTTCCTTATCTGTTCCATGAGGGTAATGATAACACCCATCTCCTAGGGCTGCGGTAAGAACAACCTTACCGCATCTTGAGGTATGATATTGCCTGTAAAGCACAGTGCTTGGCATCGACAAGCCTCAAATGTTAAGTGTTAAAATAACTTTAGAAGACTGTTCTCAGGGAGGATCACAACTAAGTCCCACGGGGACCAAGTACTCTACTACCGGATGGAAAACAATCTCTTCCTCTCTCCTGCCATCATTCCCTCCTTCTCCTTACTGAGACCCTTGCACACACCCTCACCACACACTTCTATTTATTATGTTAGGGTGAGCACGAGAGAATCGAGAGGCTTTTTTCTGACTTCCAAGCCGCAGCGGCCTAGAAGGTGCTAACCCTCAGAATCACAGCACGACTGACCTCTGTGCTGCTGCTATTACTCTGGAAGCAAAATTACAGTGAGCCATCTGAGGATATGGTTTCCAAAGGTTTAGCTTCTTTTTTTTTTTTTTTTGATAGAGGTTCTAGATGAGTAAGACAGCTTACCTACATCCAAGGAGTTTCTAGTTTAGATGGAGAAGTAATGCCTCTCTAAGTAACTCAAATATCAGGCTGACTGTTTCAGAAGCTAGAACACTGCTATAAACAAGCAGCAGCAGGAGCTCGGAAGACAGGGGGAGAACCTACCTCTGGGTGATAAGGTGACTCTCCAAGGAGGAAATGGCAGCTAAGGCATGCTTTGAAGGATAAGTCAGATTTCAGTAAAGCAGGAAGGGGAGTGAGATTATTCTAAACTGAAGAAGCAGCACATATATAAGCATAAAGGCAGAAGAACACAGGGGAATGTTCTAGAAATGCTGTGTCAGTAATTTTTTAATAAGCGATTTTTACAATCATGTATGTTGTTCACTTTTGCAATTTTTTTGTTGGCTCGAATCTGAGATATAGTGTCAGTTCCTGGGATTCATGAAGAGATCCATGGTGCAAAAGACTCTTTTCCATTTATAGGAGGTATGGTGATAGAGCTATTCTTCTG
This sequence comes from Nasua narica, assembly GCA_028533885.1. Lineage (NCBI taxonomy): Eukaryota > Metazoa > Chordata > Mammalia > Carnivora > Procyonidae > Nasua > Nasua narica. The sequence continues at coordinate 8,134,950 of CM052814.1, read as the reverse complement.
TTTCTCTACAGGAAGCCATTTTGTAGAGGAAAAATGTCAGCTGGAATTTGGGACTGGCCCTTGAGAAAGATGGCTAGATGGCTTTAAAGAATTGCTGAGAAAGAATTTTCTTAATATATCACCCAGATTCTTTAGCATGTAATCTGGGATAGATATCATTCAAAAAAAAGAAAAGAAAGAAAGAAGAAAGAAAGAAAGAAAGAGAGGAAGGAAGGAAGGAAGGAAGGAAGGAAGGAAGGAAGGAAGGAAGGAAAGAAAGAAAGAAAGAAAGAAAGAAAGAAAGAAAGAAAGAAAGAAAAGAAGGAAGGAAGAAAGGAAGGAAGGAAGGAAGGAAGGAAGGAAGGAAGGAAGGAAGGAAGGAAGGAAGGAAGGGAGGAAGGAAAGGGGAAAAATTAAAATCCCAACCCACTGAAACGCTTCCTCTGACCCCGTGGAAAAGGTGGGAAGTCCTCTGGGGACAGCAGTCAGGTGACAGGCTGGATGAGCTGGGGCACGACTGTCTCCCAGGTTGTAGGTGTTCTTCCCCCAGAAGGGAAATCACACCACATAGCCTCCCCCATCTCCTGAATCCTCCCTGTTCCCAGACCACCAAATGCCTGAGGGAAAAAGAAATAAAAAGCCAGGTTGAGTTCAAATCAGAAAAAAAAAAATGGAAACCAGATTCTTTGAGGGAAAAACTGACTCAGTGACACAGCTAGAGAAACCTGGAAAGCAGAAATGCTAAATGCGAGTGAACAAGACTCTTGCAGAAGGAAATTAGATATGAGCTGCCAGCTGAAAGGTCAGCGCTATTTTGGGCTGCATATGAAGAGAGTTCAGGCATCTCAGGACAAAAAAAAAAAAAGGTACAAACTCAAGAGGGTTCAGAGAAAGGCAACGCGTTGATTAAAAGAAGGGCTGTCGGCTTTGTGGTGAGAGATTAAAGGCGTGAGGTAGGCAGGAGCAGCCAGGGAGTTTGGTGCCAGTTGTGAATTAATAGCACTTTGTGGTGACAAACACACTCCACACCACGTTTCTTTCTTATCTCTCACACAGTTGTTCTCTCCTTGTAAAATGTGTTCATTCATCCAACCGTCATTTATTGACCACCTGCTTTGTGCCATTTATTGTGCTGGTGAGTCAACGTGAAATGAGCTACCGCCTCAGTCCTTGAAAAACTCACTGGCCAACAGAGACAAGGACAAGCAGGAAGGGGAACACCATGGGTAAGTACTCAACAGGTACCATGAACTCAAAGAAAATGATGATTTCTGTGCTGTAAAACAGCAGCGAAAGCTTAAAGAGAAGGCAGTCTTTTAGCTGGATGCTGCAGAATGAAGAGGTTTTCTGGAAGTGGAATGGGTGGGTGGGGGTGGGAGTAGGTTCCGAGCAGAGGGAAAAGTGGGATTAAATACATATATTAGGAAGCATGGCCCCATGACGCTAAAACCCAGGGCGTATGGCGTGTGGGCAGAACAGAGAAGGGGGTTGTGAAAACAGATCACAAAAGGAAGCCGTCATGTTACAGTATGTTGGAGAGTGCTGATTGACGTGAGCCTCGCCCATAAATATCCTTGAAGGTCCACAGTAAAGCTCTGTGCTCGACATGGTCAGAAATATAAAGGTGGGCATAACATAGTCTCTGACCTGAAGGAGCCTATCCATCAATCAATCAACACTCGTTGAAGTCTTAACATGTCCCAGGTGCTAAGTTGGGGATTTGTCTCAAACAAGACAAGCCTCCAAACACCTTTCAATCAAGATGATGGTAGTCGATAATTATATACATTATTAAAAAATTTTAAATGCATAGAGTAGCAGCCCACAGACCTACAACATGGCAGTAGCGGGGAGGGTGGACAGTATATGGTAAGTTCCTCTTCCAAGTATCTATCAGGGTAAAATCAGACCTCCCCAAATTATAGTTGTTAAAAATAACACCACACTTCATCATGATAACTCATGATTCTGTGGTTTGACTGGGTTCAGCTGGGCGGTTCTCCTGTGGGGTCTCTCGTGTAGGTGCTGGTAGACGGCAGCTGGAGCTACAATCATCTGCAGACTCAACTGGGCTAGACATCCAGAATGCTCCTTTGTTTCTGGGTGTGGTGTCTCTGTCTGGATGGCTGGCACTGGGAGGTGCTACCCAGGCCTCTGTGTCTCTCCACACGGCATCTCCATGTGGCCATTTGCACTTCCTCATAGCAGTAGTCTCAGACATCTCACACGGTATTTGTTGTCCCCAGACCATGTGCTTTCAGAATGTTTCCAGAGGCCAAGGAAGAAGCTGCCAGGCTTCTCAAGACCCAACCTTGAGAGTCATGCAGTATCACTTCCATCACACATTAAGGGTCAAAATGCAAGTCTTGGGGACAACCTGTTCGGGCCCTGAACATAACAGGAATGGGACACTGGAAGCCCATCTTTGGAGACAAGCTATCATGGCTCCAAATACAGGAAGGATTACAAGGGAGGGGATGGTCATTGCAGGAGGACTCTAGAGAAGATACTTCACTGGGGAGGTGAAACTTAAGTTGGGCCTTGGAGGAAATATGGGCTCCACCTAAGGAGAGAGAGAGCCTGCATAGTAAAATGAGCATATATTCTCAAGAGGAATTGGGTTTGAATCTTGTTTCTATCAACCATGCTTTTCTGGGGGCAATCCTCACAGAGTAGTTGAAGAGAATAGTAATAATGTGCCGCCAAAAGCCTGTACCCTAACCAGAACTTATTTGAAAAAGAGTTATTCTTTTTAATCAAAAATGAGGGTATTCAAGACTGGGTAAAAATTAAAGACACCAGGAATGCTGAGAACAGAATGAGTGACCAATGACATTATGGTAATGATATTCAGAATGGATTAGAGGGGAAAATGTATAGCAAGAGCCCAGATTTCACATATTTTGCACTTGTCACAAGTCGTACTGCCTGAAATGTATATGTGGATAGTAATCTGGCCAGATCCCACCATGGTCTGATTAGAGAGCACAGAAAGACTGTCTTATTCCAAAATGTCATCTTTGCTAATATGCCTGAGAGTCTTCCACTCCATCATTAGTAGCTCATTCTTCTCATTTAAGATCTGCTGTCCCCTGGGATCTCCTATCACAATGGAAATACTCTGGAAGAGGTAATACATTAAGATGTCATCAATTACTAACAATGTGTTACACTCTTGAGATTACTTTTCAACCTTAATAGTCAAAATATTCTAGGTTACGCAGCGCTAAAAATATTCCCACAATCTTAGTTCCTTTTAGTATATCTAAACTTACTCACACGAAGTCCTCAGCATGTCCAGACAACTGTCCAGGGCAGGTGTCCTTCATGTGTGAGGCCACACTACTGGCTGCCTGGGTCTTAGGACACCTCCGTATCTACTTACACCCCGTGAACACCAAGGCAGGAGAAGACGGGAGAGTCATGCGTTGGTGATTGCATCCAGCACAGCTATTCCCGTGGCACTAGGGAAAGCAAACCACATGGCCACATCTAGCGTCAAGGGAGGCAAGAAACGATAACCACTCATAAGCTCCAAAGAGGAACAGGGTATCGGTTAAGTGTAATATGCATGGCACATTGATCAAAAAGGAAATTCAGGGAGTAAAGAAGTTAGGCATCAATGAAAAGATTTGGGTAGTGAAGTGGAGTGGAACTGTTAGGTGCAGAGTAGGAGGCAGATCTGATGAGTCGTCGCCATGGGTTCTAGGCTACATAGGTACACATAGGCTACCACGCTCTCAGAAGAAGACAAGGCATCAAAAACAGAGATAGAGTTTCCCAAAAGGGAAGAAGAGGAGCACATGCCTAGCACCAGCCTTGCCCCACCCCCTCCACATTTAAACATGAAGTCATTTGTCTTCAACACTAGGTAGTTATGTTCGGCATCATCAGAAAGCCAACATCTATTGGTAATCCTCGACCAATGGTTCACAAATGGAGAAGACGTTCAGTGTCAGCCAGCAAAGGAACAGAAATGAAATAGCAGGAAGTGGGCCAGAGTTGGGAGGTTGAAAAAAGAGACAGAAGGTCATGTCTGAGTATCGGGAGACATCATAATGAGAAACTGAGAAAGCAGGGATAATTGGAAACTGCTTTGAACTGATTTTAGTTTGGAGTTCTGAGGTGAAAGAGGGCAGGCTGATGCTTCTCAGGGGAAAGAAAAAATTCCTTTTGGGGAAGTAGCAGCAAGGAAGATCCTAGTGGGGATCTACCATGCTTGTATGAGAAATATCCTGACTAAGGGAGATGCTCATGCCCCTCATCCCAGGGCTGCAGCTCAACTCTGTACCTGAGCCATGAGGCAGCTCTGAGGGCAGGTCTCTGTCTCCCTTATGTGTTGCCTGCCATCATTCACTTTCCAGCAATAATCGATAGTGAGGTGGGAGTAGACGCACAGCTGGCCGCTCTTTTGTTTTAACTTTTTATTTTTGGAAAGTTTTAGATTCACAGAAAGCTTGAGAAGAGTACACCGAGTGTTCTCCTATATACCACCCACAGTTTCCCTATTATTTTCATCTTACAATAGTGCAGTGCACTTGCCTCGATTAATGAATCATCCATTAATTACATGATTATTAACTAATGGATGACAATTTTTTAAAACCGAACCTGTGTATGATTTGGAAATTGGATATGAGCACTGTATATCTTTGTAAGTGCATATGAGGAGTTATGAATCAGTATAACTTTGCATATAAAGAATAAGGCATTTCAGCAACCTTGTCTTTGGTAGACAGACAACAACAAAATCACTTACAGAAAAGTTCTCTAGGGCCACAATGGGTAGTATTTCAATCATACACTAAAGCTCAAATTCAGTCAGGTGGGATGAAACTAACACGACAATCAGAAGATTGAGTCTATGATATCTCAAGGAAGGAAAAAAGGAAGGAAGAGAGGAAGGACGGAGGGAAGGGAGGAGGGGGAACAGGAGGGAAGGTGGGTAGGAAAGAGGGAAGGAAGGGAGAGAGGGAGGCAGGGAAAAGAGGGAATGAGAGAGGGAGGAAGGAAGGAAGGAGTGAAACTAGTCACCATTGAAGACTATGTCAGACTCTCATCTCTTCTCAGCTGCCGGTTCTGGAGAATTTCAGCCTATAGTTCCTTGGCCTCTCATGAGCTTAGCCATGAATTCACTAGCTTGTTCCCACAGGTGGCATTTATAGTGACTCATGTTGCCCTAGGCTGGGTACCTGATAGTCTCAGGTGACTGACTTTCTGAGCATTTGTGGATCTTCTAAACTTTAACTTTCTTCACAAAGGCCAAGACCTTGCCCTCCTGATTTCTTTGGCTCTTCCCTGAAACCTCACTCTGCTTGACTTATGATGTAATGGGCTTTTCCAGATGTCTTACCAAAGAGTCAGACTTTGTCTCGACCTGTAGCTACTGCTTAGGGGTACTAGTTCAAGCCAGAGGGGCAATTCTATTATTTTCCTGACTACGAATATTATTGGTTCCGAAGATTCCTACTGCCATATCTTACCTATTCCTTGGCTCGCCACAACAGCTGAGCTCAGACCTAAGGTCACTCTATCCATTTGGGTGCTATTATCTAAGCTGCTGGCAACCTTCCCTTGTGTACCAAACTGACTATTGTTGGAAAGTCTACTCTCTCAACACACATTATCTAGCGGCATGGGGTTGACCTGAGTAGATCTGAAAGCCCTATGGGCAGCATACATATTTGTGTGTGTGTGTGTGTGTGTGTGTGGTGAGTGCGCAGGTGTTTCTTGCTGGAGTGCATAAAAAGCCCTCAAGAAGTGCTTTGTTAATTGGCTAAGGAAGGTCATCAATGGGGAGAGACTTTGAGGTGATAGAGTTTAGGGAGAAGAGGAAGAACACAGGGTAAAAGAACCAGCCTCAGCATAATTTCAAGCTCCGCCCCCCCTTGCCCTGCCCTGATTGAATAAACAGATTCCTGGGAGATTATCAGACAGAGAGGAAAAGAGACGTGGAACAATCACTGCCTTGGAAAAAGGGAAGGGGACAGTCTACCTTTCCCTGAAGTCAGAGACCTGAGTCCCAGCCTGTGACTCAGCATCTGTTCATTCACTGTTCTAAAACATTAGATTCACCTGTCCCCAAATTTCATCTGCACCTAGATTTGGACACAAACCACAAGCTCACTCGCTTTAAACTTTCATCTTTGATTTCCAGTTTTTAGTCAGGCTCAAGGTTGCTATTTCATTAGTGGAAAAATATGAGAGCCCTCCAGTGGCCAAAAATAAAACCTATAAATTTATACCACCTCTAAGTAAAGCTTCTTTAGCCTTGTGGAAAAAAAGTTGTCTCCATATTTCAAAGGTGGAGAATTCAGTGTCAGATAAGGTGGAACTTTTATTATCATTCCATTGACTCTCAAATAACTTGAGTAGGTCTTAGGATAGCCAGAAAGAGGCAGAGCATTGGAGACAGAATCAGAGGTGAAACCTTACAACACACGGGGAAAAAAAAAAAAACCTCTTGGTATATTTCCTTAAATGGAGATTTGTTATGTAAAAATAAAGCAACAATAGAGAAGAGGCATCATTCATCAAGATCCAGTTAAACAACTCATGTTCAGAGGAACCTGTATTCTTCTCTTTGAAGATATAAATCTGTAGTGTGAGGAACTGTTCCTAGATTTCAAATAGGGATTTATATAGATATATGGCTGGACTGTATTGTTTTTTTTTTCTCACTCTGGTTTATCTATGCTGTACACTTTCTCTTATCCATGCTAATGGAGGGGATCGGTAGTGCAGATAATTGAAAGGTTGTATGCCAACAAACTGCTTTGTGGTTGCTGCCAAAAACTCCCAGTGTTGCATGGTTAATGAAAAGTCAAGCAATGGCAGGGTTCTCATCACATAGGAGCCCCGTATAATAATAACAGCTATTATTTATTGAACCCTCACTATGCACCAGAGGAAGTGCTTTACATCCAATTAACTCATTTTATCCTCACTTACAACCCTATGAAATTGGCATATTTTCTCTTTTATGGACGAGGAAATGGAGTCTCAGTGGGTCAAGTAACTTCCAATGGTCATTCTACGTGTTTAAGCGGAGAAGCTGTAAACCAGGGTTTTCATTAAGGCAAAGCCCTCCCAGCAGCCATTTTGCCATCCCACTTGCCAATGCCGTAATGTCTCAGCCCATGCTTGGGGGAAATGTTCTGAAAATGTGGGATTTCGAAAGTGGTTTCAGAGCATTGGTTCTGCCCTAACCCTTCATAAAGAACTATTTCCAAACTAGAAATTATTATTCATAGACTTTCTGCATTTGAGTTACTCCTAAAAATTAAATCAACATCAGGATGAGAGAAATGTATCCACATGCAATGGATACATTTTCATCTTTATCTTACTGAGATTCTCTGTAAAATCTGGCTTAGGAACCACCCTCTTCTTGAAAACGTTTCTTATTTCAGCTTTGGTACCTCATTCGACCCTGGTTCTTCTTTGAAGCTGCTTCTAATTTCTTTCATTGTGGTCTCTTCCTGCACTCATCCCTTAAATATTGGTGTTCTCCACGGTGTTTCCCTTTGCCCTCTTCTTGGCTTGCTTTAGGTGTTCCTGCTGTCATCTCAACCAGGACCCCGATGGCAATAGTTTGCTAGGCTTAATATTCAGCTCTGACCCCACTCCCAACCTGCATATTTTCAACTGCCAACAAGTTATTTCCATTTGAATATCCTATAGGCAAAAAAAAAAAAAAAATTAAAAAAAAGAATATCAAACTCACCAATTTTGAGAATATTCTTTACATTGGTAAGAAAATTATATTATTACTTAGCAAAGTGCTTTTCTATGTGATTTGCATTACTGTGAGCATCAACAGCAATAAGCAAATAAGTGATAGATGAAAAAATGCATAAAGCTCAAACTTCTTAGCCGAGAGTATAGTGATTGCCTGATCTAGTTTTTTTCTATCTTTTTTTGTCTACTTTCAATTCCCTCCATTCTTACACCACTCTCATCTGCCCTCAGATACTTGAAGTTTGTTCTTTAATTTTCTCCACCTAAAAGCAGACAAGATTTTGCGTCTGTTTCAATGCATATTGTTTTGTTCATTTTCTCTTTATCTTGTGAACTTTGACTTAACTTATAAAATTCATTCCATATGTTTTCTTTTTGCCCAAGTCTTCCATGCAGAGTGAGTAGTACTTTTATCTGCGATCCTGTAGGGCCTTGTACTTGTTGGTAACATGGAACTTGTATTTTAATGCAAAAACTGATCGGAGTATCTGTCCTCAACCCTATGAGCCATTTGAAGAGAACCAAGATTTATGCTTTTTCTCACTTTTATTGTCGGAGTTCCTTTGTACACACACAGGGATGTTGAAAGAGTAAATGATCCATAGCCTCTGTCTTTGGCATATTCTGGTATAGACGGTGTTTAGAGCAATAAAACTAACTAATTTAATTTCACCCAGATGCCCCATCAGGAAGGGGAAGAAACTTCAGAAATTAATTCCACTCCATATTGCCTAGCAATAAGAGGAAAATGTAGAAGGGGATTTCGTAAGTAAACTCTGAGAAGAGAGGGAGAAATAGAGTGGTGAATGAGGAACTAAGAAATCAGTAAGGACAAATAATTAAAGCTTCAATGAGAAGGAGATCGGCACAAAAGATGAGCATCTCACCTTCTTCCTCGCTGATCCAAACTACTCTTTGTTTCCAGCAGGACATCACTGTTCTCTCCACCCCTCTCTGTGAACCTGCTCTCCATGGGGGATCCAAGGATCTTCCCTTTTCCTTCACTGTCTTTGTCTTCGGAGATGTGATGCTGTTTCCCTTGCATTCAGACACCCTCACGTACATTCAGGTACAGAGGCAGCCAGGACAAGTGGAATAATAGGAGCAAAAGGAGTAGGAAACCAGTTCAAGGCCAGTGCAAGTGGGGCTAAGAACAGAGCTGGGGGACAGGGAAGCAGGACCTGGGGGTAGATTCCCATCCAGGCACCTTGTAGAGTCAACACAGGAGTTCAAGGACTTTCTCTGTGGTCTTCAGCTTTCAGCATGTTCTGTGTAAACACCCTTCTCTTTCTACCACTCTCTGACTTCTTGTTTGCTTACTGTACAGATTTTTTTTTTGTCTCAAAGCTTCTACTTATACACATTTTCTGATGTCTCCATTTTAGCAGACTTGCTGTTTGCCTAGTTTATCTTGCCATGTTCCTTCATGGAAGAGATAGCTCCTAGTCCCCCAGTTTCTGCTCTCTCCTCCCACAGTAGTGACTTTAACCCTAGCCAACTAAACACCTAGTGTCCAGCCTGAATATTTTGCAATCCACCCTTTGCTACCCTGAAATTTGTAAGAATGTTTTTTCTTATTTAAAGACTCTAAATAGAATCAATAATGCCCTAAGTATAGTGTAAAAAAAATGCAGAAAATAAAGTTATTTAAAATAATTTGGGGGGGAGACGCCTGTTGGCTCAGTTGGTTAAGCCTCCAACTCTTTTTTTTTTAAGATTGTATTTATTTATTTGACAGAGAGAGAGATCACAGATAAGCAGAGAGGCAGGTAGAGAGAGAGGGGGAAGCAGGCTTCCTGCTGAGCAGAGAGCCCAAGGCAGGGCTTGATCCTAGGACCCTGAGATCATGACCTGAGCCGAAGGCAGAGGCTTTAACCCACTGAGTCACCCAGGAACCCCAGGCTTCCAACTCTTGATTTCAGCTCAAGTCATGATCTCAGGGTCGTGCAATGGAGCCCTACATGGGCTCCATGCCCAGCATGGGGCCTGCTTTAGATTCTCTCTCTCCCTCTCCCTCTCCCTCTGCCTCTCATTCGCAAGCATGCTCTCTTTCTATGTAAAAAAAAGAAAATTGTAAAATAAAACATTTTTTAGTTTTGCATTAAGTAGTTAAAATTATAATGTTATTTAAGTTAAATTAATTAATTAATTAAAAATGATACACAATTTAATAAGTAAACATTCAGGCATAACTATACTAGAAAATGAAGTAGTGAGAGGATTATATATAAACGTGAACCAGGATAAAAGTAGCACTTACGAATGGGACTTATGCAGTGTCTCATACTGATGACTTAAATGTTGTGAGCAGCATTATTGTAGATGATGTGCTTATTTTTTTCTGATATGGTAAATAACTGTGGGTAAACATACAAATATAATAGAGTACAGTATTTCCCTGATTGAACCAGCAGGTATAATCCTAGAAAACTCAGTGTATATTACAACTGCACATTTATATGGAAAATGGAGTTAAGCTCTAGACTTAAAAAATCATAAAAATGCTTTCCTACCTACCTGGATGTCCTTCAGGATTTCCAAAAATTGTGCAGAATATAAGACACCTCTTTTTTTCTTTTTTCTTTTCTTTTCTTTTCCTTTCTTTTTCTTTTTTCTTTCCTTTTCTTTTCTTTTCTTTTCGTTTCTTTCTTTTCTTTAGATTCATCCATCCATTTGAGAAAGAGAGAGAGAAAGAGAGCAGGGGTGAAGGGTAGGGGCAGAGGGAGAGATAAGCTCAAACATACTCTCTGCTCAGCACGGAGCCTGACATGGGGCTCCACCTCCAGACCCTGAGATCAGGACCTGAGCTGAAATCAAGAGTCCAATGCTTAACCAACTAAGCCACAAGACAACCTTTGATTCTGTCACCTCTGTTTATCTCTGAATTCAGCTGCAGCTGCTGTAGAGAGTTCCACAAGAGCTTTGCCTCACTTTAAGCCAACAATGTCCTGATCAAGCACATTCCACATGTCCTCACTTTCTGCCACGTGGCTTCTTCTACGATGTGAGTGACAGAAGAATCTTGTTTAGGCAGTACACATGCGCAACCGGGAAGTGCAGGGGTGTTTATATCCTCTGAGTAAACTGTCAACCAATTGCAAATGGAAAACACTGGACAAATTTCCCCACCTTCCCCTTTGGGGGAGACAATTCTGGAAGACATTCTGAACACCCCTCATGAAGTCCCGCAAAAACAACTCCTGCGGATACTTTAGGAAAGAAAGCAACCTACTTAGAGTCCAGGGTTAAAACAAGAGGTGATAATTAAAGCAACCCTCATCTCCTGCATCCATAGGACAGAGTGCTCAAAATCATGGTTGGAATTTTATTGTAAGGGTGTGATTATGAGGGATATGAAGGGTACAGAATGAGCAGCCACAACAGGTCTCTTTCATCAGAGATGAGAGGTGACAGGAAAGAAGGGGGGCCCTAAGACCTGGAATAGGGACTTCTGGATGAATGAATGAATCTAGATTCTTGAAACTCTATGTTCCCTTGAAACCTCTGAACCAGCAAAAGTTCCCTGACACCAGCTGGAAATCGCCCTTCCTTTTGTGAAGGAATCATGCAGTACATTAAGGCAAAATGCTGCAAAAGATGAGGGTGACCATCCTAAAATCTGTCCTTACATATTCTCCTTGTCCCTAAATCCAAAACAAGGACCAGAGCTTTGTATACTCCAAATAAGAAAGCAGAGCCCATGTTCCAGGAGGAAATAGCTTACTCAACCATAAGAATTGCAGTCCTTAAATCAGTAAATATAAACAGAAAGTTGATCTTAAAGGAGTTAGACTTGGGGAGAGAGCATAATATATGGCTACATAAACCCTGTAGTTATTTTCCAAATGCATAATTAAAAAGTATATACTTAGCAGCTAGCTAAATGTTCGCACTGTTTTTCTGGCCTGTGCAGTCCAGAAGCCATTATGGTAAAAAGGGCTAAGGGAAGCTCCTGAAACAGAGTAAAACAGACATAATAGCACTTCCTTGTAAAGAATTGTAAAGGTAAGTGCTATTCTCAAGGACTTAAAGTTTGCAGAGTGCAGTCCTCATCATATCCCCATTTAGCGCCCTGGTTGGATCCCTGCTGAAACCAGAGGAATTGTAACCAGAAGCAAGTAAGTATGAAAATTGCCATAAGCTTCGCCATTTGGTAGCCTCGATAGCAACTGCTACGCCAAATGTGGTATTTTTACCATAGCGGAAACTTGATATACCCCCATGAATCTCGCAAATGGGTTCTCTTCTGTCTACCAAAAGCTGTTCAAATTTGCATAGAGACAGCATATATACACATTTTCTGTCCAGTCCAAGCGCTAGGCTAACCTCCTGCTCCCTACCACAATGTAATATGCGGTGACCTTCATCATCTTCACATTCCTCAGAGCATCGTGCTAGTCCACTATGATGATGTTCATTAGACCTTGTGGACAAAAAGAGACAAATACTCTAGTATCCACAGACATACATGCCAGACACATATGTGCCACAAGTGTGGGAGATAAGTTCCCAAAAGTTGAAGGAATTGTCACATAGGTAAAAATGTCGGGGATCTAAAAGCCTAAAGTATGAATGAGCATCCTTTCCATGTACTTTGTACTTTGGGCCTCCTTGGAATCAGAAGTAGCATATGCCATGCCTGAGAATATTGCTTTGACCTAATTATTGAGTGGTTCATGAAGCTGTCAGTCGTGAGGGAAGCAGCCCACATCCTCAGGGTTCTGGAGCAGGGCCATGAGTTCTGTAGCCAAGAATTGCTGTTCACATGCTCCAGCACAGTGGTGAATGGACGATTTCAGCAGCCGTGATTTAATGAGGGCTAGGCAAACTGGACCAGGACTACTCAAAAATGAAGACCTGGGTCTTCCCACTAAGCAAGAAACTTCTATCAACTGAAGTGTCAAGCGAGATTAAGGGAAATCTAAAATGTGTGGTGGAAGGAAGATATTTTACATATCAATTAAAGTCCCTGAACCACTAATAACATTGGACCAGCAATGAGATTGTAGCTTGTTTCATCGAACTTTGTGTATTAAATCTCTTGCAAAGGTTGCAGCAGGCCACTACCCTGAAGATGCGTTGATAGATTGGGCTGTATGTAGGCATGAACAGATCTGGACAATGTGACAGGAGGACTGTGTCAGATGCTTCTGTGCTCAGACTCACATCATCTCAGCACATGTGTGATTGCAGCCACACAACAGTCACTAGGCAGTTCCATAGAGACTTCAACGAAATTCCTACTGACAGTGCTTCCCTTCAAGAATGCACCACATTCTTCTAGTTTCCCAACACCTAGGACACTGGAAGGAGCTTGCTTTGCCAGCATGCATTCCCTTCTAGAAAGCTGAGAAGTTAATGCCCCCAAAGGAAATCCTGAAATGATGAGGAATGGGCACTGGTAGATAAATAATCCCACCTTCCATTCTTCAGCTAGACAATTCTGGAATGCATTTGTAAGTTTCTCAGGTGGTCCCAGTGGAATTAAGGCCTCATCACTCACAGTGGAGACCTCAATAATGTGTCCTTAAGATGGCTTGTGTCCTTCCATGTCTCACTTTCCCTGTCCCTCATCTTATTCTTTGTAATCATAGCCTAAGTAAACTCCCTGAAAATAAACTTGATCATGGTATGTACTTGGGAGAACATAGGTAGAAACACTAACTCTGGATTGCTAACTCCTGGTTTGACATGAAAGAAAGAAGAGTTTATTTATGTCCTCATCATCTTGGCCAAAATATATCAAACTAATACACCTTTATGTAATATAACTAATATTCTAATATGACTCCCATTTTAGTTATTTCTTTTTTTTAAGATTTTATCTATTTATTTGAGAGACAGAGAGAGCACTAGTAGGGAGAAGATGGCAGAGTAGAGGGAGAGGGAGAAGCACTCTCACTGCTGAGCAGGGAGCCCAATACAGGGTTCAATCCCAGGACCCTGAGATCATGACCTGAGCCAAAGGCAGACACTTAACCAACTGAGCCCCCCAGGTGCCCCATAGTTATTTCTATCTTGGTATATCTTTTCAGTTTCAATTCCTGCATCTAACTGTTCTCTTCTGGCATTTTTTAGTTTAAATTCCAGAAAGACTTTGATTGATTAACTCATCCTTTCATACCAGGTCAATCCATAATCTGGATATAGATTGACAGATCTTGTGGAGGAAGGATATTATTGGGTAAATTAACTACTTCCAGAAGTGAGGGTTGGCGTGTGGTGAGAAACACCAAGCTATTCCTTCACTTAAGAGCTTGAATGAGGCAGTTTCTCTGAGAAGGAGCTGGGAACCTGGTCAGCCTCAGGACTGACTGTGGTGACAGTCCTCCAAAGCTCCAAATCTTCCCTAGGCAGCTCTTATTCCCATCCCTTCACCTTCATTTCTCCTACCACAGTACCACTGCGTATTTATTAAGTTTTGGTAGATACCACAAAAGGCTTCTACAATAGCTTCTATTCATCTAGCTTCATCATATTTTTATTCAGTTTTCAGACATGTGCCATATTAAACTTTCCATTTTGATCATTCTCCTCTGTTTAAGTATTTACTGTAGGCATTTCTTGCCTTTACATCAACTCTAAACCACTAAGTTTAATATTTAAAGACAACTACAAACTACTTTACTGGAATACAACTTTCTTTTCATTCTTTCTTTTCTTTCTTTCTTTTTTTTTTTTTAAGATTTTATTTATTTATTTATTTGAGATAGAGACAGTGAGAGAGAGCATGAGAGGGGAGAAGGTCAGAGGAAGAAGCAGACTCCCCATGGAGCTGGGAGCCCGATGCGGGACTCGATCCCAGGACTCCGGGATCACGACCTGAGCCGAAGGCAGTTGCTTAACCAACTGAGCCACCCAGGCGCCCATCTTTTTTTTTTTTTTTTAGAGAAAGCTTGCCAGCAGGGGGAGGGGCAGAGACAGAAGGAGAGAATTTCAAGCAGACTCCCCACTGAGCACAAAGGCCCACATAGGGCCCAGTCCCAAAAACCCATAATCACAACATGGAGATCATGACCTGAGCCAAAACCAAGAGTCAGTTGCTTGCTTAACTGACTGAGCTACTCAGGTGTCCCTGGAATACAAGTTTTTTTAGGCCAAGGCTATATCTTCTGTTCTTTTAAATACCTCTCAAAGTCTCAGCCAAGTTCTACACAAACAAGAAGTGTTCACTAAATGCACTGACTTTAATTTAGCCGATACTTCTGAATCATTCTTATGATTATTCTATCTTCTTCTATCATCTTCTTAGACACTTAAGGAATTCTCCAGTTTGAGAGAACAAATATATTCTAAATGAGAAATCAATCTAAGTGACATCAAAAGGATGTATACAAATTTTTAAAAAAACCAAGAGAGAATAAAATAGATTGTTTATTAACACAGGATATGTCCATGGAAAAGGTAATCTCAGAGTTACTCTTGACTTTTCGTCCAACTAAAAGACTAATAATGTACCTTGTTACCTAATCAATTTCATTAATTCCTTTGTAATTAATCACTAACGTTGACCAAAAAAAAAAAAAAATCCATGGAAATTGGTCTGCATAAAAGTTACAACATAATATACCTGAAAAAAATCATTTAATTATATATCATTAACTGATTTTTACTTACTATAACTTTTTGTTATAATATTTTTAAATGTCCCTATTTTAATAATAAAGATTATAAAACAAATGACTTTATGTATGATTAAAAATGGCATTTTGTTATAGTTCAGTGCTGCTAAGGGCAAGATAATTTAGCCATTGAATTTCTGTAATAATGGTCTCCACAATTCTACTTGTCATCAGGTCAGGTAGGAAAACTTGCTCCCAGTAGCCAATGAGGCTTCCAGCTTCCCTTCAAACATTTTTGGGATCCTGTTAGTTTTTGTTGAAGCTATAGAATTCCTCCCTAGGGGAAGAGCAGAGTTTATTCATAATATATTGCTTACAATTTTTGGAAGGGAGGGGCCATGGACACCCTAAAACTCATCCATCAACCCTTGGGGGGGTTGGATTTCAAAACTCTGCCTTAAGTGAAGTCTCCAAAGTTATATCATGCTCTTAGGGAACATAGTTGTGCATTTGCTCAGCCATCGTAGTTTCCATGGGTCAGATTCTGTGCTAAGTACTGGTGAAATAGATAAATAAAATGTACTTCTTCCCCTAAGAGGATGTACAAAGAAGTATGGGTAGATTAAAATGAGCAGAGTGCAATGAGATGTTCTAGATACTGTGACAGCAATTCACAAAGGAGAAACTAAATTGTGTAATATTACAAGGTAGACTATGGAGTCAGACTGGCTGGGATTGAGTCCTCCTTTGGTCTTTTAAAACTAATCTGATTTTGTGCAATAATTTAAGTGCTTTTCCCCCCAGTTCATTTTTCAGTACATTGCAGGTGATCATATGTGTGATTCATAAGTGTCTTGTGAGAATTAAATGGTTTGATGTATGTAAATCATTTAGAACGGTGCCTGGACCATAGTGTGGACTCGAGAAATTAAGACTATTAAATTAAGATTATAAATTATAATTATTATCCTCATTGGGGAAGAGTACACTCAGCTGGAAATGCCCCCCTACATGTAGGAAAGAGAGGAAGTGCCTATGGTGAGGGAGGCAGGAGAGGGAGTGGAGTGAGAAGCAACAAACTTAATACATTCTTCTTGGTCTTGAGGAGCTCTGAGACCCTGGGGGTTTACTGGAACTCAATCTTCCAACATTCTCAGGAAGACTCAGATGTGTGGTGTTTTTACTACGAAGTATCCATCACTCTAATAAATATCTGCATCGAGTGCTGCTGTGCAAGCAAAGTAAGTGACTTGCACAAGGTGACATGGAGGAGTGCCCACAGAAAGACAAGGAACCTCCTCATTCTTGCATGGTTTCTTCTGCACACCAGATGGACTTCCAAATGAAAATTCACTTATTTGATTTATTCAATGAAGCACACATCCTTTTAAGATGACAAAAATTATCTTGGACAGGCATTAGAGTAGAATTTTTTTCCCCTAAGGGCAAAGAGCCACTATTTGCAATATAATAAGAAAGTCATTGGAATTATTACCATGACATGATAGGAGAATACCAACTATTTGCTGTTTACTTGAATCCTTCCAGTAATAAGTCGGTCCACTTAAAAAAAAAAAATTAATCCGGGGCGCCTGCGTGGCTCAGTGGGTTAAAGCCTCTGCCTTCTGCTCAGGTCATGATCTCAGGGTCCTGGGATGGAGCCCCACATCGGGTTCTCTGCTCAGCAAGGAGCCTGGTTCCCCCCTCTCTCTGCCTGCCTCTCTGCCTACTTGTGATCTCGCTCTCTCTGTCAAATAAATAAAATAAAATAAAATCTTTAAAAAAAATTAATCCATGTCTCTTTAGTTATATTAATGAATAATTTATAGTTTTCATATAACATTAAGCATTTTTTTACCTAATAGTTCTAATATAGGATCCAACTCTTGGGGTTCAATTTTTCAAACATTTTCTTATCTAAACCAAGCTAAAAGTTTCAGGCACACTTCTTATTGCTTTATCTTAAATCTTTCTTTTAAGAATTGAGTGAGACAAAGTATGTAAAGCACCTATCATAATGCCTGATTTAATAGGAACCTTATTAATAATAGTACAAACAATTAATAGTATTACTATTTCCATGATATGTTTACTGTAGCAACAACAGATTTTTTAGTACATGCACCAAAGATGTTTATAAATACAATGGATGAATCAGACTTGACTCATGGATGGAAAAGACAAGGGGTATAATCTCACGATCAGCATGGAAAACTCATTCCCTTAAAAATTCTCCCTTAGTGATATGAACAGACATTTCAGTAAAGAGGATATCCAAATGGCCAACAGACACATGAAAAAATGCTCAACATCACTCGGCATCAGAGAAATACAAATCAAAACCACAGTGAGATACCACCTCACACCAGTCAGAATGGCTAAAAGTAGCAAGTCAGGGAACCACAGATGTTGGCGAGGATGCGGAGAAAGGGGAACCTTCCTACACTGTTGGTGGGAATGCAGGCTGGTACAGCCACTCTGAAAAACTGTGTGGAGGTTCCTCAAAATGTTGAAAATAGAGCTACCCTACGACCCAGCAATCGCACTACTGGGTATTTACCCTGAAGATACAAATGTAGTGATCCGAAGGGTCACATGCACCCGAATGTTTATAGCAGCAATGTCCACAATAGCTAAGCTATGGAAAGAACCTAGATGTCCATCAACAGATGAATGGATAAAGAAGAAGTGGTATATATATTCAATGGAATACTATGCAGCCATCAA
>CM052814.1:8050684-8116842 GCA_028533885.1 Nasua narica | reverse complement strand
ATATTTAGTATCATGACTATCTATAGCTTCCTCTAGGTCTTCCACCTAAGACCAGCAATGTAAGCTGTAATAGTCTTCCTCACCTGAACATGAAAAACATCCAAAGAGATTCCCTCAGGGTTGCAGGTACAAAGATTAAAAACATAGGGTGTCTAGTATAGTGAAAGTTGGGCATTCAGATCACATTGACTCAGGGAGAAGGTTCATGCTATGCCTGTCCCCCACTCTGTTCCTCTATCCCTGGTGATCTCACTTCAGGGTTGAACTGTTGTCTATCAGCTAAGAATGTCAACTTTTCCAGGGTAAGTAACCATTCTGAGAGACTGATTGCTCTGTATAACTGCCTACAAGTTCTCTTCACTTGGCATAGTCTTCCATGAGCTTCTTGGGGAGCATCAGTGTCTCCTCTATGGGTCCCATGACAAACTGCCCATCTCTGCTATAGCACCAACCATGATGAATTGTAATGGTTTCTTTACTGGTTTACCTTCTCCACTGAGTTCCTTGGAAAGAAGAACTACGTATCTTATTCATTTATTCCCTCATCAACTATGTGATTCATATTTAGATTGCAGGGAACAGAACTGTGTTTGGCCACAGAATGTGGCCAGTGAATGTTTGTTGAACGAATGAATAAATAAATGTTGAAGTAAATAAATAAGTGAATGACCAAACTAAAGTGGCTGCAACACCAAAGACAAATGTCTACTTCACAAAGAGACCCAGGCTGGTCCTGGTTGCTGATAATCAGAAACTGCCATCAGAGGCAAATGTATAACTGTCTCTCTTCCGGAACATTGTGTAGCAGGGTTCAGGAAAAGGCAGTGTGATGAGAGTGAGATTAAGCAGTTTGATAACATCAGTGTCCAATCACCATTTCTCGTGGTGGACTGAATGATGAATGTAGGCCTGTCAGGCATCTATTGGAAATTCCTGGAGCACCTGTCTCCTGGCTTCCAGGGTAGCTCTACTCTTGTATCTCTGAGCAGAAGTGAGGAAATGCATTTCAACCTCAACTTTATCTCAGCAGCTCCAGAAGCTGGTTTTATTTCTTGGAATTTTCTATTAGAGGTTTGTTTCATTGCCCTTCCTTTAACCTCTTGAGTAGCTGGAACTGGTTTGGAGTGTTGTTCGACCAGATCATTAACATGTCCATAGGTGGGATGGAGGGAAATATGCTTGGAGCTTTTAAAAAATACGTTTTGTAGGGCAGATCAAGTATTTTCCATTTCAAGCCAATATCAGAAAATGAACTTCCAGGCTAAGAATGGCTAAGGGATATGGCCCATGCTCTCTTAGAGGCAAAAAACAAAGAAGAATCCTGGCTTTTCCAAAAAGATTTGCATTTCTTTAAGCATCCTGATGATATCAGGGTTAGGAGACAATCATAGACTGTTAAAGTAGATGGAAATTTGGTATCTAATTCACCTTTTCAGGTTACAGTTGTTGAAATTGAATCCTGGAGATTTTAAGTGACTTGATCAAGATAATTCAACTACATGATTATAGAACCTGTAGTAGAATAAGTTTCATAGATTCTTCTATTCTTCCCCTTTCTTTGTTTTGTTTTGAACTATACCACATAGTAATCAAAAATTTATTATGTTCTGACATGTTTCTGTATGGAACTTACATATCTGTTCAATATTCAACAAAACTTATCGAGTACTATGTGCAAGGTACTATGTTCAACATCATGGAGGCTTCAAGGATGACTTAGACCCTCACTCTTCATGAAGCATATAGTCTACTCTTTAATAAGATAATACAATAGTTTCAGAAATGGTCTGTAGTGTAGAACTAATGAAAGTAAAGTTTTCTTGGGGACCTGGAAACTGAACCCACTATTGTGCACTATAATAGGATTTAACTGTGCATTGCCAGCTATCATTTTGGTGACCATCGTTATAGGCATCCAGGGAATCTCCTTTCTGGATGGTTAGCAAAATGCACATTTCTTCACCAATCTCGCATTTTCCTTTCCTTAAAACTGTCATCCCATATTTCTCCAGGGGTCTCTGGCTTCACTCACCAAAATCCCAAATAAAATCCCTTGTGATCATCATTGCTAAGTGGAAGAAGCTGTTCTCACAGTAAATGGGATCTTTTATATATGCATTCAGCAAGGATTTGAGTTACAGGGATAATTAAAGCTTAGGTCAGAAGTTGGTAATTGGTCTGAAGGTATATTTTGTTTGACCTATCTAATGTGGACTCTTATAGTGTTTAAAATTTGAACTAGTTGTGAACATATAACTACTGGTAAATTGTGCCCACTACTCTGGGTTTCCAGATGTCACAGAAAAACTAGAAATCCTGCCCACATGGGGTCTACCTTTCCACATGATGATGATTTCTAATAGTCACCTGTTCTTTAGACAAAGGATGTAGTTTCTAGCTTGCCAGAGACCCCATCACTTGATTCTGCTTCTGCAAAGCAGGGGCCCCACGTATGATACCATTCATCACCCACCCACCTCACTAGTTCATGTCAATATTTGGCTCTATAGGTGTCCTTAAGTTACCCAACCCAAGGCTCTTTACAGGATTTCTCCACTCGACAACCATGGTGAGGAATGCTAAAAATCTAGGAGCAAGAAATAAGTACATACTTGTCTTTTGGTTTCCATATTACCATACTGCTGTTGAAGGAAGTCCCAATAATATACAATAACAGTAATTTCAGCTACATTGAAATACCAATATTAGCCTTTAACTTAAATTCAGAATAAACTGAATTTTCTAAGTTACAATATTTTTCACTGCAAGAATTTGCATTTTAAATTAGAATCTACCATTAAGTATTAGAGCTATAAGGAACTTTGCGTATGACTTAGCCTACCTCCTTTGTTTTATGGATTATAGAACTAAAATTCAAAGAAAGGAGTGGCTTATCCATGGTCATATAGACAGTGCCAGAGTTGGTATGGGAACATAGGCCTTTCAGTCCTAAAAACATTCTTCTTTCTCTATACTGTGTTCTATTTATTCTTTGAGAAGGATTTAATGTAAGAGATAACAAAACAATTCAAATGATTCTTACCTACCCTTAATGAGTCTAACCCTTCTCTATGGAGCTACAGAATAAAACTCATCCAGGAAACCAACACAGGACTGTATTTTGTTCTGCATATTATATAAAAGGTATATATTATACTATGGGTGATACTGGAAAAAGTTCTTACTAAAACCCATGCAGATTCAGCTGCATAGAATTTTCACCTTTTTTGTTTGTTTGTTTGTTTGTTTGTTTGAAGGTTGTAGGGTAGAGTATAAGGGATTATCAAAATATAGTTGGGGGAAAAGGAGTGGAATCCAAGACCAGAGAGAACAGCATTATGGATACTAAAGCAAGCATGGGGAGAGAATGGACATGTTTCCAGTTGAGGACAGCCATCCAAGCCCCCAGGTGGAATATGACCACTGGAATCTAGGCACAGTTTTGCCTCAACATCAGGAGGTACTGCATGAGTTACACCAAAAGTTCACCTGTAAGACAGAGATCTCTCACTGTGGGCAGCGGGGCTTGGCCTAAAACTTAACTGAGTTTGTGAATCATATTTGCACGTTTTTCACTCTGGTATATAGGAATGTAAGGTTAGGGGAGGCCCATTGTAGTAAGAGGGATAGAGTTGGGTAGTGTGTTCTGTGGTTCTTGGTGCTAAGATATGATAGATAGCTTACGAAGGCAAAGAAGGATGTCATCCAACATTCCAGAAAAGGTCTGTCTCAAGGATACAGCAGTTTGCCAGTGCTTTATCCAAGCAGTAAGGGATTTATTTTTAAACTCTAGTCTTGCAGGATACAAAAGTTCTAAGTAGGGAGACCAAGGCAGAAGGCAGGTCATACAAACTATTTGAACAGAAATGAGGAAGTCACAGCTGAGGAGGTATAAAGAGCTAAAAGTTGATGGACAAAGACCATTTATTAAGACTTATTAATCAGGTTCCAGAATCTCATTCTACAACCATCAGCTAAGATCAAATTCTTCCCACTGATGGGTGTAGGCAGGTAATGTACCTCCAGCTCTGGTCATGATCACGTCCCAACCTGAGTAGTCTGGAAATGACATCGGTGGCTGTCCCTGGGAGAGATTGGGGACACCAGGCCTGTCAAATAGGAATGCTAATGATTTCATATGTGGTTCTATGAATTAGAAAAAAAATAAAAATTCTCAAATCAATGAAATGTTTATTGTACACATTATAATAAATCCAAAGGGAATGAAAATCTAAATTAAGCATTATCTCATGTTTCTCTTTTAACAAGAGGATATACATTTAAATAATTTAATTTTTTTTCATTTGTGTGACGCATCTGCCACTGATCTTACATTCCTATTTCTGAAAGCATTAGCAAATTACACAGGAACATTAAATATTTCAACCGCTATCCTTCATCTTTTAAAAAAAACTCTATATTGTTGTGGAAGAAAGAACGCTCTTTAAAAAAAATCACTTTATCAGCTCTGGGGTTTTGCATTATAATTTGAAAGCATTCAGAATAAGCACAGAGAATGAGAGCATGCACACTTAAATTTTGAATGAGATCTCTGCTCTTCAGAAACAAGCACACAGAAACTAATTGATCTTCCAGTTTCCCTGTGCTTGATTCTACATGTTGAACAATGCAGAGGCTCCTGTCTTCTGTAAATTTGAAATATATAAGAAGATCATTTGATTTTAGTTTTGCTCTGGGACTCCTCTCTTCCCACAAGACACTGAGAAAGAAACATATCTCAATTATCTACAAAGGATTATATACTTTCAATGGGTACATGACAAATCTTAAAGAGATAGGGCAAGGCTCGCTTGCTTCCCATATATTAATAAAAACAACATCCATCCTTGATATCCAAGTAGTCTTTATAATTTACATGGTGTTTGCATATTCAGTTGCTCATTTCATTGTCATAAAATCCTTTTAAGGACAGTAGGGCAAGAATGAGCATCACTATTTTATAGCTGCATTTATGGAGACACAAAGAGGTAAAATATACACAGAATTGCACTGCTGGCACATACACAGAGGTAAAACTAGAATCAAGACCTTTGGAATGCTGTGTGTGTGCACACACACGTGTGTGTGTGTGTGTGTGTGTGTGTGTTCCCCTTCATCCCTCAGATCCCAACAGGAAATGAGAGGGAAAAATTTTGTTTGTTTGTTTCAGCTCCCCCAGGAAAGGCTTCTGATACAAGATTCCTTCCTTTGCCTTCTTAAAAATATGGACAAACTCACCAGAAGGAAAGTTAAAACCAAAGACAGCTTTTTTCTTAGGCTGAAGTGAGTTACAGGAAGGAGAGAACTAGGAGAGGTGCAGAGAGGGGGAAAGAGGGTGGGGGCCAGTAGGAAAGTATTGAGCAGCTATGGAAGAATCAAGGGGAGACATGATGGAGAATATACCCGAATTTTTTTCCCTTCAGAGTAAGCCTTTGTAGTGCAGTTTGCCTTCTTGGATGAAAGTCCCTGAGCATCAATTCAATCCATTTCAACATGTATTTATTGAATACAAACCATGTGTTCAGTCATGAACATGGCACCATGGGGGACATAAAAGAAGAACATATTACACAGTCCCCACAATATAAAGGAGCATGCAATCTTGCAGAGAAGAGGGGAGATGGTGGCAATATATACGAAGCAGTTGGAAGAAAATCTAAATATGAGGTAAAACAAAGAGTTAATCCGAAGCTTCCAAATGTATGGGACAAACAAGGACATGCTGGGGAATAGAGGAAAGAGAGACTGGTATTCACAGAATTTTTAAGGAAAGACTTGGTAGAGAAAATGGAGCCAAAATAAATAAGAAAGTACAGAATCATTGAGTTAAAACTGCAAGTCATACAGATGATGGGGTTCACCTTGGGCCCCCCAAGGCGGAACCCTCTACAAATTTTGGACAGCCAGGCATCTAGCCAACTTGAACGGTTCCAGATACAGAGATTCTTGCTTCGAGGAGAAACATCAGACTATGTCTTAGGACAGTCTCAAAAACTTACTCTTAGAAAGCATCTCCTTATTTTTGGCTGAATTCTACCTCCTTCTTTCTCTCATTCTTGGGTTCTGGCTGTTCTGTCTGGTTCTGGAGCCACATGGAAAGATTCTAGTTTGTCTTCCACAGAAGAAACTTTCCAGCATTTGAAGATCCCCAAGTCTCCTCCTTTTCCAATCTGAACAACCCAAGTTGTTCTGCCAGCTGTTAATTCAGAATCTTGGAGGTGGGTTGGAGAAGAGGAGGGCTGAGAGATGTGGTCTTTCTTTAGCCAGCAGCCTCTTCCCTGGGATAGAGATCTGGCAGAGGCCAGGTATTAGTGAGGAATATTCTGAGGGTCCAGGGGGTAGACAGATGTCTCTCAATTTTAGTTTGCTGCTTTCATAGGATCCAGTTGCTGGGTTTGCCCGTGCCTACCCTTTCTGTGATTCTTATATTCTCTTTTGATGGGTTAACCAGAGGTTGAAAGTGTCCACCTGAATAATTAATTCATGTATATGACACTTACAGCAGAATCTAGTATATATCCTTTCATTTTGAAGGCACAGAATCACCTTTAATATTGAATATATACTTTCAGACATAAGTCTTTGATTCCTGATACACAGAGCGATATTCAGTACTCGTGTACAGACACAACTTGTCCAGGGTCATTGCACACAGAGCAAGGTTGATGCCAGACCTGGTAACTAGAAAGGTTTGAAGACATCACTTGATCCAACTCTTCTCCTTTATTTATAGATATGGAGAGTAATATATCCAGTGTTTTATCCTAGAAACTGTAGAGAATATGCTTCATGTGGGTTTATCAATCCCCGTCAAATATCTCTAATGCTTCCTAAAGTTAGGCTCCACTTTTAGACTGCAGTGATCAGAGTATTTTGTCCGATAAAGCCCCCTAGAGATCCATTCAGAGGCCTATGATATGCCAGCCAGGAAGCCATTATATGTGCCTGGTTAGATGCGGGGCTTGTGGTAGTGTTTTTCAAATTGCTTTTAGGAACCCGTTATTGATTCACTACCAGCACTGAGTCAGCAGGATGGGAGGTACAGAGTTAGCCAAGGTCTCAGACTTTGAGAAGGACTAGTTGAGTCCAAATATCAGGGTGACTGGACCCCTGATTGATTTTATCCTCACTAAAACTTAGTTAGCCAAACATTATTTATTTCCTCATGTGAGATATTACAGAGAACACAATACTAACTCTGAAGTATTCCAAAAACAAATCAAAACAGAATCCAGTCAAAGTTTTACATCTAACTTTCAGTCTGTAGGAGCTATAAGGAATAGAGAAACTAAGTCAGTGACACTAGAAACAGGAAAAATCCAGAATGTGGAACATTCTGGCCGAATTTCTTCACCAAGTCAATCTGTATGCTAATAACAGGAAAACATAAATAAAAAAGAGAGGGACATTAGGTGGTTCTGGACTGAAAGAAATTCAAAAGATATTTATGAATATAATAATCAAATAAAATAAGGGGATCTTGTTCTCATTCTGACTGAACTAGCCAATTATAAAAAATCATATTTTAGGGACACCTGGGTGGCTCAGTCAGTTAAGTGGCTGCCTTCTGCTCAGGTCATGATCCTAGAGTCCTGGGATCGAGTCTTGCATCAGGCTCCTTGCTCAGCAGGGAACCTGCTTCTCTCTCTGCCTCTGCCTACTTGTGCTCTCCCTCTCTGACAAATAAGTAAATAAAATCTTAAAAAAATAAAAAAATCATATTTTAGACAAATGGAACATTTAAATTTAAATTAAACATTCATATTTAAATATGAACAGGATTTTAAATGGTACTTAGGAGTTATTGATAATTTTGCTAGATATAATAATATTTTGCTTATGTAAAATAATATTACCTTTGAAATGCAAACTACAGCATTTGGGAAAAAATGAAATCCAGCATTTGATTAGAATTGTTCTAACAAAAGATAAAGGAATAAAGGTAGAAGGATGGGAAGGACAAATGAAACAAAATGGTGACACTTATTGAAGCTGGAGGATTGCAGCTCTGCTTCTTCTGTAACTATAGGTATTTTATAATGAAACCTAAAAAAATATCAGAGTGGAAAACAGGAGACTTAAAACAAAACATCTCATAGTTTAGATCAGTGACACTTAGCAAAGTGATCGAGCAGTGACATTAAAAACATTCTGAGGGCATTTCTAGTGACCAGAGATGATGGCTGCTTGGCTTTTGGGATATAGTGAGAATTTGTTTTGATTGTTAAGTTAGAAAATTGAAAATTCATTTATTAGAAGTCACGTTGATTTTTCCTGAGAGGAGGAATTCCAGTTGTGATTATAGAGATGCTTTTGTTCCTATTCCTACCTCTCGCCTGGAGGAGCTTAATCTCTCCTAATAAAAGGTGTTATCATTCAGTTGCACCAGTTTAGGAATGAGAATTTTAAAGTTAAAAAAAAAAAAAGCAAAATGAACAGGAGATTAATAGGAAATGAGCACATTACCCTAAAACCATTTGTTGTTTGTGGCCTCATTTTGTTCTTGGGAACCCTCCCATACAGTGCCAGACATAAGAGGGACAAACCATTGAAATGGAGGTGAGCACAGGGGCATCCCAATGGCCATAGTAAATTGATTCTAGTTGTCCAGCCCTTACTCCAACTGGTACCAATTTGAACACTCTTTTTTTCCCTCACCAGATGATCACATCTCACAGGCATAGCCAATCCTAATCCAGTGGCTTTTTGTTGGCTGCTCATTTGGCTGGGGGCTGTTGGAAAAATGGGCTGTTGGCCACAAGGCATAAATCACTTCTCTCTCCTTGTCAATGGTTTGCAATACCTGTCTGCCTTACGGGCAAGCAGGAAATTCTCTACCTACTAGGTGCTAGTGTTCACAGAAATCTCCCTTTGTTCCATCTAAGAAAATAGATTAAGGGGGTCATTATTTCTTTGAGCAGAAAAGTCAAGAGTGGGTCATGTTGACACGAAAATCCATCAAACACAATCATAGCATCACCTACTGGCTTCTTGGTCATGCTATAAGTTAGGCTGGAACTTTGACTGTTCGCACCAGCTGACCAGTCTTAATATTCGACTACTGTAAAGCCAAGGAAAGAACATTCTTCCCTCGGTCACTTCTTTATAAGAACTCTTCAAGTACCATGAACAGGTGATCAGGACTTGACTGTGGAAAGGCCAAGCATGGTTCTAACTACCAAAGAACCAACAATCTAGGAAAGGGTAGAGTTTTTCTTAAAAACTCAAGAATGATGTTTGATGTTGGATGAGAAGATGAGGGAAGACCTCCTTCTGAAAGGACATTTCCCATTGTGATCTAAAGGATAAGGAGGTGTAGTTAAATGGAAAGGGGGTAGTGTGGTGGAGAAGCCATTTATTAGGATAGAGAGAACTGTAGGGGAGCAAGAGGTATAGTTCCGTACCCTAGAGGAGTGTCAGGCATGCCTCAAATATTATTAAATTGCTGTATTAAAATAGCCAAAGAGTTATAAGTTTTTGTTTGCTTTTTAAAAATGGAATACATAGATTAAATATAAAATATGAAAATACTGAGAATTTTTAACTTTAGCTGGAATGGGTTTGATCTATCTGATTTTTCATATGGGTTCACAGATTGACAGTGACTTACCATAACCTCTCCTTCATTTATTTCTTGTAGCTCCTGCTGCCTTTTCCACTTACCGTATGCTTGGCTCATGTTACACAACAATTCAGTGAGGACGTTAAGAGGACCTTCTGTTCACTCATGTTGAGTGTATGTGTGTGTGTGTGCATGTGTATGTGTATTTGCTAATAATGGCATGAATGACATCAATTAGAATGAAAATTGGTTTTTCGTAATCTAGAACATAGTAGTGACGTAAATGAGATAAAGGCTTATTTTTCTCTTACACAAAAGAATTTTAAAGATAGACAATCCAGGGCTGGGATGGGAGCTTCAAAGTAGCTAGGGAAAAGAATCCTTCCACCAGTTGGTTCTCACTTCCTTACCACGTGCCTTTCATCCTCAAAGCCAACACGCGATCGAGTGGGCTACTACAACTCCAGCCATCTTGACAGAATTTGAGCAGCAGGAAGGAGGAAGGTGAAGGGGGCACCGACCAGTTGAGTCAGCTGCCTTGGTGCCCTTGTAGAGAGATTCCTTGGAAGGCCTAGCAAATGACTTCATACACCTCACTAGCTATCATTATCTGTGCTGGTGGCTAGGAAACATAAGCTTGCTGATTATTTATTTACTTATTTATTTATTCTTTCATTTTTCTCAGTTCTCTGCTGCTCTTGCTAAGCAGGAATTCTGTTACTCAGAATGGAAGGAAGAGCGATTGGTCCGTAGGAAACAGGCAGACTCTATCACCACGGCTCTCATCTGATGGGCACTCACCACGTGCTGCGCACTGTCCCAGACAATTTAATAATGTTCTTTTTATTTAATTGCATGGCATTCTTGTAAAGCAACTTTACTTATCCCCATTCTGCAGATGTTACAACCCAGGATTTTTAGAGGCACCGTGCAGACACAGCCTGATCAAGTAAAACGGGGCTGCCGGCAAATATTGTTGGAGATTTTCACCCAAAAATGTTTCCCGACTTAGTTTCTTAATGCATCTCTGTCCAAGCCCTCTGTAATCTACAAAATCCCACATTCCACTGAGAGGAACACTTTACTGCCTGTGGCTTTTCCTCCCACTCCTATGAGATCTGCACTTTTCATGTGAGATGTGGTAAATGCAGATTTACTCTCCAGGTGTCTGTTTAAAGCCAGGACAGAGGATGCCAGGGTGACTCAGTTGGTGAAGAGTCTGCCTTTGTCTCAGGTCATGATCCCAGGGTTCTGAGATCGAGCCCTGTGACAGGCTTCCTACTTTTTTCTCTCCCCGCCAACTCCCACCCGATCCACTGTGTTCTTTCTCACTATCTCTCTCTCTCTCTCTCAAATAAATACATAAAAATCTTTAAATAAATAAATAAATTCAGAACAGAGGGAAGCAGACCATCCTTGCCTGCAGCTATCTCTCCCAGCCCTCTTACCACTCCCGGTCAGCATCCCCATGTCAAGCCCATCTGCACGGAGATCTCAGACAGGACAGAGAAATTTGGGCTTCTGCACTACCTGCCAGAGGGCTGACTGCTTCCAGCTGTTCCCTTGGTCCAGGCAAAGGTAGCCCTGGAAGAAGCGAAAGGTAGTCCCTCTTGTTTCCACAGTGTCACAGCGCAAATATGGGAAATGTGGGTGGTGGGGAATAAAACAGAGCCCAATTTATAGACAAAGTTTTAAATCATGCCTATCTCATAGGCAAGACCTCCTAAATCCAACCCTATCACAGAGAAATAAACACTAACAATGCAAAGCAGATGCATTTCCAAATGACTTCATATCCTGGTATTTTCTCACTGAAGAGACAGTCATGGATCTAGTCAACTTCCACTTTTTTTTTTTTTTTACAAAAATGCTTGAACGACTTTAGCTATGAATAAGAAGAGGTGAAGTGTATTTACTTGGGATAATATTTGTTCAGTCCTTGAATGTGACTGTGCAGAGGAAAAAGAAAAAACTACAAATGCAAGGATGTATCCAGATGGCTTCTGCCATCCAACACTCCCCCACTGATACAGACAGAAACATTGGATCGCGTGTCAGGAAGAAAAACAAAATCAGAAAACCCTCGCAGTGTGAGATTAGGAGGATCTTCAGTCTGTGTGAAAAACCTTCTTCTTATGGACTTCTTGACTTGTTTCGATCTCTTCAAGAGCGGCAGTTATAAAGACAGTTCGTAGGGATAGAATTAGCAAAGATTCTGTCCCTTCGTTGTCTCTTCCTGTTACATACCATCTCCCCTCCCTCTAACGTGAGTGGTAAGGGGAAAATATTTATTATCCACCTTCTAGGATGGTTGTCAAATCTTAAATGAGATAGACCATATAAAGTGCCCGGTACTGATACATCACTCTTTCAAAAATCAGTGTTTTGTCCTATACCCCAATGTTCATAGCAGCAATGGCCACGATCGCCAAACTGTGGAAAGAACCAAAATGCCCTTCAACAGATGAGTGGATAAGGAAGATGTGGTACATCTATACAATGGAACATTATGCCTCCATCAGAAAGGATGAATATCCAACTTTTGTATCAACATGGACGGGACTAGAAGAGATTATGCGGAGTGAAATAAGTGAAGCGGAGAGAGTCAATTAGCTTATGGTCTCACTTACATGTGGAGTATAAGGAAAATCATGGAGGGCATCGTGAGAAGGAAGGGAAGGGCGAATGGGGGGAAGTCGGAGGGGGCGATGAACCAGGAGAGACTGTGGACTCTGAGCAACAAACAGGGTTTTGCAGGGGAAGGGGTGGGGGGGTGGGCGAGCCTGGTGGTGGGTATTGAGAAGGGCACGTATTGCATGGAGCACTGGGTGTGGTGCATGAACAATCAGTCTTGTAACAGTGAAAAAATAAATATATTTGGGGGAAAAAATTGGTGTTTTGTGAAAAAAAAAACTTTCTAAAAAATTCCTTCAAAGGAAGGCTAATACTGTATTGAATCCACGAAGGTGGCTGTTTTGAAACCATGCCTTCTTGGGCCCTGCATTTTTGTGAGGAGGAACCATAGGGACAGTCCGGGGCAGGTGGTGTCGAAGAATGGTGATATGTTATGCACATAGACTTCTCTTTGAAAGCCATTTTGGAAAAAAAAAACAAAACTATGGTCAACAAATCTATAATTTTTTTTAAAGATTTTATTTATTTATTTGACAGAGAGAGAGAGACAGCGATAGAGGAAACACAAGCAAAGGGAAAGGGAGAGGGAGAAGCAGTCTTCCTGCTGAGCAGGGAGCCCGATGCAGGGCTTGATCCCAGGATCCCGGGATCATGACCTGAGCCGAAGGCAGAGGCTTAAGCATCTGAGCCACCCAGGCGCCCCCAAATGTATGATTTTAATGTCAGCTTTATGAATGTAGCCCTGTACCTTGGACTCTAGTGCCCAGAACTGTGCTTCTAACAAAGTAGGGGGCCCAGGACATACACGTCAAAAGAAAGACTAAAAAGGAGCCCTAGGTGACGCCTCTGGGACACAGTATAGAACTCTTTTTAATTTCTTCTAGTGTAAAAAAAAAAAATTAACTGAATTTTTAAAAACCTGATCTACCCATTTCACTACATTTCCACACCTTTTTTTTTTTTCATTTTTGTGTGTTTTAAAACAAATGAGCCATTCATTTATTTTCTAATTCTTTGGAGAAATATTTAATGAACTACTGTATCATCCCATCTCTAGGCACTGGGAATTTAAAGATCACCCTGTCTCTGTCTACAAACTGCTTAGAGTCAAAAGGAAAAGGCACAAATATCACTATGGATAGAAGGCAACAATGCTATAATGAAAGAACAAACAACTGCTAAAGAAGGAGACATTCAATTCACCTAAAGGTGCTCAGAAAAGGCTTCCCAAAGGAGAGAACACTTAATCTGGGT
This sequence comes from Nasua narica, assembly GCA_028533885.1. NCBI lineage: Eukaryota > Metazoa > Chordata > Mammalia > Carnivora > Procyonidae > Nasua > Nasua narica. The sequence continues at coordinate 8,103,392 of CM052814.1, read as the reverse complement.
TACAAAGGATAAAGAGGATTTTCCCATTCATTATGTCCTTAAGGCAAATTATTTAGTCCATCGTGAGAATAAATCTGTGGCTTAGTGAAGTGCTTTATAATAAGGTTCGTGGTATGTAAAAGATAACAGGGAGTGTGATGGAGACAACTGTCCCAAACTCCTAAAATTCTGGGATGATGCACGCACCTTCTGGTGGTGTTCAATCCTTGCTGGCAAGGTATGGCTAGAAAGCAGTGGGCTAATTGTAATAATCACCACAATCCAGCCAGACATTATTTCCTTAAAGCAATCAATGATTGCCTGAGATGTGCTGAGCTCTGTGGAAGCGAGAGATGAACAAAGACCTATTAAATCATCCTGGCTGCTCCCTCTGGAGGCCACGTTAAGATCAGATTGGGTCATGCTATCTGCCTTTGCTCTAGACTCAGTATAGTCAACCCGGGGCGAGAGGCAGAGATGTGACCTGGACGGCTGTGATTCGCTTCCTCAGTGTTTTGCGTAGAAAACTCTGTACAACCTTGATCAGCAGGATTCTATTTCTCTCTTGGTTCTGAAGAAACTGTTGCCCAATTTATTTTAAATGAAAAAATACTCAGGTAGAAATATAAAAATATGCACATCTTTAAATTGTGCCTTTCGGAGGCTGTTTGCTTCTCAGTAAGGGAGTTTCAATGCGGGATTTCCTTTTAATAAAGTGCAGAAGCGTTTACAAATACTGTGCAAAAATTGTGCTCATGCGATTATTCTTGCATTGTCTTACTGCTTAGTTTTGCCTTGTCTTAATACTCACAATCTTCTATGCCTTTACCACTTGCCCAAGTAACCACGCTTGCCATCCTGAATCACCCATTCTAGCCTTGGAAGAATATTTAGCTCTTACACAGGTCGGAAGGAACCTCCTCACTCTGTTCACTTATGGGTCATTCATGGACTTCCTAGGATTCTTTGTCATGTTTCTAGCAAAACAAGACAACACATACACATACACACACACACACACACACACACACACACACACACACACACTAACACACCATCTAATTTACTTACAAAGTGGCTTGTGTTGAATTTGTTCTCTTACTGGTTTCCAGGACTCAGCAATTGTCCAAGTTAATTCAGGTTTCTGGGAAGAGTGATTTTATTCCTTTGATGCTTAGAGGAAGGCACAGCCGAATTGGCACCACCAGAAAGTAGAGTAATATGCTGAAAACCAAGCCTCCCATTCCCAAAGTGAAGGAGTTACATAGCTGCCACTGCCCCAAAACAAGGCAGAATCATCCAGAATTTGGACAAACTTGGTTCAACCTGGCTATATTTTTCTTCTCTCCCCAACATCTCCCACACAGTTTTCATGGTTTCTGCAGGTAAAATGAAGTCTTGCCTAATATAAAATTACATAAAATACATCAATAACAGAGGCTGTGTGGAGAAACTAAGAAGCCTAGCTAGTTTCCTTGCTAAAACCTAAGAAGTCCTCGCTATTAAAACAAATTGGGGACCATTCTTCAATCACTCATTCACCAAACGTTATTGACCACTTTCTGTATTCACTAAGAAGTGTCTTTCTGACTTACATTATTCCCTTTTCAACCCGTGTGCCACATTGTGGCATTCCCATCAACAACCAGAGGGCCCCTTCAGAGGAGAAATTGCAAACAGATAGCTCATTGGATTATCTGATTCAGAGATTAGTTTTGTTTCGCTCACTTAAATTTCTTCCAATCGAATCTATTTCTAAAATGCTAGATTTGGACCATTTCACATGAACATCAAGAACAAAAACATTTGTGTTTTCAGGTTCCATTGAAAAACTAAAACTCCAGAAATGCTGGGCATGTCTCCCTATGGCAATGGTGGTTACAATCTTCCACCCATGGCCTTCTCGAGGTGGATCCTTTGCTCTTCCATCTGCCACAGGGGCTGGTATCACCCCTCAGGAGACTGCCTGAGGCATTCGAGTTTATGACACTTGCTCATTTCATCCAAGAAAGTCCTGCCTGTGAGGAAGAGGTAGGAAGTCTAGAGAAACCAAAAGAATAAAGGAACTGAAAGAAAAAAAGCAGGGGAAAAGGTGACCGGGGAGAAATACAGGGTCAAATTCCACCCTATTCATTATTGTACGAGGTTTATCACCTCCAACAAACACCAAGTAAGGAGATGTCTTTTCCTCAGACTTCACTTGGAGATCTAATAACAGCCATTTGGGACCACGGAAGAATCAGTTCCATCATCTCACTGTCAGACAAATCATTGGAGGCAGTAACAGTTTTCCCAAGGTGGCATGATCCAGGCAAAGTCGTGATATAGGTCAAATTTGACTTGAGGCAGTGGTGGACAGAACTTCCCGATTTCCTGGTGTTCACAGCTTCGTGTAATCCCTTTCTCTGCAGTGTGAGAGGGAGCTGTGACTTGCTCCTAACAAAGAGAACATGGCCGAAGTATGGGTACATGACTCCTGTGATTGCATTATGATACATAAGACTCAGTCTTGGCAAATTGGAGCTAACAAAACTCCTTGATAAAGTAAACCATCACATCAGGGGAGCCCATGTGGCAAGAAACTGTGGTTGGCCCCTGGCCTCTGAGAATAGTCTCCAAGCAACAGCCAGCAAAACTTAGGGCCTTCAGTCATACAGTCACAAGGAAATAAATCCTGCCAACAAGGTAAATGAACAAGGAAGTGAATTCTTCCCCATTTGAGCCTCCAGATGAGAACAGCCTGGCGAATACCTTTCTTCCAGCCTTGTCAGAGCATAAACAGAGCATTCAGCTAGTTGTTCCCAGATTTCTGACTCACAGCTGTTCCCAGATTTACTAAGGGAGATAATAAATATGTGTTTATTACCACTAAGTTTATGGTAGTTTTATCATACAGCATCAGAAAATGAATATAGTGCCTTCTACCTTCCATTTACTTTCTCTTTTGCTATGGCTCCTCTTGCATCTGTCCAATGTGTACATGAATTACTCATCTTCCCAGTAACCCCATCCCTGTCCCTTACAAGGTCACCACACAATGTATTCTTCAATATACTTTATTGTTTGAAGTGCTTGCCTCAACCCTTCCTCCTTTCCATTTAATCTCTACATGTTTATACATTTACCAAAATGCACCTGTCCCCACTCTTTTGTGTAGTAATTTTTATTGCTTCTGTAACACATTACCACACATTTGCTGGCTTAAAAACAACATAATTTGTTATTATATAGTTCTATAGGTAAGAAATACAAAATGGGCTAAAACTAACGTTTTGTCAGAGCTATATTATTTTCCAGAGGCTTTAGGGAAGAATCCACTGCCTTGCCTTTTCCAGCTTCTATGGAGCCCCATGCTTCTTGGCTTATGACCCCATTCCTCCTGCATTATTGGCCTGGGTCCTCCTCACATTGCCATCTCTCTTCTTTTTTTTTTAAGATTTTATTTATTTATAAATAAATAAAAGAGAGTGACCATAAGTAGGCAGAGAGGCAGGCAGAGAGAGAAGCAGGCTCCCTGCCAAGCAGAGAGCCCAATGTGGGGTTCAATCCCAGGACCCTGAGATCATGACCTGAGCCGAAGGCAGAGGCTTTAACCCACTGAGCCACCCAGGTGCCCTGTCTCTTCTGCCTCCCTCTTCCAATTATAAGAGCCATTGTGATTTTATTGAGCCTGTTTGGGGAGTTCAGGATAATCTCTTTATCTCAAAGTCAGCTGATGAGCAATCATAATTCTATCTGAAAACTTTCTTCCCCTTTGTTAGGTAGCCATGTAAGATATGGGGTTTAGGATGTGAACGTTATTGTGGGAATGGCTGGGGGGGGGGGGGTTCTGCCCACAACATTTTGTGAAAACTGTAAATTTTGAAAAAACAATCTGTGGGACTCACTGAAGCCCTAGTGCTGATAATTGATTGTGGGTTGACCTTCCCAGGGGAATTTGTGCCCTAAGGAGACCTCTTCAAAATACACAGAACTTTAATATCTAAGGAATGTCTCCTATAGGGGGAATCTTCTGGCATTGGGGCAAGTCTGTGACAGATATATTTCAAGCAAGGGGGCATTTAATGGTTCACAAATCACATCATAAAAATGACTGCTTACCCTACCTTCTTGTAAAAATATTTCGCATTGAGGTCTTCATGATCCTCACCACTATTAATGTGCTGTCATAGTCTAAAGAGGTTAGTGGTGGGCTCCAGTGATGAGGTAGTTAGATGAGAAACCAGGGACTATACTGCCCTGGGGAGGGAGGAAATGCTGTAAACCATTCAGCTGTTGTAACACCCAAGTGGCAGTCAAATTCAGGGGCTCAGTTTTGTGACTCCCCAGCAGGCATAAATTGTCCTGATGGGAGCTCCAAATTTTCCAATAAATCTCCAAACAAAATTAATTTTAATGGCTTTCACTAGCCTTAACTGTACTGTTACTATTATTGTATATGCTCCTTTTGTGAGGTTGATGAGAAAATAGTTTTAGAGAAACCAACAGGCAAACGAGGGATATGATAGGTCCAAAATATTTGGAAATGAATTGTCTATATGCCTTTTTATTTGTATTGCTGAGATTAAAAATAGGGCAATGGTCTATTATAAATGATTGTGGCATATATGCATATTCTGAGATAAGACCAAGAATCATAGATTCTGATTTTTTCTCTTCAAAATGCTGTTTCTTTCCCAATAGACACACACTCAAGAAACACACACACACATACACACACACACACACACACACACACACTATATATATATATACACAGATATATATTGTATCTGTGTTTCCCTGGCCTTCTAATTCATAGTTCTGAGAACTGTCCTGTAGGTCACTGTCACTGTTTCAACTCGTTCATTTCTTTTTTTTTTTTTTAAATCTGGCCATGGTTGTCAAGAGGAAATTAATCTTTTGCAGCCAAATGAAATTTGGGCTTCCCAGCACTAGCCACTAATGAAAAATGCATTAATGGCAAGCATCAGAAAAACCCCTGGCTCTCAGTACCAGAGGGTACATTTAAATAATTCTATGAATATAGATCAATAAAACTAATTTACTTATAGCCTTTGTGTGCAGTATTCAAATCTGAATAAAAGTCATTTGTATTACAATGTTTTGTATTAATTTGAGGTATCTATTGTTTTACATATTAAATTAATCTTGCTCTTTAGACAGAACTTCATAGATGATATTAAAATACGAGGCCTGGGATTTGATATTAGTAATGGTGTGATTTCATAATTCAGCGTGGTTTGCTTGGATGTCATTTGAAAGGCTGGAGAGGTCCCAGAGGGCCAGCTCTCAGAGGCCAGGGTTAAGCTGGAGAGAGAGCAGAGGCCTTTAATATTCAAGGATGTAGCATACCCACAGCGGTGCCCCAAGGCCCACTGGGAGTGTGGGGGTTTGGAATGGGAGCCTGCAGAGTAGGGGTGTGGGAACTGCGTTCATAAGCACTTGAGTGTTCAGAGCATGAACGGACAGCTACAGAATGTGAATATCTTGATGCCAGTGCCTGGACCAAGACATTGCTTCCTGTTTCAGTGAAGATCATAATTTATCACCTTCAAGTACTTATTTACTCAATGCCTTCTCTTCACTAGGTGCATAGACACTGAGAGGAAATGACCCAAAATAAGATTTTAAGAGCTTAAAATGGACACAGGCCAATCATTAGGCAAGTGTGATTCAATGAGATTGAAAAGTACTGCACCAGGAATAAGTACTTGGTGCCCTGAGACCCCCTTAATATCCTCCCTTAATATCCTCAGGAGGCTAGTGTTTTGCTGGATTTATTTGGCCATGGAATCCTCTAAATACACACACACACACACACAGAGCTCTTCATATCCTTTTAAACTCTGTTCCTACATAATTATGGATATAAAGCAATGACACAGTTATCCAAGAGGCAGCAAAAAAGATTAGACATTCAACCCAACCCCATCTCCTACAAGAAAAAGAAAGCCAAATATCCTCTCCCTCTCTAACCCCTGCAGCACTACCTCCACAGACTTCTCCTTGCTCTACGCCTTCTGAGTCTTCTCAGTCTTTGAGCCAAATCCTGCAAGGGCTTCCTTAAATGGTAGTTGTGACATGACCGGGAGCTCAAAATAAACAAAGAAGAACTTCCTGAGGACCAGTGGTCACAATACTTTCAGTTATTTTTGCTTGAAATAGTGTAGGGATTGTTGTTAGTCAGGTAGTCTAGCTATGCATCATCTTCTACAGGAATACAATTGTTTCAATGCCTCTCTCTGTTTTAGTTATGATGAGAAGTGGAAGTGAGTTTTGTAAAATGCAGGGTTTTCAACACATTTAAAGCACTATTATTATCATTTTTGACAAGAAATCATCAAGAGAAGAAAGGGCCCCTCTCAGCCCACTGTTCTTCTAGGATTCTTGGGACAGTGGAGAAGATGAGAAGCTGGCACCTCCATGCTTGTCTCACCTCCACATCCTGGGGATTAGTCAAGGCTGTCTAGAGAAGTGCATTAGAAGAAGCGAGAGCAAGTGTCTGCACTCTGTGTTCTTAGTGGTATGAGAGATCACACCGTGGCTTCTTGGAGCCTCAGTTTGCTTTTCTGTGATATGAGGAAATTAGTGATTGCCAGGGTTACCTCACAAAATTATCAAGAGGACAAAAATTAGAAATGAGATAATGTGTGTGCAAGAGACTTGTTTTGTATCCTAGCATATGGCCTTATCCTGGGGAATGTTTCATTATTCAAGAAAAATGTGTATTCTACTTCTATTGGTTAGAGTGTTCTATGAATACCTGATGGTTCTCATTGGTTTATAGTTTTGAGTCTTCTGTTTTCTTATTGATCTAATGTTTAGTCCCATTTGTCATTGAAAGTGAGGTCTCCAACTATTAGTGAAGTTCCCAGTCATTATTGTTAAAATTGTTTCTCCTTTGAATTCTGTCAATTTTTGTTTCATGTATTTGGAGCTCTGTTGTTAGGTGTGAGTATGTTTACAAAGTTCTAACTCCCTATATATTGACCCTATATATTGACTCTCTATGTATCTAACTCCCAATATATTGACCCTTTTATCATTATGAATTGTCTCTCTTTAGTAACTTTTTTGTTTCAATGCCTATTTAGTCTGATATTTTGCCATTCTTTTACTCCGAACTTTTTTTGTATCTTTGAATGTAAAGTATGTCTCCTATAGACAGCACAAAGTAGGACCTTGTGTTTTTTAGGCATCTGATAATCTTATCTTTTTGATTGGATTGTTTAATCCATTCACATTTAATATAATAGATACAGTTGGATGTAAGTCTGTCAGGTGACTTACTGGTTTCTATAAATCTCATGTTTTGTTTTTTGTTTCCTATATTCTTCCTTTACTTTTTTATTTTGCATCAATTCAATATTTTCTAGAATAATATCCTAATTCCCTTAATAATTTTTTAACTATTTTTTTATGTCATCCTATACTTTCTCATAGACAGCAATTACCTGGGTCTTGTGAGGTTTTTTTTTTTTTCAATCCATTCTGACGATCTCTTTTAATTGCAGTGTTTAAGCCATTCACATCTAGTGTAATTAGGAATACAGTCGGTTTTCTGTTTTCCTAATTTCTATTTTTCAGTTTGCTATTTTTCTAATATATTATTTGTTCCTCTTTTCCTCTGTCCTTATCTTCTTTGAAAAAATTGGTATATTGTGGGAATTTTTCTCTTCAGTATTGGCTTATTGGTTACACCTCTTTTATTTTTTCTTGTGGTTGCTCTAGGGTTTATAATATATTGTTGTAGTTTATCAAATTATATTATACCACTTTGTGTATATGATAAGAACATTACAACAGTATATTTTAATTTACCTCTTCCAGCCCTTAACTTTTATAGATCTTACTCTGATGTGAATTATAAACCTCCAAATTCATTACTATTTTTAGTTTACATAGTCAATTATCTTTTGAAGTGATTAAGGTGAGTTGAAATGGTTTCTACACTTATTCACAGGTTAACATGTCCAGTGCTATTTATTTTTTTGTATAGATGTGAGTTGCTTCTGATATTTTTCTTCTGCTTAAAGAAGTTTTTTTTTTTTTAACCTTTCCTGAGGTACAGATTGATTGATGATGGGTTCTCTTATCTTTTATTAATCTTACAGCACCTTCATTTTTCTATCTTTATTGAAAGATATTTTTACTCAGTAGAGAATTCAGAATTGATTTTTTTGTGCCAGTATCATACTGTCTTGATGACTACAGTTTTGGAATTTAGCTTGAAATCCAGAATCATGATGTGTCCAGTTTTGTTTTCCTTTTTCAGAATTGCTTTGACTGTTTGGAGTCTTTTGTGATTTCATAAAAATTTTAGGATTGTTTGTTCTAGCTCTGTGGTGGTATGTATACGCTGGTGGTATACATACAATGGTATATTATTCAGCCATCAAAAAGAATGAAATCTTAACATTTGCAATGATATGGACAGAGCTAGAGTGCATTAAGCTAAGTGAAATAAGTCAGTCAGAGAAAGACAAATACTGTATAATCTTGCTCATATGTGGAATTTAAGAAAGAAAATAGATGAGCATCTGGGAAGGGGGAAAAGAAGAAAAGGAGAGAGGAAAACAAGCCATAAGTGACTCTCAGTGATAGAGAACAAACTGAGGGTTGATGGAGGAGAGGTTGGTGAGGGATGGGCTAGATGGGTGGAGGGTATTAAGGAGGGCACTTGCTCTGATGAGCACTGGGTGTTATATGTAAGTGATGAATCACTGAATTCTACTGCAGAAACCAATATTGCACAGTATAGTTACTAAGAAAATTTAAATTAAAAAAATAAAAATAAATTGATTTTTTAAAAAATCTTACAATTACTAAAAACCAAACCTCTTTTTCTTCTGGCTTGCATTATTTCTTACAAGAAGTTAGCTATCATTCTTATCACTGTTATTCTGTCCACTTTGTACATATGTATCTTTTTTCCTCTGGCTGCTTTTAATATTATCTTGACATTTAAATCATTTTATTTTTCTCTTTCTTCTTGGTTTTTAACCACCTACTTGTTTGATGTGAATTTTTAAAAGTTGATACCATATGAGTTTGGTCAAGGTTTTAGATATGTGAGTTTATAGCTTTCATCAAATTTGTAAAAGTTCTGGCCATTATTTTTCACATATTTTTCCCTCCCCTCTCTCTTCTGCTCTTAGGAATCCACTCGCACCTATTTTGAATCATTTGATATTTTCACACAGTTACTGGATCTGTTCTTTTTATCTTTTTTGTTTCTTTTCCTCTTTGGGCTTCATGTTAGTTTCTTTCACTATGCATTTACCTCCACTAACATTTCCTTCTGCAATGCTTCCTATGATGTTAATCCATTACATTTAATGTATTTTTAATTTCTAAATTGTGCATTTTATCTCTAGGATTTTCATTTGGGCCATTCTTGTACATATCCATTTTTTTCTTATCATGGTCATATTTTACTTTACCTTCTTTAACAAATGAAGCATATTTATGATATCTGTTTTAAAACCTTTTATTATTTACTCCCATTATTTCTCTTTTCTGAATCTGTTTCTATTGATTGATTATCTCCTTGTATGATCATATTGTCTTGCTTATATGCATGCCTTGTCATTCTTGTTTGGATGCCAGACATTGTGAATTTTATGTTGTTAGTGCTGGATTTTGTTGCTGTTGCTGTTCCTTTAATGGTTTAAGACTTTGTCCTGGAAGGCAGTTAAATTACTTATTTTTAATTTGATCCTCTTGAGTCTTACTTTTACACTTTGTTAAGGCAGGCCAAGGGCATTCTTTAGTTTAGAGCTATTTATTCCCACTAACAAGGCAATACCTTTGTGAGTACTCTGCCAAATGATCCATGTTTTATGAGGTCTTTCCACTCTGGCTCTTAAAAATACAAGCTATTCCCTACTCTCTGTGTGCTCTAGGAATTGTTCAGCTTACTATTTGCCCATGGTTCTTTGGCTGTATACTATAGTAGTTTTTTGTTTTGTTTTGTTTTGTTTTGTTTGTTTTTCTCATGTGTCCACCAATTACTACTCAATCGATGACTCAAAGAGACCCCTCTTCAGATTTCCAGAGCTCTCCTGGTAAAATTCTTTCTTCTCTGCTACTCTATTCCAAAAGTTCTAGCCACTGGAGCTTCCCTGCAAGACTACCAGGTTCTATTTGGGTTCTTCTACTCTATCCTATGTCCTAGGAACTCCAGGTAGTAAGATGCGGCAACATAGAACTTCTGTTGCTTGTTTCTCATATATCAGGGAACACAGTCCTGCACTGTCTATTTTCCAAGGACTAAAAAAGTTGCTTCATATTTTTTTCTAGTTTTCTGCTTTTTTAAGCTGGAAAGGTAATTACGTTCTCTATTACTATATCATAGCTGGATGTGAAATTCCATATTTTTATTTCTGGTATCTACCTTAGACAAAGTAATTCATCTCTATGAGCCTTGGTTTCCTCTTTTATAAATTGGGAATAACATTTCATAATATTATTGTGAATAATATATTGCTATGAGATAAATAATCGTAGTATTTCTCATTTCTCTTTCTTTTGATAATCAAGAGATACAGTACTCCTCTGTACTTATCCAAATCACTTCCCATTCTAGCAAAAGTTATTAAAAGCATATTTTTTCCTTCCTTAACAATGGCCCTGCCAAGCCTAGCCTAAAGGAATCTCTCTTTTCTCTTAAATATTTCAGCAATTATTGTCTATACAATTTGTTCGGTAATTAATCATAGATGCCCTTTAATAACATAGCTCCTCTTATCTAGAAATGCTATTTAAATCCTTTATTGTTGGATATTATCTAATGCTTACAAGTATCTCTTCCCAACAAGACATACGCTTCCATGAGGACAGTTGACCCATCATAAATGTATCAGTATTCCCTATAGCTCCTGAATCAGTGCCTAGAACATAGTAGGAGTAGAATTATTAATTTAGTTTTAATAATATGTGGTCAAGGTAGCTATTTATTCCCCAATTTTCCCCCACCCCTTTAACTTTTCCCTATGTTACCCTTAAGGACTTAAAATTTTATCCTGAAAAAAAAGCACCATGTTAATAATATGAAATTTACACATAACTCACAAGAAAGACTCTTCTTCCCCTCTCTAAATTACCCTAAATGATCAACTTCTGATCTTTTCACTCTGAGCCCCATTCTTTGGCATTCTTCAAAGAAAATAATAGATAATGTGAAGACCATAGAACCACAGGAGAAGAATATATGAGAACACATATGCCGCTTAAAGGACCTATAAGTCCTCATGAATGAGTAGTCACGTCCAGCTTGACTCTGTACCTTGCATGGAGCATGGGGTCTGGCATTTCCATTTATACAATATGAGACTCCCAAATCAAGAGGTCAAACATCAGGGAGATAAACATCTATGTTTGCAATTTCTTGGTTATGGTCAAAGCTAAATCATGTGCTCAGTTTGAGTTGTAGGATTTACTGTGCTCTATTAATATTAAAGAGAGCTTTTTTCTTCCCCCAAAACCCATCTTTATCTCATAAGCTTGAAATCCTAATGATAAGCCAAACACATTAGAAGTCATCCACAACATTCTTTGGAGGAGCAATTGGTACCTGATTTTGCTTTCTTTACCTTATGACCATGCATCATTTTCCCTTGAACTGGAAATTCCCAAGGAGAAATGACATTTTAATGAATAATGGTGTGGATTTGAAAACCTATTTCATCTCAGTAACTTCCTCAGAAATTACTGTTTGCTAGTCATATGATGTTTGCTAGTCATAAGATGGCTGGTATGACTGAAAATTCCCGCACACTTGCTCAAATCTGAAATACTCCTGCATTCTTATGGCCTTGGCACAAAATCCAGGTACATATGATCATAATCCGATTACAATTATATAGGAGACTAATGGAGTTTAAGGAATCAAAATCCATTGTTCTGAACTTGAAGGTTGGTTCAAGTCTCTTCCTTTGAAGTAAATAAAAGTGAGGGAGCTATTCTTTCCAGTGCCTGGAACCTGAGGCATTATGTGGAAAAGAACTCTGAGTACCATGAATCATTAGCAGAAGGAGAATGAAAACAAGAAACTTTTATTTCTATCTCATTGTCTCACCAGATCTAGATAATCTTTTGCTAAGGGAAACTGTGAAGTACACTGAATATCTAGTGTCAGTCAAGAATGTTCCTTTCTTCTGTCTCAGATACTCAAAACCACATGTCTTTTCTCCTCTTGTCCATGACTTAGTATCTAAAAGACGGATAGTTTTGGGTGCCTGGGTGGTTCCATCAGTTAAGCATCTGCCTTCAGCTCGGGTCATGATCCCATGGTCCTGGAATCGAGTCTCGCATTGAGCTCTCTGCTTACCAGGGACTCTGCTTCTCCCTCTGCCCCTTGCCCTACCCATGCTTGCTCTCTCTCTCTCTCTCTCTCTCTCTCTCTCTCTCAAAAATAAAAAAATAAAATCTTTAAATCAGGCGACATTAAAAAAAATTATTTAGTCACCAATTATTCAGCTTTCCTCCTTACCCTTTCCTTAACATTGACAAAGACTTCACCAGTCTAGAATGGAGTTCTTTCAAGATTACATATAAAAAAATAAATTAATTAAATTAAATTTAAAAGATTACATATAAAAATTTAGGATCACAGAGGCTTTCTCTTAGTTTGTAACCCCAAGTCACTACGACCACTGCCCACTCCCACTTCTCCTGAAAGTGATCCATTCAGGGTAATCCATGAGCATTAGCAGCCAGAGTTCTCTTTCAGGAGGCACCGGTAAACCAAGCAGAAATGGTTCATCTCACACCAACACAGCCAGGAGGGAGCCTGCTATTTCACATTTTTCACTCAAAGTAGCAGTCTTTATAAAAAAGCCTCTCCTGGTGTCCTCCTCCACGTCTTCGTTTGCATGATGGCTCCTTTGTCCTTTCCTTGACCTGTTCTCTGGGATAAATGACCACAGACTAGGATAGCTGCTTCCTGTGTGAGTTAATCTGCTTCACAGGGGAAAGAAGAGAAGGCAGAGCTGTGTCTGGTTGAATCCTTTTCTACTTTCATTTTTCACTAGCACTGAACCCCTACCTCTGGCTTCCCAAGGGTAAGCCCTGCTTTCCCTCCATGGTTGGTACCCAATCCAGCCTCCCTTCCCTGGCCTTTCAGCTCCCCATTAACACAGAGAGCCCCTCATGTTTCAGGAAGTTTGTGAGAGCAGTTGGAGAGGTGAATTGTGCTTCCTGACAAGTATGCAAAGCATTCCATGATATACTGGATCTGGAAGCCCCTATTATAGGAGATTTACTAGTCTGTTCTAAGGTTGCACTCCAGGTTGAAATTGGCTGACAAGGTCTCAGCTTGGGTAAGATTTATTCCTCCATATTAAATTATTTTTTTAATTAGTTCAATGCCCTGGTCATTTCTAAACCAAAAAAATGTGAAATAAATAAGTTCCTGAAGTAAAAAAGAAACAGACCATAGTTTGAGCAAGTTGTTCCATTTATGCAAAACATCTGCAGCCCCCAAGTCCTTAAGCCCTGCCACACATTGGCTTAACCAGGAGCCACTTAAACCTAGATCTTCACAAATTAATTCTTATTGCTACCAGTCTTCTTGGTCTCTGCTTGCATTTCCACACTCCCCCCTCTCTTTTAGGCAAGTATGAAGTGCATGTAAAATCTTGTGCAGGAAGGCAGAAACTGGGCCTTTTCATTCTATCTGAAATCCTTTCCACATCCTTGGTTCAGTGAGTAGATGAGCGTGGGAGAGGTCGGTGGAGGGTGTCTGTGCCTGGCAGATTGTGGGAAGGAGGTATTATTGCCCGCGCACATGCACACACAGACATACACAAACCCCAGATGGTAACTAGATGAGGAAAAGGAGCCAACAACACCACGAGTTATTTTGGGAACAAAACTAGGAATCTGCATATGGCTAGATTTTTCATTCCTAAATGTTGCTCTTGCATATGACAAGCTCCTTGGTGGGGTAGAAGCCAGTCCATTGATCAATTAAAACCAATTTCCTAGCATCTAATGCTCTGGAGGTAGAAAGAAGGAGGTGTGTGGTCCTTTTAAAAGGTCCATGATACTGCAAATGCCCCATAAGAGACTGTTATTTCCCCCCAAAACTTCTTCCCAGGAGATATGCAAGGACCAGTAATGGCAGAAAATAGCTAAAAATCAAATAAAATTGCTGGAAGGTAGCAGTTTCTTTCAGGCTTTGGTGGCTGGTTGGCTGTGTTGATTATGAGATATTGCTGGGGAGAAAAAGTCCTGTACTTGCTTTGCTTTGTGCCACATTCACCAGCTGCACCCTGAACTGCCCTGGTCAACGGATTCACAATCTCACTGCTGTTTGGTGGGGGGAGTGGGGAGAGTGTAAATGGCACAACACACAAATTCTTTATGAGTCCTGTGACCACTGCACAACTCCAAACACAACACTGGGTAAAGAGTAATTTATTAATATCTTTATGTACACAAAGTATTATTATCCATGAGTGAATACGTAAGAAAACTACCACCTATCTCTTTTGCTCCCACTCCATCTTTCCAACCCATCAGCAAACATCTCTTGAGGGTCCCTTTGGAAGGAATGCTGGAGTTTCAGGAGTAATCTTACTTTTCAATGGCAATATTTGTCTGAAATGCAATGGAAAACTTTTTTTTTTTCGTACTGTTGTTTGAAAGACTTGCTGCTTCCATGACTGGGAACAGACTTTCAAACTAAGAAATAGTTAGGGTTTTTTTTCTTCTTTAGCAGGAGAGAGAATACCACTGAAATAATGCGCCAAAATCTGTGCCAGGAACCGGGCACATAAAAGTGATGAAGACACAGTCACTGATCTCAAAGAGCTCACAGTCTAGAGATGAAGACAGGCACATAAATAATAATTACAAGGCAGTGTATTAAGTGGTTTACCAGATGCAAACATTTGATGCTATAGGAGCACAGGGGAGTGAGTCATGAATCAGATTAGGGGGTACAGTAATGGTTCCTGCCTGGTTCTATAACCTTGGAGTGAGGTTTAGTTGAGTGCTTGCATAATAAACTCTCACTGATCTTCTGTAAAACTTTGGGATGGCATGGCATGAACAAGGTTTTGCATATTCTTTACAACAATGTCAT
The DNA here is from genome assembly GCA_028533885.1 of Nasua narica. Taxonomy (NCBI): domain Eukaryota; kingdom Metazoa; phylum Chordata; class Mammalia; order Carnivora; family Procyonidae; genus Nasua; species Nasua narica. The sequence continues at coordinate 8,088,319 of CM052814.1, read as the reverse complement.
AACACGCATCTATTGCTTTATCTGGCAGGTGTACCCTTTTCTTTTGAGAACAGCACCCCCTTTGGACAAGGAAATATTGATCCCCTACTCTTAGATTGTGTGATTCTACTAAGTGTAGTTCATCAGAACACTACTTACAGAGTCCCATGGTTCCTCAGGTTGAAACCTTGGGAAGTTAAGCAGTCCCTCTTGAGTGGAAAGACTTTAAATGCAAGCCAATTGATATGTTTCCAACTTTTGGAGAAAGTCAGTCTAAGAGAACGGAGCAGGGACAAAAAGAAACAAATGAGAAAGAAGACAAGAGAAAGAAACTAAAGGAGTCCACAGCCCAGGCTCTGATAATCCCTGAGCGCCCACTGCTCTCTACACTCCCTGCTGTGTGATGTTGGAGCTGAAACACTACACTTTTTGCCTTAATTTAAATAGATGTTCACTGTTTGTATTCAACAATAATTTAGATGACCAAGGGAATCAACACTAGAATTTCTCCAGAATCTATTAAGACTTGGTATGCTATCAAAGCGCTAATCTACAAGTGAAATCTGTTTCTGCAGACTTCAGTCACCTGGTGTTATGCCTTATGTTCCAGAGTAGACCAGGATTCCTGGCATGCTCCTACTCCAGGCTGTATTAAGCTACAGCAGATCACAACCAAGTCCTGGGTTAAGAATGCTTTAGAATTCAATAAGAATTGATGGGAATGTACCGTCTTATGAATTGTAAGCACAGAACCTCTCCTGAAATGTGGACCAGAGACCGAGTGTAACACCCTACTCCAAATATGTGGCTCTATCATAGAAATGGAACTTTCTCTCTAGCAATGACAGTGGACAGGTAGCTGAGGCAACTAATTGGACGCAGTTTGGGAAACTGGGGCTGGTCTTATTCACCAGAGGTTCAAGCGAAACCACCCAGGGCTAAAGTTCATCATTCACTCTCCCCAACTCGCTCTTCTTCTAGTATTCTTCATTTCAGGTGGTGGTACCACAATATCCCCAGTAGCACAAACTAAGAAATGAGGACTTTGTCACAGGTGGAGTTTTCTTCCTCAGCCCTGGTGTCTAACTATATCCCAATTAATTTTACCCTTCAAGTATCACTTCTTTCCATCTTTAGTACAAATGCCCTGGTTTAGACACACATTATATTTTACCAAATTGAGTTCAACATCCTTTTAACTGATTTACCTGCCTCTATTTTTTGTCCTTCTCTGCCCAATCTCTCACATAGCTGTCAGAGTGATTTGTTTGAAATGCAGATATGATCCTGTTACTTTCCTGTTGATAATTGTACAGGAGAGCCCTATCACCATAGAAGATGTAGTAATGAGTTAGCCAGTTCTTTCTTAAAGTGGTTGGTCTCTGGTCTGCTTCTGCCTATCTTTATGCCTCCATACCCTGCCACTCTCTGCTTCTACGTTTCCACTCCAACTGTGCTGGTCTTCTACCATTTCTTCTTCATGTTATTCTTCCTCCTTGAATACTCCTTGCTCAGGCTAGGGTTAAGATATTCAGAGACTGTAGGCATAGAAAAAATTAGGGTGCCCTCTGTAAAATTCATAATTTAGTAATATTAAAATATATGTTAACATTGTGTTGATTTCACTTTAATGACTTCCCCTCTCCTCCATTATATCAAATATCCAAAGAGAGTTTTGTAACATCTGGGGTATATTATAGTCTGGATTACATGGTAGAATAGGGGCTCCTAGTGGGTGCCCCACTAGTCACTTGGTGGATGAGACCTCTCAAGTCACAGCTTGCATGCCTTGCCCTTTCTCTTAGTAATAGACTCACATGTCTTCCTCTGATAATAACTTTCACCTCACTTGGGAAAGGAGGGTAGAAGCAGCATATGTGTGGAGGCTTCTTGATAATGCCATTGCCTGCCTAGAAGGATAGCTTGATTTTTTTCCCCAAGCAATTACTTAAATGGTGTTTTGGCCTCTTTTTCTCTGAAGCAGGACATAACCTTTATTGACATTGTGGCTGCTGCCACATCTGTTACGCTGACAGAGAGAAGGAGCTGGCCCGATCCTTATGATGGATTTGGTGTTGTCAAACCTTCAGCACCATTTGTCATGGAGCAAAAAGAAGCCTGTTGCTGGTGGAAGGTTCCCCAATCCCAGAAATATGGTGTGGGGGGAGGACTGTGCCCCTCCTCCTACCATCAAAGTCCTCATGTCTCCTATGAAGTGAACCAGAGAGAGATTCAGACTCCATTTCTGGAAAGAGTATCTCACTTTTACCAGCTGTTGAGCACAGGAACTGGAAGCAGCTCACAATACACTGAGAAGACGATGTCTGCTGTGCATGTGTTGAAGCTCTATAAATCTATCTCCTGGGGACAGATGAACACAAGAGGAAAATGAGAAAGAAAGTACCCAGGCAAGGCCTTCTGAATAGAGGGAGGAGATGGAGATCCATGTCAGTCCATGAACACTGTATGGCAGGGTTTGCAAGTTCACGGAGTGTATTGTGTAGAATGAGCTCTGTCTGTGCCCGCAGTTAGGACATCTCTACTCCAGTACAGAGTACTTTATGACTTAGCAATCTTAACCAGACTTGGCATTCAAAGGAGAGAGGCTGTAGCTACAGACCATACTGAACTGAGGTCCTCTGGAGGTAATAAAACACCGAGGAGATGCTATCTCATGGATTTGGAGCATGTCATTCCCTTGAAAGTCAAGGAGACAGCTGATTTAAAGTTTCCAGCTAGGTCACAGAAAAGTCAGTGGCGGCTGCTTCCAGCTGAGTTCAGAGTTTGAATATTTATGGTGTCAATCTGAAATCCAGATAACCACAACTAATATAAATCCATTAACTCCCCCTCCATGAGAAAAGCTTTTTGGCTGCTAATGCCTTGATTGCTCGGTTACTGCAGGACTGGCGTGTGGATTTCTTGCTTTGAACTTTCTTTTTCTTTTCTCTATCTCTCTCTTCTTCCCTCCCTTTCTCTGTGCATCTCTCTCTCCACACTACCCCTCCCTAGTGACTATGGACAGTTGTGCCAAGCTGCTGTGAGGTGGTTGAGGAAACTCCCCAGAAAAATCAGGCCGAGGCAGCAATGCTAGGAATGTCTGGTCTCCTCAGCTTCTATGCTGAAATGTTATATTTTTGAGAATCCATGTGAGAATCCGCCATGCTGGATTATTCAGACTTTGACCATTTACATAAAGACTGTATATTATCCAGGTCACCAGATTATTGCTCCTGAAGTCCCTTGGCTTCTTTGTTCCCTCTGTAAATAGTGGTTTTGCCCATCAAATAACAAACATGTCTTCTTTGTTCTCAACCACCTTAGAATACCATAAATGGGAGTGTCCAATGGTCCTATAAAAAAAATAACATGGCCCTGTATACATTATGTGACTCTGTAGCATATATGATCTTTTTGGAGCTTTACAATAGGTATGTGAGGTGGAGATTGTTATGCCCATATTTTGGATTAGGAGACTTCTGTTTAGCTGTTAACCGAGGGTCACATAGTCACGCTTCAGTGCTCTTGATGGCTGAGGGTCCTCACTCACAGAAGACCCCCCAAGTCCCTTGCTGGGACACCTTGACAAAAAGAACAAAGAATAATCTGGAAAAAGCAAAGTCTTACAAGTAAGCAAAACCTATTATGGTAGACATCAGGTTGATGGAGAACCCCGAGCAGTACACATTCGAGTTTTACCACTCCTCACCCCGCCTTCTTTACTTTACAAATACTATTGTGATCTTAGAGACGGTGAAATTCAACAATTCCTCAACTCCTTATTATTGCCACTATAATATATTGGCCCTCTGTTAGATACTGGAATGTGAATGGCAATAGAAGGGCACCCTCACATCAGGAAAATTACAGCTATAGATAAAATAATACAGGCCTACTCAAAACTTCTAAATAATGAATAAATCATGAAAATGTTATAAGATCAAACAATTAAACACACTCACAAACATCTTGACATATGGCATCCAAAGTCCCTTAAAAGCACTGGTTTTCAAGCTTTAGCTTAAAACAGCAGTTTTCAACATTCTGTGCGTGACGATCACACCCTGGGCATTTTTTAAAATACAGATTTCTGGGCTCTAATTCCAGACTTTATGATTGAACTTATATGGGGTAAAGCCTGGGCAGCAGAATTTTTAAAAGTGACCCAGATGATTTTAATATAATGATTTAATCTACAATATTAAGAAGAACCAAGTTTAGAGATTCTGATCTGGTGGGTTCAAGAACTCAAGCTCCTCAAAAGACTTTTGTGCGAGCTACTAAGTAATACTTTCATAGCACATATTTGCTAGACAGTGTGTGAAGTGCTTCACATACATTAACTCATTTATTTCTCATAATAATCCTATAAGAAAAGTACTTCTATTATTCCCATTTTACAGAAAAGGAAACTGAGGTACAAAAGCATAAGGTCTCTTACCCCAAGTCACAGAGCTAGTTAGTAGCAAAATAGGGATTCAAACTCAGGGTACCAGAGACCTGCTTTAAGTCATTACAACATAATACTTTCATGGAGTCTGGGGTCACCCATTTAGATATTTTAATTTCAGAACCTGTTAAAGAGCATTGAGGGACTCTGTCTCTTGAATCTGTATATTTCCATTCGGGGGATTGCTATTGACTTGGATGCAAACAGATCAGTGAAAAGTATTAGAATAGACTCCCCTTTGTCTGGACTCAGTCTCAGAGTGTCAGGGAAGAGATTTTTTTTTTTTTTTTTTTAGAGTTTAGAATCTACTTATGCAGCCCCAGTGCCTTTTTTTTTTCTTAAATGAAAAGCAAACTTGTGAAGTTAAAGCAGATTTGTTTTCAGTGATATGTCACTTCCTGCTCTTAAGGCCAGGAGACCTTTTAAAAGCTTATTTTAAATCTCAAGTTGCTTCTCAGGCAGTTAGTATGTCTTATAAAGGAACATTAAGATGAGTCCAGGCCAAATAAATCACTAAAGTATCAGTTGCATAACCTTCAGAAGAATGCCCCCTCCCTTTAGAATGGAAAGGAATAGTCTCTGGAATTTGCTTTGTTTTGCAAGCCTTGTACGTCTGAAAAGGTGTCTGAAGTATTTTTCAAACCCTAACTGGTTTTGTACTCCTCATTCACTAATAGCAATAATGAATGACTGTAAAAATCTGAGTCACCTTTTCATTTTTCTCCATAAGATAATGTCACTCAAGAAAAGATAAACCACTCCCACCTCTGTATGGGAGAATCAGAACAAGAAGAAACAGACTTAGAATCAAAGCTTTTGACAATTGCCAACGATGTAGTTAGTGGCTACAGTGTGCCCGACTTGGTGCCAGATCCTGTGGGGTTGCCCATAAGACACAATTCAGATATGATCGTTGGTATAACTCACATTCCACTTCTAGGGGGAGTTCCATTCTAGCCTCTGGGAACATTTCCAGCCTGAAGTGGGCTCACATAAAGGCTACTGGGCTTATGGTACAACGGTCATTCTGTTCAGCCTTGTTACTTGCTATTCATCTGCAAATTGAATGGCAAATTCAACTCAGTTAAAAAAAAAGATTAGTGGCAGCTTCACTCCCCACAGGTATGCTACTCTCCACTCCATTTCACAGACTTCCAGGTTCTCCCCTCCAAGTAATGTGGCCAGTTTGTCCCACTTTGCTTATGACTGTCCAGGATTTAGTACTGGAAGTATTGTGTCTCCTTGGACTGTCTAGGATTTAGTACTAAAAGGTACTATGTCCCAGGCAACTCCTCCATGCTGGACAAACTAGAATGGTTTGTCATCCTACCCTCAACACATCCCCAAATCTTATCCTATCTTTGAACCTCACCTTGCAAGTGAAGTTTGTAGCTCAGACGGTTCAGAAGGGCACTTAGTCTTTAAGGCACCAATGGGAAATCTAGGGAAAGATGAGAGATCCTTAAAGCACTAGCCAAAGAGCACAGGATTATCTCCTTTTATCTTCTAGCACTATCTTCTTATGTAAATTATGGCTTCATTTCAGTCTTAAAACCAGTTCTTTTGATGACAAGATTATTGCCTGCATCACTAATGCTAAATTGGGATAAATGAGAATTACTCACCTCAGACCAACATGGTACATTCAAACACTCCAGTGGTCCATCAAATGCCCAGGTCCAAATGCACACAAAATCGGTTAGAGTAGATACTTGCAGCTTTTGTGATGGGTGAGGGGTGCTATACTCTTCCTTCTAAGGCAGTATTCTCTTGCAAGGAAGCATAGGTTGGAGGTTATCCAGGGAGTCTTTCCTTGTCAAAAAGAATGGAAAGCCATTTATGCCTTTTTGTGTCTCATAAATCATTTGCTTCCATACTTGAAAACCTGAAGTCAAAATGCTCAGCCAGAATTGAGAGATGGTCACTTTGCCTTTGGCAGCATGATACCAGAGTCATTTACAGAGCAGGTACCAACAGCCCTGCTGACTGTGTGTCATGTCATCCATCATGAGAAACTAAACCAACAAGGCATGAAGAGATGGTTGTGGGAACTCTTGTCAAAGGGGTCAGACCACTTCATCAAGGAGGCAGGACAATATTTAGGATAGCAGGCCAATGGGAAGGGTTACCCAGGGCAGATTTTTAAGAGTGCTTTCCCATACTTTCAAAAGAAAACCTCAGGAGACAGAAGTTCACCTTTACTTTTGGGCACCAAACTATGTTTGAGAAAGTACTCTCACTACTGAAAACACACTAACTCATTCTTCTGGTCCTTTTCAATTTTTTTCCTTGTTGTCAACTATGGAAATGACTACCGTATAAAGTTGAGAATTAGTCTTACTTTAGCTATTCAGATTTTATGAAAGATGTACATTGTGAAGTGAACTTACCCACTGCTCCAGTCCATGATATTATGGCCTGACTGTCTGAACATTTCCTGTCACATCCTCCAGGCATGCACAAGGAAACAGAAATGGAGAACACTGCTCATATAACATTTGAACTTCGGGGAGAACTTAAAGTTACCCAGCAACTGCTATACCCTCCAACTTTACAAAGGAAAAATATAAGGATCAGAGAGGAGAAACAATAAGCTAAAATGATGTGGTCAATTGGTGGTGCAGACAAAACCAGAATTACAGCTCTGTGTTCCTTTAGCAACAACACCTTTTGGTTCCAATGAACCAACAATGAATGCATGAAAACTCAAAATACAGAAACTCACAGGAAAGCCAATTTTTAAATTTCAGTCAGCATGCAGTGGGCTTTTTGTAGAATCTATGCCTGGTACATACTTAGGAGCTCAAAAATTTATCTGTTAAGTAAGATGATAAAATTGATATAGGAAGAGTATAAAACTACCATGATTACCATATTGTACTCAGAAAAGCTGGTCTGTAAGTAAGAATAGCTAACATTGGTGAGAAACTTACTGTGTCCAGCACTGTTTGCAATGCTTTAACTTATTTAGTTATTATTATGACTGGACAAGATTTACTCCCCATCGTACAGATGAGGAAACTGAATGATAAAAAATGTGAAGCAACATTCCAGCTCATAAGAGACTCATTTCAAACCTAAAGACACATGCAAATTGAATGTGAAGAGATGGAATAGTATTTGTCATGCAAATGGAAGTGAAAAGAAAGTCAGGGTAGCAATATTTCTATCAGACAAAATAGACTCTAAAACAAAGACTGTAACAAGTGACAAAGAAGGACACCACATACTCATAAAAGGAACAATCCTACAAGAAGCTATAATAATTATAAATATTTATGCACCCAACACAGGAGCATCCAAATACATAAAGCAGCTAATAACAAACATAAAGGAAGTAATTGATAGTAATAGTTGGGAACTTTAGCACCTCATTTATGTCAATGGATGGATCATCCAAACAAACAAACAAAAACTCAGTAAAGATACTTTGAAAGACACATTGGACCAGATCGATTTAACAGATAAATTCAGAACATTCCATCCTAAAGCAGCAGAATTCTTTCTAAGTGCACATGGAACATTCTCCAGAATAGATCCCATATTAGGCCACAAAACAAGTCTCAACAAATTCAAAAAAGTTGAAGTCATACCATGCATCATTTCTGACCACAACACTATGAAACTAGAAATCAACCACAAGAAAAAATCTGAAAAGAACACAAATATGTGAAAGTTAGATAACATTCTACTAAACAATGAATTGGTCAATCAAGAAATCAAAGAGAAATTTTTAAAAATATATGGAAACAAATGAAAATGAAAACACAGTGGTCCAAAATTTGGGGGATGCAGCAAAAGCTGTTCTAAGAGGGAAGTTTATAGCCTACCTCAAGAAGCAAGAAAAATCCCAAATAAACAACCTAACCTTACACTTAAATGAGCTAGAAAAAGAAGAATAAACAAAATTCAAAACTAATAGAAGGAAGAAGGAAGGAAATAATTGATACTAGAGGAGAAATAAATGAAATGGAAACTAAAAAACAATAAAACAGATCAATGAAACCAGGAGCTAGTACTTGGAAAAGATCAACAGAATTGACAAGCCTTTAGGCAAACTCAAAGAAAGAGAGAAAGAGAGAGTGAGACTCGAACAAAATCAGAAATGAAAGAGGAGAAATAACAACTCACACCACAGAAATACAAAGAATTATAAGAGAATATTATGAAAAGCTATATGCCAACAAATTGGACAATCTAGAAGAAATGGATAAACTCCTAGAAACATATAATCTCCCAAAAATGAATCAGAAAGAAATAGAAAATTTGAGCAGACTGATTACCAACAATTGAACTGAATCAAAAATAAAAAACCTCCCAAAAAAACAAATGTCCAGGACCAGAGAGTTTCACAGATGAACTCTACCAAACATTTAAAGAAGAGTTAAGTCTATTACTCTCAAACTATTCCAAAAAATTAAAGAGGAAGTAAAGCTTCCAAATTCATGATATGAGGCCAGCATTATCCTGATTCTAAAATCAGATAAAGACACTACAAAAAAAGAAAATTTCAGGTGTGCAGTACTGTCAATCAACTCTTCCATACATCACCCAGCTCATCACAACAAATGCACTCCTTAATCCCCATCCTCCTACCCACCCCATTTCTAACCATCAGTGTGTTCTCTACAGTTAAGGATATGTTTCTTGGTTTGCCTCTCTCTCTTTCTCTGTCTCTCTCTCTCTCTCTCTTTTTCCCCCTTTTCTTATTTCTGTTTCATTTCTTAAATGCCACACATGAGTGAAATCTTATGGTATTTGTCTTTCTCTGACTTATTTCACTTAGCATAATACTCTCTAGCTCCATCCACGTCATTACAAATGGCAAGATTTCATTCTTTTCTATGAGTAATATTACATTGTGTGTGTGTGTGTGCATATCTTTTTTTTTTTTATCCATTCATCAGTTGATGGACATTTGGGCTGTTTCCATAATTTGGTTATTGTAGATAATGGTGCTACAGGTATGAGGTGCATATATCACAAGGGAAAGGTATTTTTAATCATCATAAACCACACTGTACTTCTCATCTTAGTGTTACTGTCTTGGCCCTGCCCCTGCCAAGATAGAGAACTGCACCGAGCCATAAGGATATTTTCAAGTTGCAGTGCCAAGTGCATTATGGACAACAGTTATCTCCTCTTGTTGCCTTTTCCCCAGCACCAGGAAATACTCATTGGATAGACTAGGGGTAGGGGCAGGTGGAATGTTGTTCTCACTTTAACAAATGCATCTTTTACCTACATAGTTTGTACCTATGCTTATTGCTAGTGTGCCCATATAGATAATCCCCGTCATTTAAGAAATTAAATGACTTCTCCATCACTTCCTCATGTATACAGATCAGTGCCATTGTACTTAAGGTAGTGGGACAGCTTAAAGACAGCTAGTTAAAATTATCAGATGGGTTTATTAAAGGGTCAGGCAGGGAGCAAGCAGCTTAGAATGATGGGGATGGAACTCTGATATGGGTCCAAGATGATTCAATGAAAATATATATGTATTGTTCTTATACCATTCTTACAGTTGACTTTGCCAAAGAGTTAATCCTGTCTTCTCTTATTTAACAATAGAGGGTTCTTGAGAGATCAAATATATCTCTGACAGATCAAATACACCTCTGACACAGATACAAACCAAAATTTTGTATCTGACTCTACCTGCATATGCTAAGTGCAATGAAAAGAAAACATTCCTTTGGGCTCTCTTCAATGGGATATATCTTGCTTTTAGCAAGTCTTTTTTTTTTTTTTTTAAGATTCATTCATTTATTTGACAGACAGAGTGAGATCACAAGTAGGCAGAGAGGCAGGCAGAGGGATAGGGGGAAGCAGGCTCCCTGCCGAGCAGAGAGCCCGATGCAGGGCTCCATCCCAGGACTCCAAGATCATGACCTGAGCCGAAGGCAGAAGTGTTAACCCACTGAGCCACCCAGGCGCCCTTAGCAAGTCATATATTAGATTTCCAGAGTTTTTTTCTCTAAATCAAAGGTCAGAGAAACTGGAGGCTATAGAGTCAGGGGCCACTAACCAATGAAGAATAGGACGAGAAAGGGTCAAGTGGAAACACTGTACCTGAGCCTTCATCACCCTCTCTCTTACTAATTATTTGTCTAATTATTTGTATGAATGTGAACAAACAACTTAGGGGTTTTTTTTCCCCAAATATGTTTATTTTATCTTTTCAGTGTTACAAGATTAATAGTTCATGCACCACACCCAGTGCTCCATACACTACGTGCCCTCCTCAATACCCACCACCAGGCTGGCCCAACTCCCCCCTCCCTCCCCTCCAAAACCCTCAGTTTGTTGCTCAAAGCTTTAATCCCTACAGTTACATTAGAAGAAAAGATCTTCCTGGAGGAAGATCACAATCTCTTGAGCTCTCTTTCAGCTTTAGGAGCTATGGATTTATGAAACACCTCTGAAATAGTGGCAACATCTTTCCAGAATGACGCCATGGAAGGACCTCTTAATGGAACAGAATGCTTTTGCGGATAATTGTTTGGGTGGTCTTTGAGAAAGTCACCTCATATGTCTGTGCTTCTGTTTTTTATTTTTCTTAGAAGGATGGTTTTCTAGTCAAAACCTTTTTCATTCTAGCAAAATCATGTACCAATTCTCCATACTTAAAATCTTAAAAGAAAAGCTGGTCTGGTGACAGTAGGGTTTACAACCTCGAACATCCATGACTCCACTCTCCTAGCAGAGCTGCTAAATCCAAGGGTGACTCAGATTAACCAGTCTAGAGCTCCACCATCATCAAGATGATTTGCATACGGTGTTGGACAGTCATAATTTATTATGTAAAACGAGACACACCTGACTTCAGTGCAAATCTCCTGAAAAACGTTTTTCACAAGACAAAACATGGTGCCCTTCCCAAAACCCAATTCAAAGATTTCCAAAAACCCATGTGCTGAATTCTAGGACATTTTATCCTCTCCTTAGGGAGGGCCTTAAGGGCACTCAGTCCTCTCCATGACCCAACTCTGTTCTATCTCAGGGAAGAAAGGTGTCTCTCTCTACTAGATAAACTTTTCCTTGCAGGATTTATGACCACCAACTCTCAGGCCTGCGAGTCAAGGTACAAATGAAAAAGAAGGTTCCCTAGGGGAACTGCTAACAATTTAATGAGACAATCAGGATTTTGGCCCTGAGGTTAAATGCCTTTGAAGATTTCAGGTTATTTCTCAGGGAAAATGCTTCTAGCTGTGGCTATGACTATCACCACTACAGCAACCTAAATTCAAATCTCATTGTTCCTAATGAATGACATAACAACTCTTGGCAAGTCTTTTTCCTTTTTCTGGAGGCTCAGCTTTCCCACAAGTGAAGGAGATTGGCTCCCTACGGGCTCCACTGACAGGCTCCAGAGATTAAGAAGATAAACACAAGTAAAGTGCAAGTTCCTTAATAAAGGAGTAATACGGAAATATCAAGTTCTATCATGGTTCACAGAGGAATTTGTCCCAAACAAAGGTTCTTGGGGAACTGTGAAGGCTTAGCAGTGTACACTGAAGGAGGGGTAAGGGCCAAGCCTTCTGGTTGACGTGTAAGATTCCACTGTTATCAAGTCAGCATTTCACAGAATAAAGGGGCAGGGCAACCTTCCCCGAATTGATGACCAAGTCGTTCCTCTGATACTTACATGGTGAGAGTGGAATGTTAAGTGCTTTTTAATAGTTGCTAAGCATATGAGAGTATGTACATCATGGTCCTTTGTCTATTACTGAGTCCCTAGTAAATAAAGATGGCACTGAAGTTAGGTGGGGAAAACTATTGAACTCAAATTTCCCTTCTCCATCTAAGAGCTTTAGGACTAAACCACAAGAAAACTGATCCTCTGAGGAAGAAAGATAGATTGAAAATGAATAGGCACTAGCTCAACTGCTCATGGACCTGGTTTTTTCAGAGCTGCTTTGCTGGGACCAGACTCTTCCAAGCACTTAGAATGTCATGCTTCTCTGACCCTGAGCTATTGCAACAATTGACCATAAAGATAGCCCCCAGGGAGGCTTACTAATCTCTTAGTACTGAAGTCAGCTTTTGCTAGTGGCAGGCAGGGAAGAATTTGGCAAGACAGACCTTTGCGTGTATTTACTAAGAACTAAGAATTACATATTATGATACATGATTACTATATCCTGTAAATAAGCTTGCAGATAGGTTTCATATGACCCAGGCCCGTAGAGATTTTATCAGGCTTTCCCATTTCCCCCAATCTTCTTGTATCTCATAGTATGACAGAATTGACATATCTGATAGAAACACTCTTTGGTTCCCTAAACAACATAATTGAGTAAACATTTTATTGCCTGCATTTTATTGGCTTAATCTCCTTCCCATCCCAACCCATGCATTGTCCATGCATGAAAAGCACAATGATAACAGATGTTCAGAGCCCTGCATCTGAGGTATAGCAATATCTTAAAGGATCTTTTAAATTTCTAAAGAAAGATTATCTTGTGTTAGATTCATTCTTGGTTTTATATGTTTTATGGTCTACATGGGTGAGCAAACTATGGCTCATTGGCCAAATCTGGCCTGCCATCTGTTTTTGTAAATAACATTTTATTGAAGTGCATCTATACCCATTCACTTAGGTGTGTCTATATGGCTGCTTTTGCACTACAGTGGTAGAAGTGAGTGGTGACAGAGACCATGTGCAATGCAAAGCCTAAAATGTTGACTATGTGGACACTTCCCAAAAGTTTGCCAAGCCCGGCGCATATTAATTTGAAAATTAGCATTCTTAACATGATCTGTGTAATAAGCAATGGTGTGCCAAAGCCTGCTCAGCTCATGAGAGCTGATTTTACACATCTCTTCTCACCTATGTGTTCAGTGATGTCATGTTGACAGCTAGAAATTAACCATGGCCAGATTATTCACCCCATTGAAACCATCAAGTACTACCAATCAGAATTTTTTTTCTGCAAAAAGTTAGTTGTTAAAACATTTACCAGCACATCACTGGTAATAGCTCTTCATTGGTAAGAACCACCACTTATATTAGATAATAGATGTGTAGACATTGAACAGAGATCTCATTAGTGACATGAACCCAATCTATGATAAAGAACTTCACTAGAATTTGAACTATTTAATTTTGCTAATTATGAAACTAATTCAGCTTAATATAGAACTCTTAGAAAACACAAAGAAAACCATACTTATAAGCTCATCACCCTGCATACCATGAAAGAAATTCTGATGTCTTTCTTTCATCTATGCTATATAATTGTATTTCAAAGTATGAGAACATACTGTTTGTAACATTGGTAATTTTGTTTTGATAGAACATTTTTTCATGTTGATAAATATTCTTCTGTACCATCGTTTTGCTCATCTATCTGTTATTTCATACCATAATTCAATGAAGTATGTCTCTATTGTGGTATATTAAAAAGGTCATGATGGAAACCACTGTAAATACATATATATATTTATAATTCTGCAGATTTCTTTAAGATAAATTCTATAGCCTAATTTCATTAAAGCCTAAGAATTAAAGTTGAAACTTGCTTTATTTTTCATTTTTCCAACCCTATCTCAAATATTAATTCATTAACAAATTTAAAGTAAGATTGTTACATATCAGATATTTTCTAGAAGTTAGGGATAGAGCAACAAAAATACTAAATTAAAAAAATTTGCTATCTTGGAGCTTTCCTATTAAATACAGTATTTAGAGATTATAAAAAGAAATTTGAGGGCCCTTGAACTCAGGGTCCTGGGATTGAGCCCTACACTGGGCTCTCTGCTTCTCCCTCTCCCTCTGCCCCTCCCCTTGCTTGTGTTCTCTCTCTCTCCTTTTCTCTCTCTCTCTCTCTCTCTCACTCAGATAAATAAATAAAATCTTTAAAAGAAAAAGAAATTTGATCAATTCACAACTCAGTTTTATCCAATACTAATTCACTGAGTAAGTAATTACTATATGTCAGACACTTTTAAAAAATATTTTATTTATTTATTTATTTGAGAGAACATGAGCTGGGGGAGAGGGAGGGAGGGGGGGGAAGGGAGAGGGAGGGAGAGGACCCCCAGCAGACTCCCTGCTGAGCACCAAGCCCTATATGGGGCTTAACATGGGGCTTGATCCAAGGACCCTGAGACCATGACCTGATCCAAAGTCAGATACTTAACCAACTGAGCCACAAAGTCACCCCTGTCAGGCACTCTTAAGAAACTAAAGTATCATGTTTAATTGCACTGGTAGTAACAGCTTAGTAGGGGAAACAACAATATCATATATAATATATCAACAATCATTTTGTGTGTGTGTGTGTATTCCTGATTGCAAGTAAATCCAGAGTAAACCAGCTTAGCTAAAAAGAAAATCTATTATGTGCATAAAAGTGTATTTTGAGGAAAGCTCCATTATAGAAACATAACTAGGCATTAAAGAAAATAATGCAACTAGGGGCTCCAACTCTGTCCAACCCTCTTTCTCTTATTCCTTTCCCTTCACTGTCTCTACTTTTTGCTCTTCACAAGCAAACTTGTACTTTCTTCTCCCACCAATGATAAACACAAGTCCTGATAGATATATTTATATCTTATATTTCAGCATTCAAGAATGAATGTGACTGCCAAATCCATAAACTCCAGTTCAAATACTGGTAGGCAGAGTGTAGTGTCCATATGTAGCTATGTGGAAGAAAAGGAGCAGATGGGAAATCCCTAGAAGTGCCAAGCACAATGTGCATACTTCCCCATCCCTCCATACCTTCTGGTACTCTAGATAGCTTAGTTTGGCATCAGTAATATCTAGGCTATTCTTTCCTCCCATTTAGCTTAGGAGGAAATTACCTTTTGTCATTCTAGCATCCACTCATGCATTGTCACTCGCCTGTGGCAGGAGAACAAAAGCAATGTATAGCTTGATACAATGTGAAGGCCTTATATGTTTTGAGGTCAGAAGCTTTGGGTTCAAGTTCTATTCCACCACTTAGGAATCCAGCAACTTGAGCAAGTTGCTTAACGTCTCTGGGTATACACTATCTACTCTATCAAAAAAGGAGTAAGTAGGTTTTCAATGCAACTGTGTATACCTACTAGACCCTAGTTTTACATACAGACAACTATAAGGTGTTGGGACAAAAAGATAGAAAATAATGATATGGAGATAGTAGTGAGTGGACAAAAGCAAATGGATTCTGAAGAGAAGACATTTTGAAAGGAGCTGTGTGGAGTGATTTTGCTGTTTTTATAAGTTATAGCCTGATGGTTGGCCAGAGTCAGTGCTGTGCTGGGCAGCTAGAACCTCAATAGAAATCCAGCAGTCTTTCTGAGTTAAGAACCAGAGACCAGAGTTTAGGGCAAGCACCTGAAAGTGGGAGTGCAATTCAGAAAAGAGAGATTCAGAAAGGAAAACCCCAAATTCTGTATTTAAGTTTTTCTCAAATGTCTGGCTATTCTCTGAGATTTGTGCAGGAAACTAACTCAAAGCAGCTTGGCCAAAGATGGGAATTCAGATGGGAATGAATCTGAATTCAGATGGGAATGAATCTGAATTCAGATGGAAATGGCTATTCCAGACACAAAATTTGAATGTGAGCCCAATCAACTTAATTGCCTGCTAAAGCAAAAACATTAACACTTTCAAAGGAATGTAAGAGAAAGTAGAGTCTATACAACATAACATTCACAATGGCTGGGGTACAATTCAAGTTAATTGTTACACACAGGACTAGGAAATGTGATCTAGTCTCAGGTAAAAACACAAATAACTAACACTAACAATGAGGTCATGCATATATTTGAATTAGGAAATAATAATTTTTTAAGTAGCTATTGCAACTATGCTCAACGATGTAAAGAAAAAATACATTAACAATGATGCATGTGACAGCAAATCTTTGGAAAGAAAAAGAAACTGGATAGAAATTCTAGAATTAAAAAGTAGAATATCTAAAATTAAACATTCAATGGATGGACTTATAACTGGAATGAGGATGAAAGAAGAGCACATTCATTGAAATGAAGAGAGAAAAATAGAAATTATTAAATCTCAAGAAGAAAGTTGAGGATTATTGGGATGCAGGAGGGAGTAGAGCCTTAGTAGAGACCTGTGGGAAAATGTCAAAATGTCTAATATATTTTTACTTGTCATTCCAAAAGGAAAAGAGACAGAGAATGAGGCAGAAAATATTTTAGGAAATACATATAGAAAAATTCCCATTTTGATGAAAGACATTATATTCTCAGATTCAAGATGCAAGAAATCCCAAGAAAAATATATATTAAAAAATCTTGCCTAGTAACATCATAGTCAGACTGAATAAAGCCATAGATATAGAAAAAAGCTTGATAGCAGCCAGAGAAAAAGAGCACATTTCACTTGGGAAGAACTATGATTCATATTGTTTCTGACCTCTAATTAGCAACTATGAAGACCAAAAGACAATGGAAGGGAATGGAACAACATTTATAATGTAGTATGAAAACAAAACAAGCAAAAAAACCCACAAAAACTGTTTACCCAAAATTCTATATGTAGCAAAAACACTGGTAAAGAAAAAAGGGGAAATAGACATTTTCAGATGATAGAAGGAATAATTGTTTTGAGTAGATCTGCTTTACATGGAAAGCAAAGGGACATTCATCAGATTGAAGACAAATAATAGAAGTTAATGAAAAACTAAATATCTCTGTAAATATAAAAGACAACTTTTTTCTTATAATTCTATTAAGTTATTAGAAATATCAAAATTTTCATTAAACAACATTGCCATGTGGGGATTATAAAGTACATAGATTTAATATCTGTGACAAATATAGAATTAGGCATGGGAGGGATGATAAATAGACTTCCATAGTTACAGATTCTATACTTTACAGGCAATCATATAATACAAATTCCAACTAGACTAAGAAAAGCAAAATATGTATGTTGTAATGTCAGTAGCAACCAGTAATGAAAACAGGTTTAGTGAGAATTAGTAAGATCCTAATAGACAGATAACAACCATAGATTTTGGACATAATAAAGAAAGAATCTATCCAAAATCACTAGAAAATGAACAGAAACAGGAAGCTTCTTTTGGGGCGTCCATTCTCAGAAGAGTGTAGCTGTTTTGAGTTGCCCGTTTTGCTGCTTTCAGCATGAAGGCAGGCACTGTGAAAATGGTGCAAGTGCTGGAGGTACCAATGGAAAAATAATTGGAGGCATTCTTGTTTGGGTAACTAGAGTACCAAATCTGGGAAACTACAGCAATGGAAGTGGAGTGGGATATCCTTCAAAGAAAAAGCAGAGAGGAATTTCTGATTCTATCTTAACAATGTTCCACTTAACCCTGAGCAATACATGCATGAAGAATAGGCAAAGAAACTCAGCTAAAGAGAGAATATTTGAATTGAAATTGAAACTATCATTTCAAGAACAGTTAGCAGTTTATGTCCAAACAAGTTATTGTCTATTAAAACAAAATAACAAAGTCTCATTGGAGAAAAATAATAGAATCTAGATCTTCAACAACTTAATATTCATGATGTCCAGGATATAATCTAAAATTACCTTATATAAGAACTGGAACTTATTTGCAGGAGAAAAGAAAAAAAAAAAAACTGACACTAACTCTAAGATGATCCAGATGTTAAAATTAGCAAAGATTTTCACATAGTATCTGAAATCATTTTAAATGAAGTAAAAGAAAATAGGTTTGTGTATGTGAAAAAAAAGAAACTTCACAGGTGTGCCTGGGTGGCTCAGTGGGTTAAAGCCTCTGCCTTCGGCTCGGTCATGATATCAGGGTCCTGGGATCGAGCCCCGCATCGGGGGCTGTCTGCTCAGTGGGGAGTCTGCTTCCCCCGCCCCTGCCTCCCTCTCTGCCTACTTGTGATCTCTCTCTCTCTTTCTCTCTGTCAAATAAGTAAATAAAAAATCTTAAAAAAAAAAGTCAGCAGATAAAAGTGAAGTAATAAAATGGAATGAAATGAAAATTCTAGAACTGAGAAATAAATATATATATATGATTTCTAATATATATACATATTTTTAAATAACTGAATAGAGATGACAGGAAATTTCAATTAATGTTAAGCCAGATTAATAGAAATCATGCAACACAAAGAACATTAAGAATAAATATACATAAAAAATAGAACTTCAAGGAATTGTTAGATAATATCGTGTGGTCTAACATATGTATAATGAGTCCCAGAAGAAGAGGAGAAAGAGAATAGGGTAAGAAAACTGTTTCAGAAAATAATGGCTAAATATTTCCAAAATTTGATTCAAGACTAAAATTTACTAATTCAAGATATATAATGACTATGAAGCAAAATACATATGAAAAAGATCACAAGTAGGCATATTATAGTCACCACTAAAAAACAAAGAAGAGCAAATCTTCAAAGCATCACAAGAAAAATTAAACATGAAGGAAAACAACAAATCAATTAATGGCTAACTTTTGATCAGAACTTAGGTAGGCCAGAAGATAATGAAATAATGTTTTCAAATGCTGAAAGAAAAAACATCAACCCAAAATTCCATATATAGCAAAAATATTCCTTGAAAAAAGAAGGAAAAATAAAGACATTTTAAAACCTGCACTACAAGGAATATTGAAGGCATTCTTCGGACTGAATAAAAATAATGATCCAAATAAGAAATATCAATCACCCTCTTGGTATTAATAGAACTTTACATCCCTAACTGTAGAATACACATTCTTTTCAAGTGTGCATGATACATACAACAAGATAGACTGTACACTATACCATAAAACAAGTCTCTTTGATTTAAAAAGTTTGAAATAGGCTGCCTGAGTGGCTCAGTCAGTTAAGCATCTGCCTTCAGTTCAGGTCATGATCCTGGGGTCCTAGGATAGAGCTCTGCATCAGGCTCCCTGCCCGGTAGGGAGCCTGCATCTTCTTCTGCCTCTCCTATGCCATTCTTACTGCTTGTGTGTGTGCATTCTCTCTGCCAAATAAATAAATAAAATCTTAAATAAATAAATAAATAATAAAATTAAATAAAAAGTTTGAAATAATATAGAGAATATTTTCTAACCATAGTGAAATTAATCTAAAAATTAATAAATAAAAATATCTATAAAATCCCAGAACATTTGGATATTAAACAACACACTCCTAAATAACTCATGGGCAAAAGAAATGAAATATTATAAAAGTTTCCAACTGAATAATAATACAAATGCCATATGTCAAAGTACAAAAGCAAATGCACTGCTTAAAGAAAACATTTGAAAAATAAGAACAAAATTGGAGGATAAATACTACCTGACTTTAAGATTTCTACAAAGCCAAAATAATCATGATAGTGTGGTACTGGCATAAAGTTTGAAAAATGAATTAATGGAGTAAAATAGCTGGCCCAGAAATAGACCTATAGTTATGTGGCATATGATTTTTGATAATGCACCAGAACGATGGGGAAAGAAAAGTCTTTTTAACAAATAGTGCTAGAATAACAGAATATCTATGTGAAAAAAATGAATCTCACAATATACACAATAATAAATACATTACAGATTTTAATACAAATGCTAAAATCTTAGAACTTCCAGGTAAAACTTGGGTTTTGACAAAGGTTTGTTAATCAGGTCACAGTAATCTAACTGATGAATTAGACTTCAAAATTGAATTTTTTCCATCATCTAAATGATGGAAAGAAAAGGAACAGACAACAATAGACTGGGGAAAAATATTTACAATACAAACAATCTGATGAAGGATTGTATCCAGAGATATAAAATCTCATGCTGACCTGGAAGTCTTAAATAAAAAAAGCATATTAGGACCAAATGTTGACACAGATGTAGAGCATCTTAAACTTCATTGTTGGTGGAGGTGTAAAAATAGTTCAACCACTTGGAAAAAATTACTGACAGTTTCTTATCAAACTGAAAATATGCTTATTTTATGACCCAGAAATGTTATTCCTCTGTATTTTCACAGTAAACATGGAAGAATATGATGACAAAAGCCTTGTAATGAATATTCATCATAGCTTTATTTCTAATAGCTAAACAAAAATAGCTCAGATGCTCAAAATTAGGAGCTTTGATAAATAACTGAAATATTAATACAATACGACTCAGCAAAAAAATCAAGAAATTCTGATACACACAATTCTATTCATTTTCTATTGGTACCATAAACATGAACACAGATTTAGCAGTTAAAAGCAATACAAATTTATTCCCATATAGTTCTTTAGGTCACAATTTCAGAACGGGTTTTACTCAGCTAAAATCCAGGTGTCAGCATGACTGTGTTTCTTTCTGGAGACTCTAGGGAAGAATCCATTTTCTTAATCACTCAATTTGTTGGCAGAATTCATTTCCTTGCAGTTGTAGGACTGAGGTCCCAGTCTCTTTGCTGGCTATCAGCTGAGGGTCTTTGGCAGCTTCTAGGGACCACCCATGTAACTTGGCGCATGGTCCCTGTATTAGTTTGCTAGGGCTGATGTTAAAAAAATACCATAAACAGATGGGTCAGAACAACATGAATTTATTGTCTCACTGTTCTGGAGACCAGAAGTCCCAAATCAAGTCGTTGTCAGGGCTGTGCTCCCTCTGAAGGCACAGGCCTCCCTCCTCACTTCTGGTAGCTTCTTGGCTCACGCCAGCGTTAACTGCAGTCTTCATATGACTTCTCCCTGTGTGCATGTATGTCTCCTCACATGGCATTAGTCATGACACCAGTCATGATGAATCTACTCCAACATGACTTCATCTTAACTAATTACATTTGCAACAGCCCAATTTCCAAATATGGTGATATTTTGAGGTACTAGGATACGGAGTTTTGAGCGACATACGGGGTTTTTAGTGACAAAATTCAATCCGTAAAAGACCTGGTTCTCCATCTTCAAAGCCAGCAAAAGTGGGTTAAGTCCCTCTCATGTTTCAAATTTATCATACCTCTTCTTCCATCTTATCTCCCTAATGAATTCCTCTGCCTTTCTTCTTCTTCCACTTTTAAGGGCCCATATGATTCCATTGTATTATCCAAGATACTCTGCCTATAGGCGTAATTAAATCCTTTAATTCCATTTGTAAACCTTTTGTCATATAACATAGCATATTCACAGGTTCCTATAGAGGATGGACATCTTTGAGGGTGATCATTGTCCATAGTAATATTCTTTCAACCCTATTTGTAGTATGTTGAAAGAAAAGAGGAGTAAAATAATGTCTACCTTACCTACCAATAGTCTCATGGTGAGGTTCAAGTGATACAAGTAAACAATAATACAAAGCAGTATTTAAATTAAATTCATCATCATATTCTTACACTTAATATCCTTTTCTAAAATTTTTTCAGGAAGTATTTATTGAATAAGAAGATTCATTGAATGGATTCAAAGTAAATCTATGATTTGAATTTCACCTTCCCTAATCTCATCATTTCCAACAGTCTTGGATACAATTTTGTATGTAATTTTTTAGTCCTTAAAAACTCCATCTCACCTAGGTAGCTCAGTGGGTTAAAGCCTCTGCCTTCAGCTCAGGTCATGATCTCAGGGTCCTGGGATTGAGCCCCACATCGGCTGTCTGCTCAGCAGGGAGCCTGCTTTCCCCTCTCTCTCTGCCTGCCTCCCTGCCTACTTGTGATGTCTCTCTCTGTCAAATAAATAAATAAAATCTTTAAAAAAAAAAAAAGACTCCAAATCTCTCAGCCACTGGGCAGTACTAGTCATTGTCTTGGTAATATACTTTCTTCACTTCCTTGGCTTTTCAAATCATTCTTCTACCTTCCTATTTTTCCTTTCTACCATCCTGCTCTTGAAAGTGAGAAACTCCTATTTATCCTTCATATTATTAAACTTTGGTCTACACTTCCTCCAAACCCTAAATTAAATTAGATAGCCTTGTTGTGAAATTTGTAATTGTTGAATAGGTAAATGAGTTATTGATTTTCTTTATTCTCACACTTTCTCCTAAATATCCTTTTTAGTTCTTTTCCCCATGCTTTATTCTGGAGTTTATGAAGGGAGGAACATTGTCTGCCCTTTTCACCACTATATATACACAGGGCTTATCACAGGACCTAGTAAGTACTGGGTGCCTAATAAATCCATACAACATGAATAAATAAATGAATGAATAAATGAGGAAAGTCAACATTATCTTAGGATCAGAATTCAACTCTGCGGCCTCCTACAGTTTGTTCAGTTCTTGCACATTTTCTGATATTCTGGATCAGTCTTTCCTATGATGTACTTAGCTCACATCTTCTGCCTTAGCCAACTTCCTGAAATACTCTCTTTGGACCAGAAATCTGTTTCCTGCCTGATCCGTTCAGCCCTGTTTCATCTTAACTTCTTGCTTGATAAATAGAAGATATCTATCAGAACCATCTTGCACAGCCAGATTTCTGGTTCTGGAGCTTTCTTATGTTGAATTTCCTCACACTCTATTCTCAGTCCTTCTAGGGTAACTTTAAAAAATAACAACAAGCAAAAGCAAGACTTACACATTGCCATCCAGTGATAAGATATCTTTATTAGGGCTTTTATTTATTATTAACCTTTTCCCTTAGGGATTTCAACTCCTTCACATTATAGCTTATTATCTCCTATTATTGTAATTGTCCACTGAATAAATAAAGAAAATCACAGGATTGTCTCTAATATAAACACAATGAATGTGTGCTAGAGACAGATGTAAGCTGTAGCCGAGCAGCTGCAACTCACACAGAACAACATGGGGTGGGGAAATGCCAGGGAGACCCAGTTTTAGGAAATGACTGACAAAACCACAAATGATCATTGCAGGATAATCACGGCTCAGGGGCTGCTCCACACAATTGTTGGCGTGGCTGACTATGAAGACGTGATTATAGCACAGCAAAGTCCATGCAGCTGGACTCACAATAGAGTGGAATTCTTTGCAGAAAATTGGTGACCCACTGCCAGATTTTAGGTCCAAGGTAAATGAGAACAGAAAGAATAGATTTATTTTCTGTTTAGACTCTCCTGTAAGCAGACTAACCACATTTCTATTGCTGAGGCTGAGATTTACACACTTTTGATCAAAGTTCAGACCTCTGGTTCCCATGTGCTTTCCCATTCAAATGCATCTTGTAGGAGAAATGGGGTGGCCCCCACCTAGAAGTCTGAAGTAAAGAATCCCCCAGTAGCAGAGCACCTGAACCTCCATCAAACCTTAGCAGCACCAGCTTGAGCTAAGATTACTTTGGAATCTAACTCTAGTCTGTGAATATGCTGGGGTAATATAAAAAGGTGTGGGGGTGGAAGGGACTAGACTTGGGAAGAATAAATGCCTTGTAAGTGTTCTTCTACAGCACTTCAGCATTTAGACATCAATTCTTTATTTTGGGGTCCATTAATTTTGAATGTATTCTTCCTCAAAGTGTGGTACATGGCTCAACTGTGTCGGAAATATCTACAGTTTCTAGGATGTTTAGATTCAGATTCTTTGTAGACCCAGTGAACTCTGATTTCAGGTTGTAGTGTATGTGATTCTTCATTTTAACAAGCACTGCAAAGTGTTTCAAGGGCACATTAAATTCTGAGAAGCCTTACTGCATGAGGTTCATTGACAGTTTTCAAGGGTGCCTTGAATGGCCCCAAAATGTTTTAAACCATCAGATTATACCATCTTCTGAAGAATAATCTGGTTTTGTTCACTCACATACATGCTAACTACAACATTTCCCTATAGAATTAAAAGATAACTATGAACCAATTTTCATAGAATCTGGATCTAAAATTGTTGCTATGTATGAAAGCCACAGGGAAAACTCTTCAGTCTTTGCCTTAATAATTTTCTTCCCTCATCTTCCTGCTTTTGCCTTCCTGTAGTTGGATAAGTAACTGTTCCCAAGCTCAACTCCCTTCTAAGTCTGAACCATCCTTACAAGAGTAGACAATATACAAGAAGCCCCAGAATTTCATCTAGATGCACCTGGAATAAGTTTTGCTACCAAAAGACCTATTATCTTGGGAATCAGATTTGAGCGATACGTACCTTTGTAAAAATCAAAGTTATATTTTCTACTTATCTTTTTTTCTACTTCTATGTGGACATTTTACTATACAACAAAAATAATTCTTATACCACAAAATCAGCTAATAAGAAATGTTCACTTCTTTTTTCTTTAAATTATGTCTGTGCTCCATGATCCTAGCCCTCTGAGATAGAAAGAAATCAAATTTGGCCATTGTTACATTTGTTCAAATATCCAAGACCGTGCAAAGGTCCTGGAATGTCTTACCCAGAAGAGTATATTAGTCAAGAGTCCTCCACTTACTAGGTAAACCAATTAGCGCTGAGATATCCATTGGCCCAGGCTGCACGGTCATACTGAGTTCAGTACTTGAGCTACTTCCATGCCTTGTTTCGGGACAGGACACTCTTCCGAAGCTGTGAACCCTAGTGTTGCACATCCATCTTCTTCACATGAATTATGTGAAAACCTAAAGGTATTGTTACCTCCTTATGGTACCTCAAAAGATACAGGCAAAGTTTATCACGATTTTTATAATTCCAGGCCGCTCTTTGTTCCCTCTCTGGGTCTAAGAATTTTTACTCTTGGCTTGCAATATAAATGTCCATAACTAAAAGAAAATAGAGATCCTGAAAACCTTCTAGAACTACAGGGAAGAAGAAAATAGAGGAAATAAAATATAAAATTTTGAGTTTTAAAAAGTTATTCTTCTAATTCTGTATCATTCTCTGGGATCCTATTCTACTAGAGTCTGCTCTCATCCCCAATTTATTAATGAAGACCTACCCTTCTGTCTTTTCTATCAAGTTTGTTTAGTCTACAATGAATTTGAATCTTAAAATCATGGATTGCCATGCATGAACCAGTCACTCAGAGCATGACCCTACCCTCCCAAGTTGAGTATTACTAGCATGCTCTTTTTGGGGAAACAATTCTCTATGTCTTATGTTTCTGCACATCTTGTAAGCAGAGATACTGATTATTTTCTTTCTGGATTGTCATTTCAAGGATGTTTGTGTAGAGAACAGTCTTGGAAGATCAAGAGAGTATCTCCTTCTGGATTAAATAATAGGTTTACGTACTATACAGTATAATAAAGATAATGTCTCCTTCTGCAATAAAGGGCAAGTTTCCTTGCAGTCTTGTAAGAGACAGACAGTGCCTTCCTCTGGAGTAATGGAAAGGCATGCTTAGGACCCGTAGGCTCAGAAATTCTCTCCTGTTATTCTCCTCTGCATGTGTAAGTTAACACTTGTCCCTCTTTGCATTACGCTGTGGGAACTGAGCACGAGGAACTCAACACAAATCCTTACACTATGGCTACTATTATTGCTCTACGTAATGAAGTCTTTTATCTCTGACCCAAGCGTCTTGTGTCTTCTGCAAGGGTCCCTGAAATTTTGGCGAGGAGGATGTAATCGTAGGGCTGTATAATTCTTTGCACTCCTGTGCCCTGCATGCTGGATGAGACCTCAGCCCCCAATCCAATAGCAATATTTATCCCAAGCAAGTCCGACTTTGCTAAATTCCTTCCATACTCAGTACGGGATCTGCCAATAGAGTCATTAAGGGTCAGGACCAGATTCCCATGGATCCGCCCACCAAACCTCAGTGCTAACTATTCCCAAGTTTTTCTTGTCCTCTCAAGACCTTCATGTTGAGGTTCTAGAATGCAAATACCTCAGCCAGCCTGCATTTGGAGAAGTCTCAATTAACATGAACAGTATAAATAGTCACTATACATATATATTTTTTTCAGCGTAATACTAAATATCATAAAGGCCTTACTGTAAATTAAATATCTATCTTTTTCTTTTTTAGGGAGCAAGTAATTACGCATTATGATGGAGAACCAGAGGGCATTTTATTTTCACAATTATTTTCTAAATTCAAGTTCTACTTTCTCTCCTTTCTAATTTTTTTTCTGTTTACCTCCAGGTTCTCCTCCTCTTCTCTTCATGTTTTATAATCTGAATGGGTCATTGATCCTAATAGCCCTCTTCCTGCTCATGCACAAAACTCTAATGACCCTATGAAAGGAGTCATACTATATTCTATGGCTCAGGGCATTTCCCAGCCTGCAGCTTCCTTCTGCCTTCCCGGCTGAAACACTTCAGGTGAAGCGTGGCTCATAGGCTTTCATCCCTCAGTCGTTTGGATACACACACATGTACATACCAATATGCACACATATGTATTGCATACAAAATAGCACCTTAATATGCATATATTTTTAAAATAATAACAAGATCTGTGTACCCCAAATCTAGCTTTAAAATAGAATATTATCAATGTATTAAAAACTTCCTCATAAGTCTTTCCAATCTCATCTGCCCTAAGGTTAATTGCTATTTAAAATCACTGCCTGTTTGTTGTTGTTGTTATTTATAGTTTTGCTTTACATATATTCCTAAACTTTAAATGGTTTTAGCTTTCATGGTTTTGGAGTTTATATGAATGGAATCATATTCTGATGACTTTTTTCCTACAATGTTTATGGTAATAATTATTTCTGGTTTTGCATATGTGGATTATAGTTTATCCATTTTTACATAATAGTTAGATTCTTGTTTTCTCTCCAGCACCTTTGGACCATTGACTCTATCGCTTTTTCTGCCTGGCATTGGTCCCAGACAGTGATCCACACATCACCTTCAACATTATGCTCTGTGGATCTGGGGATAGTCCTGCCTTCCTCCTATTTAGCCCAAATACCCAGGATATGCCACCCAACTTTGGGTCCTATCCTTGAAACTCATATCTTCCTGTGAGAGTCATGAAGGATCTTAGGTATCTACCAGCTCAATGAGATCATGGCTACTTTCTGTAGCATCTGCACATAATGGTAGAGTGTACAAAAGCTGCTTATGTTCCTCCAATTCTTTCTCCATCTCCCCCATAGCAGGATGTATAAGTCACAGAGGGTCGAACTCCACAGCACAGAACTACCCAACAAGGTTTACCTCAGTTCAGCCTAGCACCATAGTCCAAATGAGGCCCCAAACCAGGTAATAGAGTCAACCTGTAAATTGGAAAACAGATTTGATGAGTTAAAAAAAGAGTTAAAAAAAGAAAAATAACAGCTTATGAACCTTACTACAAAGATCTGAAATGCATCCTAACTTTGAATCAGATAATGGGGGTGGTATTGTAAGAATCTCTAGGATGAAAAGATTCTTTTCCCCTCCAGTCTCTATGACTCCTCTCGCTTCCACTGATTCCCCTACCCTATCCTTCTCACATACCATGTGCACAAAGCAGGCAGGTTTTTAGTATGAACTCACTAGAGCTACAAACATAAACTAAAATAAGTCTTCTCAGTCTCTCTTTTCCCTACTTTTTCTGTTGAATTTTATAGGATTTGGTATGAGATAGATTGCATTGGTTTTCAATGCAGGCAATTGTTGGTCCATTTAGGCTAAGAAACTGATGGGATGGAGAGGCTTAGGAATGTCAAGAGGGAGGGACTGGCATTGGTGAATTGGTTAAGAACAGCGCCAACAGAATTTTGGCAGTTTTGCTGAATTTTGAAAACATATGCAAGATTAGATTAAAATACTCTTCAAACTAGCAAAAGCTGGGGCCAGCTTGTCTCTGCTAGAATGTTCAGGCTGGCTGGCACGTCTGACTCTGAATTCCTATTTAAGTGTCAAGTCTGACCTTTACTCAGTTTAATTCAATTCAGTTTAATTCTGCAAAATTTACCGAAGCCAACTTTAGCCAGGCTACTGCACACAAAGATCCTAAAGAACGTATCATTTAGTATTAAGATTATTTTTGAACATTAAGAAAGAAATTCCAAAGTGAGGAAACAATGGGTCCTTAGGGCTTCTTCCCACTATGCAATTTTTTTCATCTGACCTTTGTGGTCATGCACAGCAGTAATGATGGGCTCAGAGAGAAAGAATGGAGGAAGAAAGACAGGAAAAGAATAACAAAAGGCAAAAAAAGGAGAGAGAGAAGAGTAAGAATTGCAGGTGGTTCACAGTGATGAGTGTTATGAGTCCGACTTCTAACAAAAGTCATTACGAGGCAGGGCGATGGAGTTGAAAGATCCTTCTTAACTTGAGTAAGCAATTTCACCCCTCTGAATTTTAATTTTCTTAACAGTAAAATGACATGGTATAATCTTAAATTGCAAGACCACCAAGAATTTTTAAAGGTCCTTTATCTACCCAAAATTTAGATTTGAAACTAATTTAGAGTCACGTTTGTATGCTCTTTTTTATTTTAGTGATCCTCTTCTCGAGCGCCCTTCCTCAATGAGCATCCTGAGGCCTGGAGAGATAAAAGCATCTTTTCACAATGGATCCAGACACGAGTTAGAATTACGTGTCATACTTCAGAGTCTGCATAGTCTGAACTCACGGTGGTACTGACTTGGTCTGCTGAACTGTGGCAGGATGAAAAGGACAAGATCAGGAAAAAAGCAAGGTAAAGATTATAATCATGTAAAGTATCTTTGCAAGATTGTCTTTCTGTGAACTTGATGTACCTTCACATCTGTTGACATAATTGCTCCAGCATCAATTTAGGGACATTAGCTCTATCCTAAACAAATTATTCATCTATCACCTGCTGGAAGCACTGCCATATATATGTCTTTCCATCCTTATACAGTACAAAGGTGTCAGGCAGGCTATTGTTGGCTCTACCTGAAGACCTGTCTGTCCCTAATCAACAAGAACTCTTGATTAACCCCCCCCCAAAGCTGTTTTGAAGACTGAAGATTACACATCTTTGCTTCATTAAGCCTCCACTGGAGATAGAGGTGGTCCTAGGAAACACCGGGCAGAAGTAAAGGTTTGGCTGGCAGTCTCTCAACAACTTGGAGGAGCCCCACAGGCTGTATATCACACACCTTCTCATTCTTAGCAGGTCTTCCCCCCAACCAGCTGTCGCAATCTGGTCTCCAAGGGATGCTGCTCTTCTCATAGCATATTCCAAAGGATGACAAGCTTTCAAATTCCCCAAAGGCAGCTTTTAGTGTGGAAATTTAACCATCATGAAATTTTATTTCTTTTTTCTGTTTGTTTCTTTAGGAAAGAGAGGAGGGCTAAGGAAGATATTTCTATGGAGTTCCTACATTTTAAAGCTGCTTGTATCATTTTTTTCTTCAAAATTCCACAAATTAGAGCTATATATTTTTGCTCCAATCACTTCTGGGGTGATAAGTTTCTTACCTAAGATAGAGCAAAACTAGATTTCAACTTTTAGTACTGCCTTATAACGTAAGTGAATGAGTATGTTTTTGGACGCAGATCTGCATTTGAGTCCTGCTTCTGCTGCTTACTAGCTATATCACGTTGGGTGAGTTCATCACACCTGTATTCAAGTCCCAGATTCAGCTCTTTATAACCCTCTGCAAGATGCTTAAACTCTCAGAGACTTAGTTTCTTCATATATTGTATGAGGACAGTAATGTCATAAGCCATTATGTGGCTATTCAGGATGGGTTGTTTCATAATAAAATCTTGACTCACTGATTTGTGGACATATACACAAAAGGTGCTCTAAGTTAGAGTAGCTGTTGTTAAAAACATTTTTTAATGGAGAGAGATACATGGGTTATTTCGAAGTTCTGTGTCCACAACTCCTCAGTGTCTAAGTTATTAGCCTATGTACAAAAGTCTTACTCACCATCTCAAGTTGCTAGCTAAGCACTTTATGAATTATGTAGGAGCCTCTGCATACCACATTTTGTTAAGAGATGTAGTCGAGATTTGACTTAATCAATTGCTCCAGTAATCTGGTTCTCCCTCACCTGCTAAACGAATATACAGATTATTGTAGAAATGTCACTGGTAACTTCTAACACATAAGAATGAGATTTCCAGACCAGTTGTTCAAAAACTAAATATACCCAAATTATGATGAGGTGTGAGCATAGGTAAGATCCAGAATTCTGCTGAAAATGTAAAGAAAATGAAAATACATGTTTCAATTATTAACTAAATTGAAAAAGGTCAACTTCTAGTGTCAAATGTTGGAGGTCAAATGAAAACTCTTAAACAGGAAAGTACCAACACTTTTCACCACCTAATAACACATAACTCAACCTTATAAGCCAAGAAGCAAAAGACTGAGGAATAAGATATTATCACTTCCGGTTGATACCAATAAGGCATTGGAGTTATTTATTCATTGGAGGAATTTATTAGCTGCTCTAATCAGTATTGACTTGGGGATTTTTATATATGAGAGACTTAAAAGTAGAAATGGAGGAGAGAAAGCCTTGGCTTATAGGAAACATAAAAGAACATTTACAAACATGTTTTTTTAAGACTGAGGAAGATTGTGGGAAGCCAATACCTCTCCTAAGATTTCTTTCCTTGGTGTCACCTCTAGTCAACTCATGTCCACCTCTAGTTCAAAGCTACCATCAATGTGATCTTCTACTCTGAAGACCAACAAAGAAGATTCCTCTGGATGGAACATTAGATCCCACTCCCATCCATAGAGGAAATATGTTTTAGTTATCATCCCTATAATGTACTTAATAAGAATGAATAGTTTATTTCAACAACATTTACAAAGCATCTACTTTGTGTCAGGCACATTCTAGAAGCTGATGCTACAAAGATAAATCAAATATTGCTTCTCTTCTTAGATAGCATGTAGCTTGGTGAGACAACCATGTAAGCAGATATTCCATAATTGAGTCATGGCAGTGGTGGAGAGTTACCCACATTGCCACTGAATGGAAAATTGAGTGGCCAGTTGAAAGAAAAATGAAGAAAAATATAATTTTAAAAAGTATATATGTAAATACCTTTTAAATGTAATTTGTACCTTTTTTCCAAATTAAAAAGATTACTCATTATATAGTACAAACTTGCTATTATAAATCTTACAGATGTACTCAACTTATTAAGAAAAAATTTCCTTCAGATAAGGCAAAAGAAGGAGTTCTCATTCAACTCGTCATTCATTCATCTTTTCTGTTGTTTATTACTTAACATCTTTTATTGCAGGCACTAGACTACTAGACTAGACCTCCTAACTGTTTTATAATTGATTTTAGAAAAGTCATTTAAAGGCGATCAGAACTTTCACATCTCTATATTGAGCATTATCATTTTTCTTTTAAATTGTTATGAAGATTAAAGGTCATAGAGTAAACATAAGAAATCTACATGTTTGTATTACTGCAACCTGGAAAATTATATATGCAAGGACAGAATGCCCAAAAATCTTGTGATTTTCCTTAATTCATGAGGCTTTCATTTCTCTACTCATTGCTACTATAAAGCTCCCTGACATTGATTCTCAATTTATTCCAGACTTGAAATAAAGCCATATGAGAAACTTCCACTACATTCCAGGTTCCACTTGGAATGTAGGAAAAGGTAATGAATATTGCTTCCATCTTAACAATAAGAGATACCCAGATAAAATCCTAAGTTTTCTTGAATCCACCAGAAAGCTGAGGTCACAGGATAATTTGCTTGACATTGAAGGAGAGGTAGATATCTCCAAGGAAAGTCGGAACATCACTTGCTTCCCCCTAGCAGAGCACAGGCAAAAGAACCTTAGACACCACATGAGCTGCTCAGAAGAAATCCACTTAAATTTTCTGTGTCATTCACAGGCTTTTCTCCATGAACCTCACCCAGTGCTCACAAGAAAGATTGGGGCAGGCTGAGCCATATAATGAGACCATAATGCCCACTGTTTTCAATTCAATTCAACAACCACTTATCGGGTAACTGCTCTGATGCAATTAAACATAGACCTTGCCTTTAAAAAATGGAGGTGTGATATATGATCATTTTTCAATTGGTAGAATGCTTTTTTATCTTTGAATACATGCAGAATTTATTTTTTCTTTCTTTTTACTTACTCCTTTATCGTTAATATTAGTGTTATTATTGATAGTTAATGTTTATACTATGTAACTGGAATATGCTAACTGCTTTATAGGAATTATTTTGCTAATCCTCACCACAACCCTATGAGGCACCATTATTATTGTTGTTCCCATTTCGTAAATTTAGAAGAAGAGTTTTAGATTTCTTTTTTTTTTTATTTTACAATTTATAAAACATCAGAAGGAAGGAGATTTTTGAAAGTTAAGCAAATTGCTAAATAATAAGAGATTTAATAAGGTAGAATTTCATTGAAGAGTTAATAGTTTATAAGAAATTTGATTGGTTTTCACAAGATATGGAATGAGAAAGGATTCAGGAAAGCATTAAAGAGAAAAGAAATGGAAAATAAGATTTCCAGAACACTGGTGTTGTTTAGGGAAACCTCTTCCTAAAGAAGAATTTACTAAACTGGTCAAGATTAGCAAAGACAATCAATCAAAGCAGAATGATCTCCGGGAATTGAACAAAGGATTTGCAACAAATTGAGAAGCATTTATCAAAAAAAAATCTACAGGAATCTATTGTAAGAACAGTAGGAGGTGATATCATTTCAGCCAGGCCTTGCAGAACTGTTTGAGCAGGTTTAGAAGTTGAGTGGCATTTCCCATGTCCCTCAGTAGCCTGGATTGGAAAAGATAATCTGGATGCTTTTGGCTGCCACTGAACATCAGTAGATCCCATTTCCTATATGTCTATGTTGTAGAAGGTCTGTATCAGGAAGCTGAAGAGCAAACAAGTTGTAACCACTGCCCCACCCCAAACTCATGTTGCATAGGGAGGATGCCAGCATGGCCAGCTATAAAGAGAGAAATCCCCCTTGATTGCACAGCTCTGTATGGTCAAAGAGCTACTCCAGTGGCTCAGCAGCTGAGTGGCAGCTCCCATTTCCCTGATTATCCTAGAATGGAAGACCTCTTGGTTAGATCTGACAGCTGATGAACATGAACAAATTTCATCTTCTGGCTGTGGAAAACTCTTACTAGGAAGCAGCCACAGTATGGTGGCAGCACTAGTAGCCCCAAATACACACACAGCTCCTACAGGGAGGGCCCAGGTGGGGCAGTCAGTAAAAAGTTCCCAACTCCCCCATCTCCTTCTCCAAGTGCAGAGATTGTACCCATGTGAACGTCAGAGCAAGCCCCAAAGTCTGCCCTTGCCACAGGACCAGGCTTCATTTGGATCTGACTATGGAAAAAGATTATGCTCTA
Source organism: Nasua narica (assembly GCA_028533885.1). Taxonomy (NCBI): domain Eukaryota; kingdom Metazoa; phylum Chordata; class Mammalia; order Carnivora; family Procyonidae; genus Nasua; species Nasua narica. The sequence continues at coordinate 8,054,861 of CM052814.1, read as the reverse complement.
GGGCATTGTTGAAAACAACAGAGCTATCAATTAGCAATTAATGGAGACTAACAGCTGAGAATGAATGTAATAGAAGAACAACATTTTCACAGGGATGCAAGAGAACGAGAAAGAGAGCACAGCTAAAACCACGGTCATTGTTGGTAGTCAGGAATATTTTGTGCATGACCAAGGCTGCAAATTCTGAGGGCAAGCAACAGAGGCTACAAATTGCAGGGGAAATAGATGGCACTGCTTAGTCCAGCTGAGTCACTAAAAAAGAAAAATAAGCAAACAAGTACAAAACAACAAGGCCTATACTTGTATTGTTGGGCTTATAATATATAAAAATGTAATATACTTAGCAAAAAGGAGATAGGTGGGAACCAAATTGTATCGAAGCAAGAAAATGACAATAATCACTAAAATTCATAAGGAGGTAAGTAAGACATGAGGTAAGAAATGAAGGAATAAGAAGTTCTAAATATGAACTTCAACCATCTGCAAATACATGCTTTCTTGCCTTTCTACTCTCAGCTTCTTTGGATGACAATAAAATAAATACAGTGATAGTCACAACACTGTGTAATTGGATTTGTAACATATACAGATATAACATACAATAATAATGGCACAAAAAAGGAGAAAATGGAGCTATATAAGAGTAAAGTTTCTATATCACACTAGAATTAAGTTAGTTAAGTATGAAGCAGATATTGGTAACTTATGAGATATAAGCTCTATAGCAACCATTTAAAAATGTTTAAAAATTTAAAATTGTTAAAGGTATTAAAATGTCACACTAGAAAATATTATTTAATTAATGCCAAAGGATACACTAGATAAAAAAAGAAAGAGAGAAAAAAATACATGAGACATAAAGCAAAGTGGTAGATGTAAATCAAACTATACCGATACTAAAACTTTAACAGTCAAATCAATAGGCAGATTATAAGATTTGATATAGAAAACAAGACTCAATATTGGGTTATTTACAAGAGACACACTTTAGACTTGAGACACAAATTGTTTGAAAGTAAAAGGGTAGGAAAATACATAACACATGTATAGGACCCTTAAGGGACCTAAAATGGCTAGACCAATATTTCAGAAAATAGACTTTATTTTTTTTTACAAAATAGACTTTAAAACAATATTACTAGATATTACTAGAGATAAAAAAGAACATTTTATAGTGAGAAAAGGCTGAATCCATTAGGAAGTTATAAACAGATAAGCACCTAACAACAGAAATCCAAAATATATGAAGCTAACACTGACAGAACTGAAAGGGGGAAAAGACAATTCAACAATAAACTTGGGGACATCAATACCTTATTTTCAATAGTGGAAAGAGTAAGTGCAAGATAAATGTGGAAATTGAAGACTTGAACAATGCTACAAACCAACCACACCTAACAGACATCTGTAGATCACTCTAACCAATAACCACAGAATATACATTTTTCTGAAGTACACATTGAGTATCCTCCATACAATATGTTTGGCCATAAATATACATATATATGTATATTTATACATATATATATGATCAATAACAACTAGAGTTTCAATTAGCAATTTTAAAAAAGCCCCATGAAGAAAATCCCAGAGCCAATATGAATCTAGCAACCTATTTTTAAAAAAAGGATTATACTTAAAGACCTAGAGAAGTCTATCCCACAAATATAAGGTTGGTTTTGTATCTGCAAATCAATTAATTTAATGTACCTTATCAATAGGATAAAAAACAAAAACCACTTGATCGCCTCAAAAGTTGCACAAAACTTACACATCACCCTTTCATGATTAAAAAACAAAACAAACAAAAAACAAAAAACCAACTAGTAGTAGAAGAAAACTTCTTGAACCAGATAAAGAACATCCACAAAATCCCCAGCTAGCACCCTAGCTACAGTCTTAACTGTAAAAGATTGAATGCTTTCCCCCAAGAACAGGAAGGTGACAAGGACGTGTACTCTTGTCACTTCTATTCAGCGCTGTACTAAGTTCTAGGTTCTAATCAGGGTAATTAGGGAAGAAAAAGAAACAAAAATCACCCAGGTTGAAGAGTAAAACTTTAAACTATCTCTGTTTTCATACAACATAACCCAGTAGAGAAAAATGCTAAGGACTACATTAAAAATTAGTAGAAATAATAAATGAGTTAGCATGGTTTCAGGATACAAGATCAATGCACAAAAATCTATTTTTATTTCTATTCACTAACAGTGAATGGAGAACTAAATCCCTGCCCTTCTCCATCGGCTATGTCACATAGGTAAAGAGGGATAAGGTCAATAAAAGCACTTTGACTAAAGGAAGAATATATAACCAACTTGCAGAGGCACAAAACAGTTTCAAAATGTAAAGCTGCAGCTCAGCTCATTCCTCCCATTCCCAAAGACAGGTGGTTATTTTCACTAGGGTCATTTTTACTAACAGAGAGAAAACAAAGAGGAACACTTTTTTTTTATTAACAGAGGAGTTTTCTAGGCAGTTTTTAGCACAGAACTATTTCTTTCCTCCACATGAAGACAGGGCATTCTAAAAAGTCCTTATCATTGCAACAATATTCTCATGGCCCAAAGAGAGCCATGCAAGATTGTGCAACAGTGATTGGAAATGGAAATGGAGCAGGCATTATCTGTGGAAATACTGTAGATACATTCCATGTAATCAGGACACATGGTCTATAAAAGAACCTGCAGCAATCGCTGACACAGAGACTGAATGTGTATGATGTTTAGCATCTCTGAGTTAGGAAGGGAACTAATGATGACAACTCTAGGTGACACTAACCGTGAGGGTGACAAAAGCAGGCAATCAAGACCAGAGCCTGTGCACCATGCAGCACACATCGTGGCAGAGTACTTCACCAAAACTGAGTGCGGAGATCTTAAGCTCTTAACACTAGATCCTCATGGCATTTGTGTATGTATATTATTTTTGAGTGGCTATATATTTTACTTCATATTGTTTTTTTCACTTGTGTGTGTGGGGGGGTGGGTGTGGGTGGGTGTTTAATTGACACATTATTAAAGAGAACGCAAATTGATTGGAACTGATCATGATTACTGTTGAAGGAATAATGGAGAAGACCAGAGAAGGCTGCCCCTGGTAGAATCGTATCTCGACAAGAGACCAATCTTTATGAAAGCATTACACAATTACAACAATTGTTCTTTATGTTAGTAAAAAAGGGTTAATAAATTAGCAAAGGTAGGATTTTTCAAAATACAAAGAACTTTCTGTTTAATTTATATCACAGTGGGAAAACCTGTCTTAAAAAATAACATATTTGCCATCATGAAGATGTGTTTAAATAGAAGCAGGATGGTAATTTATCAGAGATGATGCCGAATGGGTCATGCATAGGGGAGAGTATTCTCTCAATCACTGAGAAATATTTATTGAGTGCTAACTACGAGAATGGTAAATAGGCTTCTGGTTGCATGCCAACTCCAATCAATTTGCAGAAGCTTCCTGGGGTAATGTTGAGAGGCACCAACTCTATAGCAAAGACCGCTATAATAGATTGGTAATACCTATCACAGAAGCAAGAGTGAGAAGAAATAAACTAAATTCTAGGTGTTATACTCCTGTTTGCAAGCCCTGTTAGATACTGAGAATACAATAGCAAATTTATAGCAAAGGGATAGTCCCTGCTTTTATGAAGCATATAAGAAAATAGACAGACCTCTGTGAATGTCTACCAATTGGCTTTCTAGGAAAAAAACAGAAAAGTTTTATCCTAATCCCCTTCCACTAAGCTTACTGCTGGTGCTAACTGAAAAAAGTTTTCAGGTATGAAATAAATGAGCAAGAATGTTTACTATAATTATAGAAATTTTCTGTGCGATCGTGAAGAGCTTTGTTACATTATTACTTCCTGAATGTCGCTTAAGACCTTTTTGGGTCAGGCCCAACAACCAAGGAGCATCCACTGAGGGAGCCCATAGGTCCTAGAATGTCTTTTCTATTCTGTAACCAGTGGGTCTCAAACAGCCATCTCAGGGAAGCTTTTTGGTTTTATTTTTTGTTTTCGGAAAGGAAAAACTACAAACCAAGGTCATGGGATAATGGTATGAAGTATCTGAGAGAAAAGATTCCTCATTAATTTCAACACTGTTAAGAAAAAGGGTTGATGAGAAAATAACAGCTGAATGCAGATATCTGGATTAGGGGGCTGGAAGCC
>CM052814.1:7905959-8050584 GCA_028533885.1 Nasua narica | reverse complement strand
CATTGACAGGGACCCTAGTCAGCAAGGGACTGGAGGGTCTTCCTAGCTCTCTTTGCACCTGGCTTTAGGGGTAAAAAGGAAAGCTAGCAGATACTTCATTCATAGGAAGTGAGACTCCCCAATAAGTAGCTTTCCAGGTGAAAGCTAATAAGCACTCTTAAACTACTTGTAGAAAAGATAACTAAATATCTAAGAGCTCCTACAGGGAATGCCATATTGGGTCATTACTCACAGGGATTGATGGGATACTAAAACAAAATTGCATCAGGCGTTGTGGATAATTCCAGAAATATTTGAAAATGTCATCTGTCTTCCATGAGATTCCAATCTAGTGGAAAAGATGGAAACAGTCACTCAGTAGTATAACAAGAACGAAAGACATATTTTTGACGAAGGCCAAATGAGCAAGGAAAAGATTAAAATGGACTCTGTTGGGTGGGGGATTTATTATTTAAGTAGATAAGGGAAGAGAACACTTTCTCTTTTTAGCAAAAGATTGGAATTGAGAGTCAAAATAAATCACCCATCATCATAAATACCCTACCTGCTAATCTTATGGTTTTCCAGGTATAGAGAATTTCACATTCAACATGGCATCTTCTTTAAATGTAATATCTTCATATTCCCATTTTCCCGGATTTATCTCTGAGTCCCCTATAGTCTTGCCACACCAGACCACTCACAGAACACACCACTCAACATGACCTGCACTCAGTTCTACGATTCCTTACTCTCTTCAGTCTGTAATGTCCTCCTCTCCCCTTAAATAAGGCCTAGAAATATCTTTCTTCTCCATGAATCCTCTTTGATCCTTCAGAATTAGCTGCCTTTTATCTTCAATCCAACATGATCCTTGGGTTTTGTTTAGTATTTCCTACATTCTACTTTTACATTATATCATATTAAAATTAATTAATTGCATGCCTATTTCTTCCATTCAACTGTAAGCTTGAGTGGAGTTGTATAGCTGCTTACTCATTTTTGAAAATTCATCGTTGCTGGTATAGTCCTTTGCAGATAGAAGGTGCTTAATTTGTGCTTGTTGAATAGAGAGCAGAATCAACCATGAAATCAGACACCAACCTCCCTTCACCAATCTCCACATGCGCACTGTAACTATTTGTGGGGTGCAGCTTTATTATCTGCTCATGCATAATTAACTATTATTATTTAGAGTGTAGTCCTGGAGCCCTGAATCCCAGTGTTCAAATCATAATAGTTGTGTGACTTTAGATAAGCTAATTAAAGTCTTTATGCTTCAGTTTCTTCATCTGTAGAGCAGGAATAATAACAGTACTTACATCAATACATTGTCAGGCTTAAAAATTTTGATCTACATAAAGTCTTAGAACACAGTGTCTGTCCCATAAAAACATAGTAAATATCAGTTGTTACTTTGCAAGTCTAATTATCTAATTCTAATTTTACCTGTGTTGGTAAAATTATTGTATTTTCCTGTATACTTGTAGCAGACACCATTGTTTGCTCATAAAATCCCCTATCACTCTTTCTTATTATTGGGATGTCCATCCACCTCTAGGAACACACATACTTAGACAAAGTGAACTCATCTGCTCAGTGGTGAATCCTGAATAATCTAAACCAAACATGGTAATTCCATTCTCCATAATTTAAAGGTAAGACAATAGAGTAGATACTCTGAGAAGCTTCTCAATTAGTTTCCCCCCTCGCCCCTCCCCCTCCCTTCCTCCCTCCCTCTCTTCCTCCCTTCCTCCTTCCTCCCTTCTTCCTTCCTTTCTTTCTTCCTTCCTTCCTTCCTTCCTTCCTTCCTTCCTTATTCCTTCCTCCTTCTTTCTTTCCTTCTAGCAGAAACAACATACCAGAAAAGACAGTTCTGCTGCTGCTGTTAAATGCAAACCCCAGGACTACAGCAGCCATTTTGTGACCATGAGTGTCACTGGCTACACTGATGATAGACACATTAAAGATGGCAAAGTAGATAGAAGAGCTTGGATTCAAAGTGATATTCTTGATTCCATTTGTTTGCCAAACTTTTATAAGTATAAGAAACATCTATAGTACCATTTTTAAAAGTATAAATTCTCAGTTCCTAGCCCAAGCCCCAGAATCAGAACATTCAAGAGAAGGGGCTGGAAAACTGTGATTTTTAAGCAGTGAATCTTATTATCTGAAAAATTTGGAAACCCTACTTTAATCTATTTTTAGCTTGGTTTTCTATTATTTCACCTGAAATATCCTACCTGATTTAATAATTTCCAAATGCTTTAGGGTACTGATACAGGAGTATTATAAAATTTGAAGTAAGAATACCTCTTTGGAGATGGAAATGACTTTAATGATCCATCACATTCCAATTACAGGGACTGTGGTAAGGTGTCTCTCTCTCTCTGGCCCCTTCCCAAACTCCCCAATTCCTAGAATACATAGTTGCCTTCAGTGGGCAGAAGCATCAAGGAGTTTTTAAATAACCTTAAAAGTCAAATCAATAATACACTATGTTGCACTAATAGACACTCATGCAAGCGAATTATAAAGTGGAATGCAGCTTAACCAAGCCACACCTCAATTGGGCTCATAATGGTACCCAGCTAGCTACCCTGTCTGGATTCAATTTGCTTTTATTTTAGGATTTAGGATTTCTGACTCTGCTAGACCCCCCTCAGTACCTTTTATGGGCTGAGTTTCGTGACCTTCCAAAATTTATATGTTGAAACCCTAATCCTTAGTACGTTGGAATTTGAAGATAGGGTAGTCAAAGAGGTAATTAAATCAAAGAAAGGTCATATGTGTGGGCCCTAATCCGACATGACTGTACCCTTATAAGAAGAGATTACAACACAGACACACACAGAAGCCACAGAAGAAGACAGCCATCTACAAGCCAAGGAGAGAAGCTTTCAGAAGAAAACAACCCTGACAGTGCCTTGGTGCTGGACTTTCAGTCTCCATACTATGAAAGAAAATAAAATAAATTTCTATTATTTAAGCCAGCCAGTGTGTGATGCTTTGTTATAGCTGCCCTTGCCAAAGAAAGCAATGCCTTTTACCCATGAATGTTTGCAACTCATGTCGCTGCTGCTCTGGTATCTCCTGAATCATGGATAAAGTCTGAACCTTAATATTCCTGTCTCGCTGACAACTCAGCCCACTTTGGGATTTTGTTTCGGCCCAAACCAGTCATTTATGGGCATAACACTGCAGTCAGAAGGGAAGGCTGCCCTTTACCTTACAGTATTCTCTTTGCTATTCAACTTAAATTTTTTTGCAGGTAGGGATTAGCCCTCTGCTGATGCATCTCTCATCAAAATCCATTTTACAACGGTCCTTTTTCTCTCCACTGACAATGTCTTGAGGATAAAACTGTCTTGCTCTCTTTATTATTCCAGCACCTATCATAGGGACTTGCATGTAGCAAGCATGCCAAAAATGCATGTTAAAGAGTGAATAGTTAATAAATGAATGAATGTATGAATGAAAGAAACACTAGTAGCATGCGGAGAAGAGAAGCAGTCACTATTATGCCCCAACTGGGCATTTGATAAATATGCCAACTAGCTGACTAGCGAACAGAGCAACTCTGTAAAGATAACAAACTGCATCACTTTCCCTCAGCTAGATTGATTACACGTATTACCGTGGCTATTTCTTCCCTGCAACATTTTTCATTATAGGGAATATTAATGAGTTAACAAGGACCGTATCTCTGTTTATCTCCTTTCCCATTTTAACAAGTAATTCTGATGCTAATTGACAAATCTCCGGATTTATAATAATTTGGCCAGTGTGGAAACAGCAGCCTGGTGCAACTTTTAAAAAATTCTCTGTACAGAAATAATTACTGGAATTTCTTGGTAGAATCTGAAAGCCTATCAATAACAAATACTATCTGTCTGAAGTTGGGAAATTTTTCCAGGATTTTCAGGTCACCGCTTTTTCATCCATCAATTGATATAGATTTATGTAGCCCCTAAAATATACAGCATGCTGTGTTAGGTGTCAGTGGGGAGAGAAAACCTAAAATTTTGCTCCCTTACCTCAGAGTATTTCCAACTTGACTGTGTTGCAAAGATTTGTACAGATTAAAAGCTTAAATGCCAGGATAACAGAATGGGTATTGTGAATGTCAAATGACTTATATGTAAGTTAATATGTAAGAAGCTTGATATAATAATTTATATCATGTAGAATTTCCTGCAACATGCTTCATTTTAGAGAATGTAGATGAAATATAAGAGTGTGTGTGTGTGTGTGTGTGTGTGTGTGTGTGTGTTTGAAGAATATTGCAGAAAACATAGAGTATCAGTCTGGAAAGATAAATACCAAACCGTAGTGGTGGTTATCTTTGGAAGGTATGGTTCTGAATCATTCAAAATATCTGCCTTATACCTCACTGTATGATGTGAATTTTTACAATTATACATAAAATAGCCACATTTAATGAAAAATATGAGACTATAAATTGCCGTGACCTAATGAGGGAGGGTATTCAGGGTAAATGCTAAGACTTCAGAGGGAGAGAATATAAGTTGAGCTGGAATATTCAAGAACAGCATTGTGGAAGAGGTTGGGTGTGAGCTAGGCTTTGAATGATGGATAAGACTGAGTTGGTTGAAGGTATGGGAGCCACTCATGGCTATGCATGAACATTACCTTTAGGTCAACACAAAGTAAGTCCATGTATTGGACCACCACCAAAGTGAGGCATAGGGCCTCAAGAACTGTTGACACTAATTTCCCAAGACACATCCCATTTATCCCTTGCTTTTTTTCTCTTGCCAGCTGGCCTCAGAATCTTGGTCTTGACCCATGCTTGTGATTCTATGACTAATCTTTGGATTCGGCCTTCAAAGTGGTTTTTCCTTCTTGACTTCTGCCTTTTCTCAAGGACACTGACCCAGATGTTTCCCTCTTACTTTTTTCTTTCAACCTGCATTAAGGAGTGGGCCTCACTGTAACGAGCTCCAGGACCCATCCCTCTGTCCTGGCACTAGCTAGCCCCACAGTGGGATCTGCCTCGTCCTCATCAACTCTCCAGGAGACTATATTTAACTCCAGGTACAGGAAATGAAATAACAAAGTTTGTACTATACAAAGTGTGTTCAGAAGTCAGTGTTCAGAGTCCAAAGGCTGGGTTCATTTAGGGAAATTGAGGACAAAACAGGATGACACTGCCAAAGACCTTAAAGATACTAGTTTCCTATTGCTGTTACAAATGGTCACAAACATAATGGCTTAAAATAACACAAAATGATTATCTTACTGTTCTATACACCAGAAGTCTGATATGAGTGGGCTAAAATCAAGGTATTGGCAAGGTTGTGTTTCTTATGGAAGGAACAAAAGAGAATCCGTTTGTCTTTCCAGCTACTAGACGCTGCCTACATTCCTTAACTCATTGTCCCTTCCCATCTTTAAAGCCCTCAATGGCTAGTTGAGTCTTTCTCACATGTCACTCTGACTCTAACCTCTGTTTCTACTTTCAAGGACACTGACCCCCTCCCCCACTGCCCTGATGATCCTGGATAATCTCTTTACCTTAAAGTCAGCTGCTTCTAACAACCTAAATTCCATCTGCTACCTTAATTTCCCTTTACCCTTTTACATAACACATATACAGGTTGTGGGCAATAAGATGCAGACATCTCCAAGAGGGCATTATTTTGTCCACTATAGAGAGATTAAAAATTTGAATGTAGTCCTCTAGATAATGGGAAAGTGTTGAGAGTTCCTTATAAATGACAATGTAAAATGAAAATTGAGATGCATAAATATAGTTTGGCCCATTTATCACCTGAAAATTAAGTATTCCCCCCTTAGATGATTAAATTCTAGATCATATCTTCAGGAAATCCATGTCTAATTTTGCAAATCCATTTTACCAAGGGAAATGGGATCACAGAGATCTAAAAGTAGCAAATTGTATATGAGGTTGATCAAAAATTAAAACAACAGAATTATCTGACGAGGCCAATGCTCCTTCTACCTCCCAAGCACGGATAGTCTGTGTCTGTACAGAATGATGTTTTCATTGCAGCAGATGGTAGTAGATTCGACTCAACCAATCTCAATTCTCCATCATATTATTTCTCTCCTTCTTCCTATGACTTCCTGCCACCCCCCCAAATTAATGTCAGACAGGCCTTTGTGCTTTGGCTGACATTCAAAACTGTCACCTCCATGCACACATTAACTCCAAGGCCTCTGTCATCCCTCACATTAAAATTCTATCACCAGGAGTCAGCACAGCTTGACTCAGCAAGCTAAGGGGCTGGTTCTGAGCAAGATGCAGTGACAGCAGGCTTCACGTGTGACAACTCCGGTCAATTTGACAGCAATAAGACACCCTCCTTAGAACCAGTTGCAGCTCTTGTTGACCCAAGTAGGAAGGTCATCCTTCTGAGCAATTCTTTCCCCTTCCCATGAGAAAGAAAGGCCACGGGTTATGAGACTTGGGTTGTGAATATTTGCTGTTTAAATGACCACAACAGTGAAGAACAATTAGTAAGTTCCACAATCAAGGTTTACATTCTAATTGTGAAGGGGAGCCATTGGTTGACTTAAGAGTGACTCTTTAAAATGGTACCCCAAGAAAATAAACCCCTACCGTGGGCAATAAGCCATTGGCCATTCTGTGCAGAATCCTAGCGAGAAGGTGACTATGAAGTCAGTCACTAAGTCTTCCTCAGTTTATAAATAGTGTTCAGAGAAGTCAAATTCCCAGGAGCTACTCTATTAATCACCTCCAAAGCCACTCACATGCTTCCCCTTTTCCCCATGCCTGCCCTTTCTCATGCAGTCCCCCACTGGATGGGTTGTACAGCTAGTGCTGCTCTCTGCAATTAGGGACCAAAAATTCATGATGATCATAGTTGAGGCATTCACAAATGAATGGATTTATGAATGAACGTACTCTGCTTTTTAGACTAAGCTAAGTTATATGCAAACAAATAAAAAACAATGGACAACAAAACGTTCCCTTCAAAGTTAACTTCTTCGGTGAAATTTTTTATGACTTCTTCCCAACTCCCAGGAGATATGAGTATCTTAATTCTATGTGCCCCCACTATAGTATTTTGTCTTCATTCAATTTAATTTCCTAATATGTAAACCATTCATATTGTTTAAAGGTCAACACCACATAAGCATATGCTCAGAAAACTATCTACCCTTGCCTCCTCAAACACATTTCACCCCCCGCCCCTGCTGTCTCCTATAGGTCATAATTTCCATCCATCTCTGGTTTATCCTTGCCCACTATGATCTTTGAATACCTCAGTCATAGAAGCTGTGCTCTTTAGTGATCTATGAGACACATGTTTGCCTCTCCCGTGAGATTGGAAATCTCTTGATCTCAGGGAACATGTTCAATTTGTTGTTAAAATGATGGTGCCTACCACGAGTTTGGTATACACTAGATCTCCTTAAATGTCTATAGTCTGTTGAATGAAAACACTCAAGAACTCTTGACTCCATAGGCACGAGCATATCCCATTCCCATTTGGTTGGCTGGGCTTTTATGCTTAAGTGGTTGTCACAAGCATAACGTCATAGTGTCTATTGGGAGGGAAGTCACAGAGAATGACTACAGAAGACATGACATTGGGCTCAGAGCCAGCAGAAGTAGAATGGAGCTTTGCCTCTTCTGGGAATGAGTCAGAGCTTGGGACAAATCACTTAAAATCCCAGAGCTTGTGTCATTATCTGGAAAATGTGGTTGGTTAAAGCACACTTCACAAAGGTCTGTGGAGATTAAATGAGATCATCTATCAAGGCAAGCCCTACAACTTTATGTCCCCCTTCGGAATGGTGGACACTGTCTAGTTTTTCACATAGTGAGCGTGCTACATTTTTTGAGGCAAAGTGTTTGAGGTGAAGTTTGAACTCCTTTGCCTGATGTGATGATCCCCAGCCACAAGAGCAGGTGACCAGTGAAAATTCCCCAGAGTAGTCTCCAGTTGCCTTTTAACTTGGTTTTCTCTTTAATAGAGATTTTGAGCAGAAGAGGTCACAAAATCACTACTGGAGGGGAGATTGGGGTAGAGAGCATAGTACCATGGAAAAAGAAATGGGAAGTAAGCAGAAGATAATCATCAAGTTCAAAGACTGTCGTCCCAGACTTGACCTCCTCCAGATGCTGTTCACACCATCCCAGATTTCCGGGACTTTTAACAACAGATTCCATCCAGGACTTGGTGTGTCATCAAGAGGCTGGCCAAATATATAAATAAGCAGTAAAGACGGTGCTTAGGAGAAGCTTCAGTATAGACTGAGGTGACTGTATTCCAACAAGACAACAAGATCTTAAAGGCAATAAAGGCAGTGGGACATTTTCTCTTCTGTGGTAGTGACAACACATGTTTCTATAGCACTTCAGAATTCACAAAAAAATTTCAGGTACTTTATTTCTCTTGAGTCTTTCCGCAATCCTCTATGAATTCTTTTCCCCATGTTGTAGCTGATGCAAGGGAAGTTCAGAAAGCTTAGGGGATTTATTTAATGAAGCTCACATAGCCCTTAATCAGCAGAACTGGGATTCAAATGCAGCTATTTTTGATGCCAAATTTGCAGCTTTAGACCCAGAGCTGCAGGACCGGAAACAACAGACCTGACAGTCCACTGAAGTTTTTTGGTCTCTGACCCATTATGGACTTACCCTTTTCTCTTTATGTGCTTGTGTCTTGCTATATCCATTGCCTAAACCTCCTGACCTTGGCTCTCAGGCCTGTATGAATCCTAACTAGGCAAAGGCCTCTTTAAAATAAACACATGATTCTTAAAAATTAATAGACTTTATTTCTTTATAAAGCAAAGTTATTTCTTTAGAGAAGATTAGTTTTAAAGAAAAATTAATCAGAAAATACAAAGAGTTCCTCCCATCCAGTTCCCCCTACCATTTGCATCTTTTATTTGTGTAGGACATTTGTAATAATTGACGAATCAATATTGATGCATTACTATTACCTAAGATCCATGGTTTATGATAGTATTCACTGTGTTGCTCATTCTCTAGGTCTTGACAAATGTATGATGATATGGGTCTATCATTACTGGATCACAGAGAATAGTTTCACTGCCCGAGAAAGTTCCATCATTCCAGCTATTTGTCCCTCCTTCCCTTGTCCACTCCCTTGGTAGCCACCGATCTTCACTGCATCCTTTGTAGTGTCTCCATCGTTGTGCCTTTCCAGAATGCCATAGAATTGGAGTCATACAGTAAGCCTCCTTTTCAGATTGGCTTCTTCCACTTAGAAATAAATGCTTAGCATTCCTTCACATCTTTCCATGGTTTGATAGCCCACTTCCTTTTAGCATCAAATACCATTCCAGTGTATCGGAGTTTGCGTATCTGTTTACCTGTTGAAGGACATCTTTAATGCTTTCAAGCTTGGCAACTCTGAATGGATTTGCTACAAATAAGCTGTGCATACATAAGTTTTTAACCCATTTGAGTTGAAAGGAGCATGCGCATAGCACATTGGATCATACAGTAAAAGTATGTTTAGTTTTGTAAGAAACTGCCAAGCTGTCTTCCAAAGCGATTGTACCATTTTACATTCTCACCAGAAATGAATGAGAATGTCTGTTGTTTCATAATCTTATCAGCATTGGTGATTTCAGTTTGGCCACCTAATAGATGTGGAGTGGTATAGCATTGTTTTAATACGCCCTTCCCTAATGATGCATCATCTCGAACATTTTTTCATTTGCTTATTTGCCACCTGTGTATCTTTGGTGAAGTGTCTATTCAGATTTTGTGCCCACTTAAAAAATTGGGTTGTTTGTTTTTTCAGTAGAGCCAAGGCAATCTTTCTTTGGACCTTGCCCTGACCATTCCAGCACTCATGAGTCTTACCCCTCCGAACACCTGTGGCTCATTGTCTGTAAACTAATTAGCACTCACGGATTCCGCCTCCCATTATTACTTTACTTTCAGTGCCTGGTACAGCCTCCCTAACTTATTGATAAGTTTCTTTGAGGAAGGAATCAGTGTTATACATCCTCAAACTGTCCACAATACCTACCTACGTGTTCTGTACATAGTAGGTACTCAGAATTTTCTTTTAACTAACCAAAAAGTTAATAACTTGGAAAGTAATTTGATTAGAACCAAGACTATTTTTGTAACCAGGACATGCAGGAACAAAGTAGAGTAGATGAGATTTCAGGATATCTGTGGTAGTTATTGTTTTCAGAGAAACTTATTTCTTGGATTTCTTTCTTTCTTTCTTTCTTTCATTTCTTTTGTTGCAAAATATCTGGTTTGAAGGGCAAACATTCTATGGCTATGAAATCACTTTGGATGTTTGTAAAAGAACTCACCTCTACCATTTAAAAAATTTATGTCTTTATTTTATGTTCTATCCCCAACTTGGAAGAAGGCAAAAGCAAGATAAAATCTTGTGTCTACTTATATTCAAGGGCCATTATTTTACAGGAGTTAGGACTCCAAAACCCCCACCATCACTGAATTAACAAAATGTCTTACTTGGGCATAATATCTTGTCTTTAATAGAGGCTAGTAGAGAATGGAATGTTGAAAGCAACATTATAGACATAAACAGAAGATTCAACTATTGTCCACTCTGGGATTGCACCAGGACCAAGCCACCAATAATTCTATTTATTTGTTCAACTCATTCATTTTTCTCTGACTGAAAAGAATAAAATTCAGGGCTTTTTGTGTTTAAGCCATGTACATACATGTGAAAAATGAAAACCACCAGCGTCTACAAATGAGGTTTTGTGAGGTCATGAGGTCAGCCTCAGTCAATGAATTCCAGATGTCTGAGTATGTATTTGTAATTTCTTTGGGGGAGGAAGAAGTTTGATAGTCAAGACAAGACCAGAGAGAGCAGTACTGCTAAGAGAGGTGCTGTGTCAAGGAACTTTTTTTCTGTAGCTGGTTAATTAAGTTGTCCAGGAGGCTCATTTTATAAGAGTGGTTAATATACCCAAGCCTTTAGATAATTGTGAATTATAAAAGGCAGAGGTAGGGAGAGATGGAAGGAATAGAGGAAAGACAAAAACAAATCAACAAATTACAAGGGGTACAAAATTTCTTTAAGCTTACCGATTTGTTTCAACATGTGAAGTAAATTGGGTGGCAGCGTTGGCAAGTCTCCTGTGTATGGAAAGTCTTCTAGAATGAACTCAAGAGTTACTGTTCTGTCTACTGCACTGGCTGTGTGGCCATGGTTATGCCATGGACACGAGGAGTCTCTGAGCTCTCCTTCTCTGAGCTCACCTCTGGGTAGAGAGGCTAATAAATAGTCTCCTATCTCTGTGAAGGGTTACTGAAAGTGCCCAAATATTATTTATGTTCCACTCTGTTAATTCAGTAAAAGTGCATAAAAATATGAGCCATTGTCTCTATCAGCAATAGATGCACCTACTAAGCATCAATTTGTGTATAAGGTTAACCTTAGAAATTCCTACCAAATAGAAAAGCTGATGCTACTCATTTAATTTTTATTCAAGAAATTACAAATGTTTTATTCAACTTAAAAAAAAAAAGCTGCTTTAGCTTACTATTCTGATTATGTTCCTGTACCAAGTGAAAGAAAATTTTTAGCTATTTCCAGGGTAATCTTGACATACTTAACTGAGAAGAAATGGGTTAAATGTAAAAGCTTAATAATTTGGAATGGAGAGAGCAAAAAGGCACTTAAATGACTGATATATTTAACAGCCTGAAAAATCAAGAATATTTCAGCCACCTGAGGAGCATCTGAGGTATGCAAACATCTGCATTCTGAATTTTAATCGAGTTGTCTTGATGTCCAAGGTCAGGTGGATGCACGGTGCCTACGTTAGGTTATATGGAACCTCAATATAAAATTATTTGCACTTTGTTTTTTTCATAATTCATCTACACAATTAACGTTGATAGTCCAGAAAATGTTTTACATTGAACATCATTTCTTCATCTAGACGTCTAAGGACCTTTCCAGGTTTGCCTTCTTTTTTTTTTTAATTTTTTTTTAAGATTTTATTTATTTATTTGACACAGAGAGGGAGATCACAATTAGGCAGAGAGGCAGGCAGAGGGAGGGGGAAAGCAGGCTCCCTGCCCAGCAGAGAGCCCAATGCAGGGCTCCATCCCAGGACCCTGAGACCATGACCTGAGTTGAAGGCAGAGGCTTTAACCCATTGAGCCACCCAGGCACCCCTCCAGGTTTGCCTTCTATAGAGGGGTAGGATACTCTTTGACCCCAGAAGACACCAATAACCATTGCATGACCCAGCTTTCCCTAGGTAAAACAGCCCCCCAAATTCAGTTGCTTAACAATAAAGGTTTATTTCTCACTCATGTTACATATTGGTGACAGTGCTGTTTTCTTCCATGTGTCTGCTTTATTCCAGAATCTGTAGTAAGAGAGGAGCCCCTCTCTGCTCAAGGCAGAGGGAAGGAGTAAGAAGATGGGCCAAAACTCGGTAATGCCTGCTTGAAGCACATCTCCTCCACCCAAACCTGAGTTCAGGCCACATCATGGGGCCAAGCCCGACATCTATGGTGGGGTAAGCTTCTCCAGGAAGGCACTAAGCCCTTTATAAGCTTCCTAGAGGAAGTGGAAGGGAAGGGGATAATAGGAACAACAATACAATCACCATACTACCTCTCACGCTTGTGTAGAAAACTATCTGTTGATACGGGAGGGATCATGATTGTCTGCATTTCACAAAAATCTATGAACTAGTGGGCAGTCGATTATAACAGATTTCTTTCTTTTTTCCCTCCCTCCCTTTTGCCCTCTTTTTCCCTTTCATCTTAAGTGTCTAAGTACTCAGGAATTTCTCCAAAGGATTCATCCTTGGCTCTGAAATCCAGGCAAGGCTGGGCCCGCCCGAGGAGCTGTGGTGTTGCGTGAGAGACAGAAGGAGGAGGTCCTCAGCGGAATATACATTGATCACAGAATTGCAGTCCTTTGTGTTCGTAAACACAGGACATAGTCAAGGTATCAGTGGATCAGGACTTTCAATGTTTATGCTGAATGTTTACAGGAATTGCCTGGGGATCCTATTACACGGGTTCTGATTGAGGAGCTACAGGGCGAAGCCCAGTATTCTGTACTTTCTAACAAGTTTTCAGCTGATACCAGCTGCCACCCCAGGGACCGCACATGGAGTAGCAGTCGACAAGACAGCTCCTGAACATCCTTCAAAGCTTGATGTTCTCTGAAGTCCTCTCAAGTCGTTTTCCACTCCCACGTGACTTGAATAAAGGTCCATACAAATTGTCCACAATCTAGGGTGCTTAAACTTTTATTGCATTGGTTCTTAATGGAAGGGGCAGGGCTTTACCCATCTCTGGGTCCTCATAGCCAACATCCAGATAACTGATACTCCACATTAGCTGGATCCACAAAGGCTGAGCTGAGGTGGAGAGGGAGGGGTGCTGTGCAGAATGGGATGCAGGAGCCTTTATGAATACTATTGTAAACATCCCTCCAGAAGAGAGAGCCTTGTTCCCTTTATGGGCCCCTGCCCCTGGGATGGGATGGTTTTTGCTAACCCTTTACTTATACTTCAACGCACATCCTTGCCTCAGGGACTGCCCATGATTAAGATTGATCATCTCAATCTTAGGAATGGGCTTCATTTACGAGGAAGGCAAGGCCATTCAATTCCAATTAACTGCACAGTTCTTGTGTAAAACACAACCTTAAACTTTTCGACTATTTAAAGAAAAGCAAAAGTCCCCACCCTTACTTTTTCATAAAACAGAATTGTCCTGACAAGGGCTTTCCTGTTCTTTTGAGTCAATAAGGCTCAAAGAGCTTAAAAATAGATGATGGTTTTACATTTATCATTTGAACAAACATGGGAAATTCAGAAATAGTTGCCATGGAATTCCGGGAATAATTTTTTCCCTCTCCACAGTTGGCAAAGTGGTTCTCAGGGAACCGTAGACGACGTAAATGCACACACTGGGGATGTCTTGGCATCTAGCCTCCTAAGACATAATGTCATTTGAGGCCAATCTCACTTGGAGGGCACCCTAGTGATTTCAAAAATGCTGCTAAGGAGCAAAGCGATGCTTCCTAGCTCAGTGAAACTCTCTCTCCTGGGGCACGCATGACTGTAAGACACCACCAGCCCTTCATTTTCCTCTCATAACATTTCCTCCTATTCCCAGTTGTGTGTCGGTGAGAGCTAGGGAGCGGAGGGTGAAGGGATAAACCAAAATAGAGAAAGGAAAGGCACAAAAAGGACCACTGAACTAGAAAACATGTAGCTCTGGGTGATAATTTCAGATTTAGCAATAATTAGCTGTGTGACCTTGAGCAAATCACCCAACAGGACAGTCCTCTGTCTCCTTACCTGTGAAACAAAAGGATTTGTAAGATTTCTAAGGACCTTTCCAGGTTTACCTTCTCAAAGGGAAAACAATTTTTCATTTTCAATACAAGATAACTTCACTGATAGTCACCTGGTAGGCTTTAGTGCGTAAGCATATGGACTGCATGATGTGTGCAGCCCATATGCATGTAGAGATGAGCTAAACAAAAAGAAGGCAAAGTAGGAACCCGTCATGGAAAGAGATTGGGACTGGAAGTCGGAGGAATTATTCCTTTTCCTCTCTTTTTTTTAGTTTTTATTTAAATTTCAGTTAGTTAACATACAGTTGACATACAGTGTAGTATTAGTTTCAGGTGTACAATGAGACTGAGTCAACACTTCTGTGAATCACCAACTGCTCATCACAAGTGCCCCCCTTAATCCCCATCAATGGTTTCCCCTCATCCCCCCACTGCCTCCCCTCTGGTCACCAGCAGTTTGTTCTCTCTAGTTAAGAGTCTGTTTCTTGGTTTGCCTCTCTCTCTCTCTCTCTCTCTCTCTTTTTTCCCCCTTGATCGCTTGTTTAGTTTCTTGAATTCTGCATATGAGTGAATCTTATGGCATTTGTCTTTCTCTGACTGACTTATTTTGCTTAGCATTGTACTCTCTAGTTCCACCCATGTCATCAGAATTATTTCATTCATTTATTTACCGTTCATTCATATACCATTCATTTATTCAGAAATATTCATTGAGATCCCATCATTTACCAGTCAGTAGACTAGGGTCTGGAATATGACAATGAAAAAGCAAACTCTCCTGCCCTTTTGGAATTGATATTCTCCAGGGGAACTAGGTAACAAAAAACAAAAAAAAAAAAAAAAAGAAAGAGAGAGAGAAAGAGAGAAAGGAAGGAAGGAAGACAGAGAAAAAGAAAGAAATATGATAACTGAAGATTGGTATAGGTGTCGCAGAGCAAATAGATGAGGCACACAATTCCCAACTGGCAAAGGGGCTCAGTGTGTTCAAGAAAGAGCAAAAAAGCCAGTGTGGTTAGAATGCTCTAACCAGGGAAAAGAATGCAGGAGATATGTTGTAGTTAAACATACAAACATTTGCAAGACTCAAGTCTTGCAAAGCTTTAGCAATCATAGTAAGAATTTTAGGCTTTAAGAGCAAAGGGGAAGGAGCACCTGAGTGGCTCAGTTGGTTGAGCATCTGACTCTTGGCTTCAGCTCAGGTGATGATCTCAGGATTGGGAGGTCGAGCCCTGCGTAGGGCTCGGACTCAGCACAGAGTCTACTTGACATTCTCTCCCTTCCCCAACCCTTCTGTCCCTCTCCACACACTCTCTCTCTTTCTCTCTCTCTCAAATAAATAAATAAATAAAGTTTTTGAGCAAGGTATATATCTTTTTTTATGCTGAGAAAATATTCATTGGTTATTTTTATTATGTATTTTTATTGGAAATGTGAGTTAAATTTTGCAAATGCTTTTCCAACATGCATGAAAAAGAGCATATGACTTTGCTCACTAGAACTAATAATAAGCTGAAATATATTAATGAACTTCCCAATATTAATCTATCTCCTATTTCTGGTAGAAGCTCTATTTTGTCCTGATACATTTTTTTCTTAATGTGCTCTTGGACACTGTGTTACTATTTATTTTGGACCATTGTGTCAATATTTATAAGCAAGATTTGTCTGTGGGCTTTAGGAAAGTATTCTTTTAATCAAGTTTTGTTATTAATGGTATATTCTTTTTGTCAGAAGAATTTGGATGATTTCCTTCTTTTTCTATGTTTTTGTACAAATAGGACCGCCTGGACTCTGACATTTCCGTAGAATTCCCCTGTGAAATCATCTTGACCTGCTGCTTTTCTGACATGTGGAGAGTGAGAAGTAACTCTTTGGTAACTTTCTCCATGCTTTCTCTAAAATTGGTCTATTTGCTTCAGTATAGTCAATTTTGGCAAAGTATGTTTTCCCAGAATATTATCCACTTTTGCATTCTGTAGCTCTCACCTGTCTCAATGGGTTTTTTCCCTTTGTCATTTTTTATCTTGTGTATTTGTGGGTTTCTTTTCTCTGCCAAGCCCTTCCCATAAACAATGTTACTTTTCTTAATTATATTAACAAGTGATTGCTTATTTTTTATAATCAAATATTTACTTATTGATATGGCTATTTCCCTCTTTTCTACTTCATTGATTTCCTTTTTTTAAAAGATATTATTTATTTATTTGAGACAGGGTGAGAGCAAGAGCGAGGGCAACAGCAAGAGAGAGAGAATATGAGCAGGAGTTAGGAGAAGGGGGGGAAGCAGACTCCCCACTGAGCAGAGAGTCTGATACTGGGTTGGATCCGGAACCCCAGGATCACAACCTTAGCCGAAGGCAGACACTTACCAGACTGAGCCACCTAGGCGCCCCTCTACTTCATTAATTTCTGTTTTTATTCTTATCTCCTCTCTTTTGCTCCTTTATTAACTGAATTATTCTGTCTTTCAAATATTGGAATGACTTGTTTAATTCACATTTTCATTGTTCATTTTTATTGACATACCTATCTAAGACTATACAATTTCCCCTAGTCACTGCTTTAATTGTATAAAGATACATAGATTCCAACACATAGTATTTTATTTTATTTTTTATTTTTTTTAAGATTTTATTTATTTATTTGACAGAGAGAACGATCACAAGTAGGCAGAGGCAGGCAGAGAGAGAGGGGGAAGCAGGCTCCCTGCTGAGCAGAGAGCCCGATGCCGGGCTCGATTCCAGGACCCTGAGATCACGACCTGAGCCGAAGGCAGAGGCCCCAACCCACTGAGTCACCCAGGCGCCCCAGACGACACATAATATTTTAATGATTATTTTTTACAATGTAATATTAATTTGTACTTCTTCATTTGAATCTGGGATTGTTGCGTAATAATCAGAGAATTTTTTTTGTACAATGGCTACTTTGTATAATTTATTGAACTTTTTATTGTGGCTCAATATGTGGTGAATTGGTGAATTTCACAAATATCTAATATCCATTCAGACACAAGATTTATTCTCTATTATCAGGGTGCAAATAGATCCATCTTATTTGTTATGCTGTTTGTGTCCCCTTTATTCTTACTTATTTTATTCACTTTGCCTTTCTCAGTCTGAGCATGGCATGCCAAAGTCTCTTAAAGTTCGCTTCTGTCTCTGCATTTCCTTTGGTTTCTGTTTTAGGAAGGTGGCTGATGTGCAAAAATTTCCTATCCCATTTTTACTGTGAATTTTGGCCTTTGCCTTCATAACATTTTTTTCTTTGTCTTACCTCCTTTTGTCCTGAATTCTGTCTTGACAGGTAGCAAAATCAAAGCCCAGCTCTCACTTTGTTTGCATTTGCTTCGTACACATGGCTTAATTCTTTACCTATAGGTTTTCTGCACCACTTTCTTTTAGTTGTATCATATGTATACAGCCCAGAGTTGGTTTTGTGTTGTGAGCCAACCTGAAAATATGTTTTTAAGACACAAATTAAGCTTATGTACATTTACTAATATGATTGATATGTTTTATTTCAGCTCTTCAATTATTTTACTGTGTTCATTATATAGTTTCCCTCTAAAGTGACTTGCACTATGTGATCTCTTCTGTCTCTCTTTCTCTCTCTTAAATTGTGTCATTCTGCATTTTTCCTATTATTTAGGAAGGCTTGTATTCATGACCAACTTGTTACCTCATACTAATGCCTTTATATAATGGCCAGAGTCTCTTTTTCCTTGCTTAGACAATCTGCCTGGTAGCCTTAAATGATATTCCTTGATTTTCCCAGCCTCCTACTCCTTTCTGCTCTGCTTTCCCCACTGATTTTCCCAATTAGTTGTAAATTAAAGTTTGTAAAGTTCATTGTCTTTATGTTATGTTGCAAGGCAAGATATGGGCAATTTTATTTGCTCTCTGGTTCATCTGTGTTTTTGTTTTTGAGGCTGCATGGAGGGATTCCAATTTAGGCTGTTGCCATTATCCTATGGACCTGGAAGTTTCTCATAGATTTTTATGAGAATTAAATGAGCTAATCTATGTGAAAGTAAAGATGGCTGATTACCCTTTGGTGGAAAGACTTTAGTAATTTGTTTTCTTGCATTTAGAGATAATACATTTTTTTCTAACTATTGTCCATTAACCCTTTTGTGTGAAGTATTTTGCCACCTTTGGCTTCCTAACATGGCTTCTGCTTTGACATATAAAAACCTTCTGATTCCATAAGAAGGTACACGAGGTTGCAGGCAGGTAACATGTCAGTGGGCTTCCCTAGGGAGACCAAGAAGAAATGACTGATCTGGAAGAGAAAAAAACCAAACAGGAGGAGAAGGTGATCAGAAAGATACATAGAGGAAATAAATTGCTAGTTCTCTCGTATTCTACTTAGGTTTGTCCCAGGCTATAGACAAGGCTGGGTAGTCCAGTGGTGTTCAATGCACCAACTGGCCCAGGTTAAAAATGAGAACATCAGAGATCCTTTGGAGTAATAGCTATAGTTAGACAGCTTTTTCCTTGAAGAAGGCATTGCACTTGGACACGAAAGAACAATAATACATGACATATAGTTATGACCTCAGTGAACCTTAAAATATTTGAGATGATAAACATTGGTTTAATGCTGTGTTCACAAAAAGCCCCAAAACCTTGAATTTTTGTTGTCTTTATTTTATTTTTTTTAATATTTTATTTTTCGGCGGGGGCACACAGAGAGAGAGAGAGAGTACAAGCAGGGAGAGCAGCAGAGGGAGAGGGAGAACCAGGTTGAGCAGGGAGCCAGATGTGGGGCTTGTTCCCAGGATCCTAGGATCATGGCCTGAGCCAAAGGCAGACACATAACCAACTGAGCCACCCAGGTGTCCCTATCATCTTCATTTTAAACATGAGAAAAAAACCAAGATTCAGATCCAGCGAGGTTTAGAGAATGGTTGAAAGAGGAAGAGAGAGGTGACTTAATTTAAGGACTCCTTTGTTCAAATCCCACCCACTATAATACAAGTTAAGTTGAGAAAGGGCAAGAGGAGTGGCCCAACAGACTTGTCTAAATGCCTAGAGAACAAGGTAGTTACTTGTGGTCAGAATGGTCCAGGAAGATATTTCAGAAAACATTGGGTTTTTTGTAGCTTCCCTCCATGCAGAATGGCATTTGCGTCTATAATTCCTGTGTACCCCATTGCCGTCTGGCCAGAGCACCTATGGAAAGGATACTTAGCTACCACTTTCTCAACTGGAAGCAGCTTTTCCTTCTTAAAAAAGAAACCCCAATTTTGCACAGAGCCCTTCAGGCAGGAGCTTCTATTTAATCAGAGGTTGTAATTAATACGATCATGGGTCCTGAGAGGGAGCTGCACTAAGAGAGCAGGGATGGGGTTGACAAGATACAGATTTCCTATTATCTGATCAGGAGGTCAGGTGTGTGAATTCTTTTGGAGGAACAAAGAAGGTCTATGCATTGGTCCTTTGAGCCAGATGAGCACCAGCAAGGTGTGACATGGTCTTGGAATGATCTATAAGCCTGTGTCTGTTGTTGAGAACAGAGGGTTTATAAACATCAGAGCAACAGGGTATGGATATGGTTCTAATGGAATTGGAGATGTTATTGACAAGACCTGGCTCTGGAAGTGTCTCTTCAACTCCCCAGAGATATTTCTATTAAGCTCCTTATTTAAGATTGAGAATAAGAGCATAGAACCAAGAAATGATGAAGAAGTAGTCAGCCCCACACCCAAGCAGACCTAAGTCATCTCCATTGTATATCCAGGTATAAGAAAATATCACAGAATATTAGAGCAGAAAGACCTCAGGGAAATGGCTATCATTTCCGTTTTGTAGACAAGGAAACAGAATTGTTCCTGTTCAACCCTGGCCCTACTCTCCCCAAATAAATTGAAACAGTTGGCCCAGTGACCAGAATTGAAATCAGTTTCCAAAGCTATTAAAGACTGTTCTTTCCAGAACAGGTCTTTGTGGATGATCCCAGAGTGGAAGGTGGGTGATGGAGAGGAAAAGCACAAAGTACCAGAAATATCTGCATTTGAACCTCACCTTTGTTAGCTACGTCAAGTTTGACAGTTAAGGGAGACTCTGTTATCTACCTTGAGCATCAGTTTTTTCATCCATAACATCTCGATGGAATCCATACCTTGTAGAAAAAGCTAAGGAGAAGGAATTATTAGCTCTTTCTAGAGAAAGTTACAGAAAAAGCATATGTCAATCTGTTCATCAAAGACTGGTTGAGGCATTGAGAAAGGGGAGCAGTAGAAAATAGACATTTCAGACAGAGGAAATGCAGAAGCAAAGTCATGACCGAGAAAATACAAGGCCTAGAGAAATAGTAGGATCTCGTGTTTGAGATTTTTTTTGTGCCAGAGGAAGATTAGACTTTATCTGGTAGTGGGAGCAGTCATTACCGGCAGCATTTACTGAGTGCATATAATAGACAGGGCACTGTTCTAAGAATCTTACATTGATTGTCACATTTAGTCCTTGCCAGAACATTATCAGGTAGATACTCTGGTCGTCATGGTACAGAAGAGAAAACTGAGATACAGAAAGGTAAGGTCATTTGCCAAGGTCACATAAAGAGCAAGTTCAGAATCGGAGCTGCAGCAGACAATGAGAAGCAAACAAAAGATGCTTCAGCAAGGTGGTAGAAAAGCCAGCTATGCGCCTGTGTGTGTGTGTGTGTGTGTGTGTGTGTGTGTGTGTGTGTGTGTGTTCACCACGTATTGTGTCTCATTCTGTGTCCACGTGTGCCTACACTTACACTCTAACCTGGGACAGAAGTCAAACACTGTCAAAATTATCGGCACCACAATACACTGAGTAGGTGCGTATTTTTCACTGGCGAATGCTGTCCCCTCCATGTTACTCTCCGGTCAGCATCAAAGAAACGCAGCCAGAAACCTATTTTCTTTTCTTGAGTAAAAAAAAAAATCTAAATGTCACAGTTATCAGAGTTATCGCACGCCGTCATTGAAAATAACGCTTCTGAAAAAAGCAAGTGATGACTTAAAGAAATGTCTCTTACATTATGTAAATGTAAAATATACAGAATGGTACGTAGAGTCTACAGAGTGCCGGACCGACACTCTTCCTCAGAACTGTCAAGGTCATCAACAACAGGAGAAGCCTGAGAAAATGTCACAGCTAAGAGGAGCCTAAGGAGACATGACAACTAGATGGATTGTGGGGTCCTGGTTGACATCCGGGGACAGAAAAAAGGCATCAAGGAAAAGAACATGCAATTACTTCTATGCAAACTCCTCCGCGTCTGAAAGCCCTGAATTTTCATACAATCCCTACTTAAAATGCTATGTTTTTGAAGTACCCCTTGTCAAAGTCTTTCAGAAAAAAAATCGGAGGTCTGTGAAAAAGGATGTGTTAAATGGCTTCGATTTCCTGCTACATTTTAATGTAGAACCGGGCCCCCCAGTGCTCTACACCATCCGTGGAGAAACACTCGCAACGCAGGGCACTAAACTATTTCTTTGAAAGAAGATATTTGGTATTCCTCTAACTTATGGTTAGGTGCTATTTAGATCAGAAATTAGTTCGAACCATCGAGAATGGCCAACGTTTGACTCTTTCTGATCTGAAAAAGACAACTATAATTTCATATAGTTCAATCCAGAACTTCAAGGACCAGGCAGCCTGATCTTTGTGTTGTTTGGGACTTCCGGCTCTGCGGCCACCCCCCAGGCTCCTGGTGAGCCCAGTGATGCTCTTGATGTGAGTGACCAACTCTGCGAAACGATTTGCATAGCTGTTTCCACCCCTTCTTACATCCCACCCGACCCCACGCCCGCCCCACAAATCAGCACCTGACTCGGGCCATGCCAGCGGGACCGGCAAGGAGCTTGGTGATGTCGACTAACTCATCAAGAATCTAAGCCAAGGCAAAACAGGTTTTTGTGGAAACATTTTTGAAAATTAGGACGATCTCCAACCTTGGTGGGCTCTCTAGTTCCTAGCTGTTCTTGAGGGACCAGGTTCTGAGACTCGGTGTGACATTTCCTGAGGGAGCAGAGAGTTTCAGTAAAAAGAGAACAGAGAGAATGAGGGTCTGGAAAAAGTATTTGGTTTGTTAAAAGGCTCCCGCGCCCCGCAGTTGACCTACATTGCAGAGTCCTTAGTAATAAGGCAGTATTTTATCCCAGCTTCCTCTCTCCCTCCCTCCCTCTCCCTTCCAAATCCTGATTTCTTTTTTTCTTTTCTTTTTTTTTTCCTGGAGTAGCAGCCACAGAGCATGGGGTGAAAAGTCGCTGGAAGGACAGGTTGACAGATAGCATTTGGGTCTCTGGGTCACTGGAAGGCGTCGTGATCTGGGCTCAGACGGAGCGATTTCCTCGGTGATTTTAATCTTTCGTCTGTTCACACGTCATGCCACCTGGACATAATGCAGAGAAATCTGGAGGTTTAACAAACCTTTCCTCTTGCCCCAAAAGCTCTCTTAAAAAAAAAAACCAAAAAACAGAGTGAGGGAGAAAGTGAAAGGGAAGAGAGCGTTAACCCTGTCCCTGCCTTCCCCTTCTGCAGCAGAAAATCTAAGAGGGGGACAGACCTTGCTGGCAATTAATAGGCTCAGGGCTTTGTATGAGCAAGGAGGGCCTCGTCTTTATGGAGACTGTAAATAATATAACGAGCTGCCCCTTTTACTGCCTTAGACACATATAAGTGGCAGTTTTATCCTTTTTCGTTGACCCTCTGTTCAGATTTTGATTTACTTTCAAATCTCTTGTCGTAGATTCTTGGAAAACATTTATTTTGGTGGTGGGGGTGGGGTGCACGCTGTGGGAGAAAAGATGTCGAGACAGAGGACTATCCGTGAAAGGGAGATATTAATATCTGTCCCGTGACTGTGGCCAGACAGGCTGCTTTTCTTATTTCCCCATAAGGTTCTGAGCTATTTCTGACCAAGGGTGTTAAAGCTTAGAATTAATGGGTTTCAGCAAAGTAGATGCCAGCATTCCAGAGAAATGCTTCTGCTTGACTTGTTAGAGATATGTCTCAGATCATGCTTGATAAAGCAGGGAAGTGGCGAGAGAAAAGGCAGCCAAGGGGTGGCCAAGAAGGTCCTTTGGGTTTCTTCTGTCTGGACGAGCAGTCGGAAGAGAGAAAGGCTCCAGCCCCCGACCCTGTGTTCCCCCAGAACGCTCATCATACTACTGGTAAAGCACTTATCAAACTTTATCATGGTTATCAACTTAAATGTCAGCAGTAGACTATAAACTCCACAGAGGCAGTGACTCCATCCTTTACATCTCTCAAAGTGCCTGAAATATGGAGAGCAGTTAAATATTCGTTTGTTTACTTATCAAATGTAGTCTGAGCACCGGGTCGAGAGTCAGCCAACGAGGACACAACGAAGAACAAGTTAGGGTCCCTTTTCGCAAGTTACTTACAGTCTTGTGGGGAGATGCATGGACAGAGATAACAGATGTACAGAGATAACACATGTACTAAAATATTACAGATGTTGTCTGGATGGTGAGGATTCTACGAGGGAATTAAGGAGGGGTCTGCTCTCCTGGAGTACTGGAGAGGGGAAGAAAGGATTAAGAAAGAGGTCATGGACAAAGCATTTGCAGAGGACGTATAAGCTGAGAGCCACACAGGCCAGTTGAGAGACTATCTCAATGGCCTTTGGGAGAAATACCAGGGTTTGGAGTGGAAAGGAGGCAGCAGCATTAAAACATAAGAGGTGGGGCATGCCCTAGAACTCAGCGACAAGCAAGATGCAGGGCCAGAAAGTGGATGATGATCTCCAGGTCTCTGGCACTAATGGTTGGGTAATTAATAGCACAATTCACTCACCCAGGGCAAAGGAAAGACATGACCTATCATAGGTCACCTAGAGGTCATGATATCAGGGCAGTAGTTACTAATCCCAGTAACCAACTGAACTGTGTTTGTTTGCTTGGATTATCCCAGTTGCCTTGGCTTCCAGCACATACAGCTTGTCTTGTTGCCATGAGTCTTGGAACAACACCACTTACCTGTGCCAAAGTACAATGGAAACATCATAGGCAGGGTGTTTGGAGACCTGGATTGAGTCTTGGCTCCAAAACTGAGTCCCAGCTTACTCCCTTTTACACTGGAGATGAAAGCTGCTCCCTGCCTACCTCATTAGCTCGCTGGGAGTGTTGAAAGAGATTATGCATCTCGAAGCTACACAACATAAGAAGGGAGATATGACAGATCTGATAGACTTCTGACCCAAGAATTTGGAAGGATACCAGATTTGGGGGCAGTGACAGAAAGCTAATGAAAATTAAAATCGCCCACTGCCTTGAAGTTGGCAGACCTGACTCATGAAGATGAAACTTCTCTCAAGAGGATATTTGCCAACTGGTGCTGCTCAAAGGAAAGTGTTCCAGCCAATCTGCCCCGCATGGGCTCCAGATTGCTGAGTTTTGGGGAGCCTCATTTATCAGAGGAAAACTACAACCAGTTTCTTGATCTAGTGACCCTAACTTGTGCAGGTGGTAGTCTTTAATCTTGGCTGAAGTCTATTTGGGATAATTCCACTCAGCTCCTCATCACCCTAGCTTCCGCTTCCTTGGGAGCCTTGTCCTTTCCTTCCTGTCTTGGAAATTGCCACCAGTATAAGAGAATACCTGACTACATTTTTGTGTGTGCAGAGTGGATTTTCCCTGTTTCATAATGAGGACATTTTTCTTGTGAGACCAACTTCCAAGTAGCTTATTCTTAGAAACTAGCCCCAAGACCTTTTCTCACTAACCAGGCAAATTAGAGCATGATAGACCATAATAGCTCTTCGGAAAGCCAAGATCATTGTGAAAGGATCACCAGTGGCCAGGAGATAATATACACGTGAGAAGGGGCCAGTGGGTTTAAGACAGATAAGAAGGATAAAGGCTAGACTGTGCATTCTACATCTAAACTCACCCATCTTTCTAGAAGGTAAAACATTGCTCCAAGAGTTCCTTATTCTCCACACCCCTGCCAGCACCTGTTATCTCTTGTCTTTTTGATGATAGCCATTCTAACAGGCATGAGATGATATCTTATTGTGGGTTTTGATTTGCATTTCCCGGTGATTAGTGGTGGTGAGCATGTTTTCCGGTACCCGTTGGCCATCTGTATGTCTTCTTTGGAAAGATATCTATTCAGGTCCTCGTTTTTTTAATCAGATTTTTTCTTTTGTTATTGAGTTACATAAATTTTTTCTACATTTTGGATGTTAACTCCTTATCATATAGATGGTTTGCAAATATTTCCTCCCATTCTGCAGATTGCCTTTTCATTTTGGGATCTTTTTTTCTGTTGCTATGCTGGAGTTTCCTCAAAAATTTATAAATAGAACTACCATAAGATCCAGCAATCTTACTTCTGAGTATACATTCAAAAGAAATGAAATCATGATTGCAAAGAAATATCTGCACTCCTGTGTTTATTGCAACATTATTCAATTCACAATAGCCAAGATATGGAAAAAATGAAGAGTCTATCTGTGGATGAATGGATGAAGAAGATGTGTTGTGTATAAGTGTGTGTGTGTGTGAATGGAATATTATTTAACCACGAGAAAGAAGGAAATCTTGCCATTTGTGACAACATGGATGGACCTTGAGGGCATTATGCTAAGTGAAATAAGTCAAAGACAAATACTGTATGATCTCACTTATATATGAAATCCAAAAAGACCAAACTCATACAAAAAGAACAGTGGTCGCTGGGTTGGGGGAGTGGGGGAAATGGGGAGATATGGGCCAAAGGGTACAAACAAAGGGTAGGAGATAAACAAACTCTGGGGATCAAATGTATGGGATGGTGACCATAGTTAACAATACGGTATTATACACTCGAAGGTGACTAAGGGAGTAGATCTTAAATGTTCTCATCACCCAAAAAATAAAGGTGATGAAAGTGTTAACTAATCCTATTGGTAACCACTTCACAGTATATATGTATATCAAATCATGTTATACTCCAAAAACTTACAAAATGTTACATGTTAATTATATCTCAAAAAAAAAAAGAGCTCGAGGAAAGGAAAAAGGTAAAACACTGTGTAGTCTAAATAAAACTCATTTGTGAACCTAATTTGTTTTGTAGGTAACCAGTCTGCTGTCCTTAATCTAACTTTTAAAATTTACCGAAGATTTAACCAAACTAAAAATAAATAACCGAGGCATAGAGAGGTCCAATTCATAGAACTAATTCATAGGTGAAAGTGAATCAGAATTATTGTCTGGCTTTCTGCTTCTCGGGGCAAGGTTCTTCTGTTCTTGGTTGTGCTCTCTTCTGACCCTTGCAAACTTGCACTTCTCCATCCTGGTTTCTCTGCTTTCCTAAGACTCTTCTCCCTCATCCCTTATGCTACTAGTAGGTATTTTAGGGTTCAGTAGAAAGAACACTGGGACCTCAAATCAAAGGACATGAATCCAATCCTGTTTCTGCCCCATAGTAGCAGATCAACGTGGACCAGCTCTCTGATTTTCACAAGTTTACTCGTTACTGGGTACTGGAGATTGCTCACTTAACTCACTCAGTTTAACATTTTAATGGCATGCACAATTTTTTAAATTGCTGTCCAAATACTTGTGCAGTGAGCCCATTCTAGACTACTGTTTATGAGAAGATCAAAGTCACCATCTACATTTACTAAACTGATGGCATTTCTATCACTGAGACACCTCCCATCAAAAGTGGGGGTGTCTATCCCTCCCACTTGTATCTATCAAGTAACAGGCATCCATTGGAAAACCGGATTCTTATAAATCTGATTAGCTCCCTTAACATCATTTTAGAAACATTAACAGTCTAAACAGTTGTTTAAGGGGCATTGGGTTTAGACAGATTTGGGATTAAAACTTGACCTATCATTTAAAATCTTTGTAACAAAAAATGAGTAATCACTAAGGCTCAGTTTCCCAATCTGTAAAATGGAAAAATAACAACTACTTCCTCATCATAAGATTAAATGAGGAGGCATGAAATGCATCTAGCACATGGTAAATGCTTAAGTAATGGCAATTTATATTACAGATTCGGGTACCTCCCTTAGCCCACTACCTCTCTACTAAAGTCCTATATGATCAAAACACAGGCTTACTCTAGAGGTTATAACTTCCTCATTCATGGAAAGGTTTCATAAACATTTTTTTTTTCTAGCTGAAAGAGTCTGGAAAACCGAAAAGTGTACCATAATTGGAATGCAAGTAGCATTTGGTTGCTTCACATGGTTTTGACTGTAATAAACACATTTCCTCAAAGTGTCCCAGTAGGACTGTTCCCCAGGTGGCCACTTAACTAAAACAACATCTTAGAGAAGAATAACAAATGTATCATTTTTAGAGGTTTGAACTCATTATGGGCTTTTGGTTTTCAGAGATATTTATGTTCCAAGTGAATGACAGGTGACGAAATCTCCTGCCATACTCTCCCACCACCTTCACAAAGGGAAAAGTTAGAGTGATGGCTCTGTACTCATAACCTAGCCTTTAGAGAAGTCTCCGAAGAATTTCTTCCTTGAGCATGGACAGACTTGGTTCAAGGGGATCAGTTTGACTGGCGAATGATGAAGCTCGGCCCAGTGATGGTGGGGGGGTTGGGGCAGGATCCAGTAAAGAAGAGATGTTGGGTGAGAAAAAGGGTACAGGAACTCTTTCTGTATTTTCCTTTTGACCCAATCCTTGAGAATTCCTGAAAGTCTTCATCATACGGTGAGGTAGCTTATTTGGCCTCTTAAAACTTGTGACACACACATCTGGGGACCAAATCTACTGTGTCTTTGGACTTCAAAAAAAGTTTCTTGCTCCAGATGTATTCCCTGGTTGGGTTTGAACCAAAATGAGAAATACCAGACAATGTTAATTGCATTTATAGCATATTGCATTCTCAAGCCCTGGAACAAGTCCTAATAGATGTAGAATCAAATAACTTTGTAACTTGAGCACTTTTTAGCTTAACATCCATATTTGGTAAGCAAAGAAAATGAGGCCCAAAGAAGTCGAATGGATCATCTACAGGAGGAGTTGGCAAACTATGGCTCCTGGGCTAAATCTGGTCTGAAACCTCTTTTTCCTAAAGAAGGTTTTCTTGGAAAAGAGCCATACTCATCCATTTACGTGTTGTCTCTAGTTGTCTCTAGTTGCTTTCTTCCTAGAATAGCAAAAGAGTAGTTGCAGCAGGGATCATATGAGCCTCCAAACCTAAAATATTTACTCTCTGGTCCTTGACAGAAGTATACTACCTAATCTAAAATGACATAATTAACCGGTACCAGAGCGAGGATTAGAATAAAGGTCTGAATCTTGATCCAGTGGCCTATCCCTTGCCTCACAATGGAAGAGACAGACATATTGTCAGGATGAAAAAGGCAACCCATGTAAATACTTAGGAGCTACAAATAAGAAAAATTACTGACTCTGTGAGATATTTCTATTATTTTTGCTGTTTCCCTGATCACCATCGGAGACCCTTCTAAATCCGCCTGTCTTAGTCTGGACTTCAACCAAGGTCAATGACTGGAGGTGAACTTCAGTAGTTCACTGGAGTCCTCCACAGCCTGTATATCCGCTTATCCCGGATACCTGTCAATCTTCTCATTAGACAGACTCTTGTCACAAGTTCTCTTTCTGGGCCTTTAAAAAAAAAATCCCTGTTTAAGGCTCATTCAGCATCCTAATAAGGATTTCATGAAGATTAAGCAGCAAGGGCATTTAAAGAACAAATTCTCCCCGACAAACTTCATAGTGTTTTTACAATGTAAATTTCAAATTAGCAGATGAAAGAAAGGCAAGAGATCTTATAGCTCTGCCTTTTAGCAAAACACTTGCGACAGGATCACTCCTGAAATGCAAGTGGCAAAGCTATTTTATATTAGCCTTTGCCAATTCAAATGGGCTTGAGTGTTTCCATGTAGACCAAAGTATGATGATAAGTGGCAAGGCGAGGAGTCTGAGTGAGGATGAGGCACCTCTGAGTTTAATAAGTCATGTCATAATTGACCTTGAATTGATGGCATACGGTCATCAAATCAAAGCAAATATATGGGTGGGACTCAAATCTATAGTAAAATCTCAAGGATGTTCAAGCAAATAAGAAAAAAAAATTAAGTGAAAGCCAAATGACAATCCATGCAAATACATAAATAAGCCAAAGGCTCATCACTGAAGCAGCTCTTCCAAATTTCAGAGTCCCAGGAAAGAACTGAACACCAAAAATCTTGAATTGGAAGTTAGAGTTACTACTATTGAATATAAAACTTTGGGTGCAGCACTTCCCTCTCCCAGTGTTGAAGCTGAAGAACTGGACTGTAGCAGATTGGCAGCTAAACAATAAGAGAGTCACTGATTCATGTGTTCATGTATTCGTGTATTCATTCATTCATTCATTCATTCATTCATTCATTCCAAAAGCATTTACTGGATACCTGCCATGTGTTTGTCACCATTATGAGTACCGAGGTTAGAGCAGCAAACAAGCAGGCACAGATCCTGGGCTCATGGCCTCAGAGCTCTCTCTCCCTTTCTCGCATGCACATACCTCTCTCTCTCACACACACACGTACGTACACTTCTCTCTCACACACATACACACACACACACACACACACACACTCACATTTGTTAGGAGACTGTATGCACCAAGAGGCAAAGTGGGGTAATGTGATATAGAATAATGGAAGAGTGCGGAACAGAATTACTTTAGACAGAAGGATGAGGGAAGGCCTTCAAATGACATGACATTTGAATAGTGGAAGAATGTTCC
Organism: Nasua narica; assembly: GCA_028533885.1. Classification (NCBI taxonomy): domain Eukaryota; kingdom Metazoa; phylum Chordata; class Mammalia; order Carnivora; family Procyonidae; genus Nasua; species Nasua narica. The sequence goes on along the minus strand of CM052814.1, from coordinate 8,020,556 downwards.
ACGCAGAAGAAACAGAAAATGCAGAGTTCCTAAAATGAGCGTGTACTTGACATTTGGGAAACAGAAAGCCAAGTAGGGAGGACAAAAGGAAATTCCTAGGAGCTAAGATCAGAGAGGCAGGCAGGGTAAAGTAAATACTGTCTTGTAGATTTTGGCAAGGATTTGTATTTTATTTTTATTGCGAGGAGACATTTTAAGTGAGGTACTAACACCTTAAAAAGATGACTCTGGTGAGTTGACTGCAAGGATGCAAGTAGAAGGAGGAAGACGGCTACTGCGATATTCCAAACAAGAGCCAATAGTGGTTTAGACTTGGCTGGACATGCAGTAGAGATGATAAAAAATGGTTGGCTTGTGGTTGGTCTATGGATTTCTTTTGAAGGTAGATCCAATAGGATGGATCACGGGTTCGGATGTGGAAAGTAAGAGAAGACAAGGAATTACAAATGCTTCCAAGGATTTTGGCTTGAGCATCTAGGTGGGTCAAATAGCCATTGGAGAAGCTTGGGAAAGGGACAGTTGAAGGGGCCAAAATCAAAGGGACATTTGAAGGGGCCAAAATGCAAACTCAGTAAGTCACAGGAGGGCACACACCCTTCTTCCTAGCTGATTCATCTTGGGACCCTAAGAGGTCCTCACGAATTGAAGGTCATGCCCTGGTTACCAACTTTAGGGAGCAACTATTACGCTCAGGAAAAGAAACGTGTAAGAATGCAAAGACAAAATAAGAAAGACACAGACCAGAAATAAAATCGTCTCTAGCAATAACAAAGCCCAAAGTTAAATTTGTTGAAAATAATTAGTGAAAAATCGCAAAGAGCAATTTAGTTTTAGTGGCATTATACTTGAAAACGGACCTTCGTGTAGGCAAGTTGAGGGCTGGATAAAGAAAAACAAAAGAAGAGTTAGAGTAAAAGATGTTAATTTACATGCTGTATTTAGAAAGTAGAGTGACTTGTCAGTGAGAATCCATTGTTCTCACCTTCAGAACAAAGATAGCAAAATAAACAGTGTTCAGCTGTATAGTGTCACGATTAGCTGGTTACCTTCAAAACCATTTGTTTTGTTTTGTTTTGTTTTGTTTTGTTTTGTTTTGAGTTCCAAATATAAGGTCTGGACTAGATAACATTTTACAATGTTTCCACTTTCAACATTTTTGTAAATTCTGGATTACAGCCACTCCCACTAGAACATCCTCTCTTCACAGAATGAATCCCTCCCACAGAAAGATGCAGGTTCACAGAGGAAGAGGAACTGCTTAAAACATTCAGATAGGAAGAAGGGAATGATATCAACAAAAATTAGGTCCAGGTAAATGAGATCAGAGCCACCCTCCCTACCATTAGAGGTCACAAAAACTCTTTTCTTTCAAGGTTAAGAGTCCTCTTACCCTAAGAGTTCAAAACTCATATACTGCTTTCCCCAAGGTTTTTTTTCTTGCATTTCCGGGAAGAGATATCAACCATATACTGCAAAATCTGATTGCATCCAAGCCTCAACCTTCCACCACATCCAACCATTAAAGACAAGTTTTCTCAACCTCACCATGACTGACATTTTGAGCCAAATGATTCTCTGTTGTGGGGAGAGTGGTGAGGTGTCCTATGTTTTGTTGAATGTTTGGCAGCATCTCTAGTTTCTACTCACTAGATCCCAGTAGAAACACCCTTTCCATCCTCTCCTGGGCGTCATGCCCTGTGACCACTGCTCACCCAAGTAGTTTATAGATAACAATATTTGCCAGTGATATAAATTCCAATCCATACAATTAAGGGAGACGTGGTTTATTTGTGTATTAGCATATCCAGCTGCTTGTTTGCCTTTGCTTGATATTTCAGTCCAAGTATAGCAGTTTGGCATAAATAATACCCAGTCAGCTGAAGGCTGAATGATATTGTAAATATCCAAGTCCTAAACTACTGTGGTTTTTTTCAAGTGTACTCCATACAAACCACTCTTAGCTTGAAAAGGAAGGGAAAAAACCCAACCCCGATGCCATTACTTAAATAGGCCCATTAAAAATGAGCTGTGAGTGAAATACGGCTTTATTAAACAGATGACATTACATCAGAAATGATGAATCATAAAGTTTCTTTTCAGTATTACAATGGTATACGACCTTTTAAACTTTAATCATTCACCTCATATTCTGAACTACTGTCAGGTGTGCAGGCTTCTTGCTGATTACATTAACATGAGGCATCTGGGGAGCTATTGGCATCAAGTCTCGACAGGCTTTTCCTAGCATGGCTCAGCGACACACACAGCTGGAGATGGGGCAGCCCCAGGCCTGCCCAGAAAGGGCGGTGTAGCCTCTCCCTGACTGCCAGGGTCCAGGAGGGATGGGGAAAGAATTCTCTCCTCTTGCATGTCATGGACTCCCAGCACCTGGCAGAGTATCTGGCACATAGTGGGGACTCTAGCCCATTCGTGGAACAAATCTCGAAGTTCAAGATACTGGAATAATCTGTTACATCTGGAGAGGGCTGCCAGTTTACAAAGAACATAATTCAGTCTTCACAAGGCCCTGGTGAGGAAGGTCCAAGGCAGTCAATGGTAGAGCTAGACTACAGGTTTGTGTTTTTTCCACAGCTTTCCACATCAGATATGGGACGATACTGTTCATTGGCTAACAGCATACGTTCGGCCTCCATCTCATCACATCTACTCAGTTAATGTGCCCATTCACAAGGCACTTAAACTCCCCAAGCCCCGGGGGGTCCTCATAGGTCAATGGCGAGGACCATTTGAGATGATGCATATGGAAAGCTTGCCGTGATGGATGGAACATGGTGAGTGCCCAACAAATGTTATTTATGATTATTAACATCTTCATAAAAATATTCTATGGGGGAACAGAAAATTGCATCACAGAATCCTTATGGGAAAAGCAGGATTTGAAATCACAGGGGCCTCCCTGATTATTGCCCTTAAACATTGACTGAGCCCTAATTCGCCTCCATTTACCTTTCTCTTTGACTCTTTTTTCTAGATGTTAGGACTCAGAGTGATAGACAACTTGTCACTTGTTCCTCAGTGACTCCATCCTGCAACCTGGCACCAAAACTATCCTCAGGCTCTTCTTGAGAAGTTCTATATCATGACGTCACTGTGTCAGTGATAGCCTAATTAATATGTAAGTGATTTTTATTGTAGTTCTCCTACCTCTGATCATCTCATTAATAATTAAATGGCACATAAAAAACATAAAGAGCTTCAAGGAAAATTTTATGTGATAATTTTGGAACAGATTAATTAAAAAAAGGAAATTTTAAATAAGTCTCGAATCTTTGGATTGTGGCTATGTAAGAAAACTGTCATAACTTTTCCTCAGAATGTTCAAAGATCTCTCTTCAGGGACGACAGACAAATTCAGAAATTGTCATTATTTTATCTCAAGAGAATATATACAATGTTCCTCATGAAACTCCAAAATTAAGAGTTTGTGTATCATTTAGTATGCTTTTGGCTATACATTTCAGAAACACCAGCTAAAATAACATAAAGTCAGGAGATATGTTGATATTGGGGTTTATTAACTTGGTAGTGCAATGACTGTCAGCAAGACTCGGGTTTTTTTCATCTTTCATTTGCTATTGTTGGGGTATCACCTTGGTCTTCCCAAAAGACTATGGCATCTCCCCGACATTGTTATTTCCAGAGGTAGAGGAGAAAGGGACTATTTCCTCTCAGGGGCCTCTTTTGTTAATAGCAAATAAACTCTCTCCATAACCACCCCCCATACAGATTTTTCTTATCCCATTGGCTAGATCTATAACTACTCCCAAACTAATTATTGCCTGAGAGAATGCAATTACCATGGTTGGCTTAGAACAATTATGATTCACCTCCTTGAACTTGGGGAGTCCTTGCCTTTTGATGCACATGGTCATTCAATTCCTGAACAAAACAGAGGTTTTGTTTATATGGAAGCACATGACTAGGAGTGGCTGTTGGGGAGACAAGCAACTGTCCGCTCTTATCCCATGAGCCATACCTTAGTTCAGTGATTCCTAAACCTGTCACCATATCAGAAGCACCTTTTAAACATTCTGGTCACATGCTGGATTATGTGTATCACAATCACGGGGATAAGACACAGAAATCAGTATTTTTTTTTGAAGCTCCCCAGGTGATTCTGAAGTACAGAGAACTTTGGAGGTGACTGCCCTAGCTATTAGTTCAATGTGAGCCATGCTAGCAGAGATCTATGGAGATATTTCCCTACTGGTCCTTGGGGATCCTCTAGGTCCCATTCAGTTTCATTGAGCACATATAAAAATGTCCTGTGGTAATAGTGTTGACTTGAGCGGAACATGAAATACAGCATCAAACCACTACAGAACCTGCACGATAGTCAAAATCTGAGAGACAACTCAACGTTTCTGAATATTCAGTTGGTTAAATATTTTAAAGTGCCAAGTGTTTCAGCATTTGATGACTTTTTAAGTCATTTATTATTTCCAAATGATGATTAAAATGGGATGAGCTAGCTCTGTACCTCAAATTACACTCTGGGGTTATAGAATCATAAAAGTCATCTAATACAAAGTCCGAGATGTTGGCTTCAGAAACACAAGGATTTTTATGTGTTTTTTTTTCCCCACTGCTATGTCCCTGTGCCTAGAAGAATGCCTCTTCTGCCATGCCCTAGACTTATATCATGCTTTAGTGTTTTTCTTTAGTTAACCACTCTGTGGCTCAATTAACTCATCTGTTGTATGGGAGACATTAATACTCTGTATGTCTCATAGGAGGAAGGAATAACTGCATCTTGTAAATGCAGAATTAAGACCCATTTCTACTTTCAACCAACTGAACCACATAGCAGGAGGGAGGGTGTCCCTTGGTCTCCCTGAGCTTCCGTAGAAAGAGAAGTGCTCCTTGGTACCACAGAGTCTCTATGAGAGGCCAATATGGTGGTTTATGTGAAAGTGCCCTGCCAAACGTACATTCCTAAACAGATATGAATTACAGTTCAAATGGGATAAAGTTAAATGTTCAACTAATGCAAGGCAATATTCAGAGCGCCTTCCCTCCAACATGTGCTTTTCTCTTTCTCCCTCCTCCTCTGTCGCTCTCAAAATGTTAATACGGGTCCCCTCTATAAATAACGACAGTGGCATACTGACATCCAGATTTAAACGCTGCAGCACAGCACCCTGTACAAGAAGGCTGACACAGAGCTTCTATTTTTATATGTTTAGTGATACATCCAAGTGTCACTCAACAACAGGAAAGGAGCGGCTGTGGCGCTATCGCTCACTCCTATCTTCACCCCTCTTCCGCCTACTACTCAGACACATCCCTGACAAGTGCCGCGTGGCTCCACCTGCTCACCACCTGTCAATATTTTGGTTGGAAAAAAAAAAAGATTCCGGCACATGATTCTTAATTTTCATTAGAATAAGTATGAATATCCTGAACAACAATCTATGCTCAGCACTTACACTGCAAGGCTACAGGGTTTCCATTGCTATCCTCTCTTGGAATGCTCTCAGTATCAAAGGATCTCTGCAAAGACGATTCCAGACCCTCTGAGATGGGAACCAAAATATGTTCTAGCACCTGACAGAGAACACTGGGAAAATGCAAGGCAATACCTTGGACTCGATGATTAGAACTTCAGTTAGAACCCAGGGCTAAGGCTCCCACCTCAGGCAAAGGTGACCCCAGGGTTTTATACTTTATGTGAGCGACCCGAGGCCATAGCCCTTCCTCTTTAGTCACTCTCCTTCCGGAGGCTGAGCTGAGGCATACCATCAAGAACAGTGAGGGGTCAGGCCTCATCTACTGCAAAGCCACGTGGCTCACCAGCCTCAAAGCATCAAATGCATCACGTGCAAGAAGATCACACTTCACCCAACAGACAAGAGACATCCAAACCTGGCAGTGGTTCTCCTGGCAGGTGGGGGAACAAGTGGATACACGCATCGGTAATTCATTGTGTGGTTGCTATTAACCATTCCCTATGAGACTTGCGGTTTTGTGTGTCTTGTAAATTTGATTGAGGGCGCTGACCATCTGTGAAACCAGACGATCCTGGGTTCTAATTCTGACTCTGTAACTTCCCAGCCTTGTGATTTTGAGCATGTCATTTTATTCCTCATTCCTGTTTCCTCATCTGTAAAATAGGTTTGACAATGAGTGACTTGGAGGATTTGTCTGAGGGTAATATGAAAGTATACTTACACAATACTTACGCAGTAGCTGGTTTATAGTAAGTTACAGCTAATACTTATTAAGCCCTAATACTTACTAAACCCTGTTTTATGTACTTTCTCAGGTACCTCTAATTGTATTTGGAGTTTAAATCACTTCTTTCTTTCCAAAACTCTACTTCTATAATTGGATATTACCCAAGCTAATACTATCAAACCCACAACTGTTTTGTATTTGTTGTTCCAGGACATAAGCCTTAAAGAAAAGACACTGACTTATAGAAAGATAAAAGAAAAAAAAGCCATCCTTGAAAATCTAGTGCAAGAATTTTGGGTAGAGCAGGCTATATAGACTACAGATGGAAAGGTCTGACTGAGGGTGCGGGAAGGCTGCACCTAGAGAGGTGGGCAGGGTCCTGGGTAGAGCCATCTACCTCTTGCTTTCTGGGGAATCACTATGCCCTCGATGACCCAGGATTGGGACTTGGTGCTTGGGACTTGTAGAAAGGTGGCCCAGAGCAGCACTCTAGCTCTGTCTTCAAAAATTATCTCCTGCCCTGGGATCAGAGCGCTCATCTAGATTTGGCCTTAGCATTGTGATGGTGGAGGTGGGAGCTGAGACAGGTTGAAGGGCTGTGGCACTGACAGCTATGCCAGTAATAGCCTTAGCAGGTGCAGTGATTGTTAACCTGAAGGGGAAACCCCCAGCATGCTTCTCCTCATCCCAATAAGACTTGGATGTTTGAGGGTCTTCTTACTCTGTGTTCACTCAACCAGAGACCACCAAAGTCAGTAATAAAGACTATAAATACTCCAACAAGGATGGGAAAAAGTTTTCCTTTTTCCAACTTCCAATTGGGCTACCACCAGTGAAGGGAAGACAATTAATGTATATATCTGGAACTTTATATAATCTGGGTACTGGGTGATTTGACTTTGTTATTTAACCTTTATATTTTGATAATGGTATTGTCTTGATTTTATAGATGGGGGCATTGAGTTTTAAGGACATGAAGTAACTTAGGGTAACTGGGGTGGCTCTGTCAGAGAAGCATCCGACTCTCGATCTTATCTCAGGTCTTGATCTTAGGGTCGTGAGTTTGAACCCAGCATTGGGCTCCACGCTGGGCATAGAGCCTAGTTAAAAACAAACAAACAAACAAACAAACAAAAAAATATGAAGTAACTTGACTGAAAGCACAGTACTAGTTGCAAACCTAGATTCATAAGGATGTCTAACTCTAAAACTCTTCATAGAAAACAACTCCCACTGTAATTAGTGCTCAGAATAGCATCCTATTACTTAAGAATTTCTAATTTGTCTCTATGGTCAATTAAGTCATGTTTAAGCTTTTTAGTTTTAGATTCAAGGTTTGCCACCATGTTTATAAAATTTTATTTACCATTAACCTCACCACCAAAAAAGTAATAGTACTTATGAAAATAATCACAGATGCCAGGACAGCCCCTGGTACCAAGTAGACACTCAAAAACACTCACTGAATTGAGTTTGAAAGAATTGGAACTAGCAAATCAAATAATAATAATAATGTTTGGGGTGAGAACTGAAGAGACCAAAGAAGGTTCCAACAACACTCGGTACCATATCTTACAAAAGAACTCAACATCTCAGAGTCATTGATGGGTTTAGAGGTGTTCTATGAAAGCATATGTATACTAAAAAGCCCTGAGAAGGGAGCATATAGCTTCTCAGGAGGTATCGCCAATGATGGAGAACTCACAATCCCCTAACTCCTGAGATAGCTTTCTCATTTTCCAAAAGCTCAAACTGTTTTGAGTTTTGCCCCTTTGATTTGCCAGTACATTAGAATGTTGCCCTCTGCGTCTAGGAGATCCCACTACAAAGAACATTAGGAATCTTCATCTTCTTTGCAAGAATAAGCACCAATGTGCCTACTGATGCATGAGCGTGAGCAGTGGTTGCTTCTTCCTGCTGGCCACGAATTTCAGCCTCCTAGGGATTCATGGCCAAATGTCCTTCCACCAAAAAGGCAGAGATCTTTGGAATAAAAAGGATTACAAAGCATGAAAACTTTCAGCAGAAAAAGGGAACTGAAAAAGTGCCAACTTGCAAGAAGACATGGAAGTGTGAAAACCTTTGATCAGTACTTCATTAGGGGATTGAAGAAGAAAGGACATGGAAGCTGATGGAAAATCAAACAGTGTAGCAGGATTCCGAGTTTTAAATTCTCTTCTCAAAAGATTTACTTATTTATTGAATTTTAATTTTTTTTCAATCTCTTATTTGTGGGGACACCTGGGTGGCTCAGCCAATTAAGCATCTGCCTTCAGCTCAGGTCATGATCCCAGAGTCCCGGCATTGAGTTCCTCATGGGGCTCCTTGCTCGGCAGGGAGCCTGGTTCTCCCTCTCCCTGCCACTACACCCTGATTATGCTTTCACTCTCTTTCTCTGACAAATAAATAAAGTCTTTAAAAAAAATCTCTTATTTGTGGACTTCGTTCACCTAACTAATTTTCTGATAAGCTTACAGGTCTACCAGTGCTGCAAAAGAGTAGGACCAGGTGATCTCAGAGCCTTCTGCCCTAGGAATGTGTGGGTGCCTTATGACAAAGTTTCGCTTAGTGGTAATGGTAAGGCAGTGAGAGGATGTGTAGGTAAAGGGACAATATTCAGGGGCAGAAAATTCATGGATATCAAATCACTACTCAGAAATTCCCTTGTAGGAAGACAGTGAATCTGAATATCCAAAATCCTTTGGATTAGATACTATACCAGCTTTGACCCTGTAGCCCTCAAGGGAGTAGTTAATTTCTACCATAATATGTGAGCTACTACTCAGTTTCTGGCAAAATGAAAGATCATTAAGTCAGACCAACTCCAATAAGGGATAAATTATAGAAAATTCTGAATAATAGTATATTTCATGGAAAACTGAATCTTACTGCATTTGAATACACATACTATTAGGATAACCTGATAATAGAATGTTAGGGGGTTTTGTTCCTAAAAATACATTATTTCTTAGATTTTTATTAAAAGACAAGATTCAATTATAATTAAGTAAGACTATGATTAAACACTATGTCTGTCTGAAAAATAAGGATTAGTCTCCTAAATAGTTTGTAAAAGCCCCCACATAATCCTCTTAATGCTCTCAGCTTTATAAAGCCTTTTCCTCCCCATAAATATAGAGAAAATAAACCTCTAGAGAAGCAGTTTTTGGGATGCCACTATCCCTCAACTCATGTCCTTAGCATGGAAAATGTTTCTCTGTTCCAGGAGGATTTTTTTAAACAATGAATGCTGGTGGGCTTGTCCCACTTTCCATAAAATAGATTTTCCTCCTTATTTCTCTTATTCCTCCCATTTTGCCAACCACCTTCCCCTCCCATCTTCTTTTCATAGAACTTATTTTCTCAAGCTGCTCTCAGTTAGGCAGTGTGTGCAAAGAGCGCTGATGTTTCCACTCTAGAAGCCTCCAGTGATTACACCCAGTCTCTTTCATGCTAGAGCTACATATTTATCAACCCCATAGAGCAAAGATGAGACAGCACCAGGGTAGTGAGTGATGTGAATTGCTGTCACAGCAGAAACTGGGCTGGTGGAGGCCTCAGATAGAAAAAAGACCATAGGGATGGAAAGGGACAGAGAGCACAAAGAAAAAGAAAAGAACATATGAGATGAACTTAAAAATAAAGGCAGGAAGAAAGCAGTGAATAATTAGAGAACCTTGGTGGTGTGCGCAGTTGCCAGTCCCTGCTGGAAATGCCCTCCAGTGGCCAGAAGTGGGTCATAAATGTAATGAGCCAGGTAGCCTGACATCTGGACTCCTTAGTTGAGCCTCGGGTTTCCACCTGGGTACCACAACTCGAGAGTTTCAGGGCTGAGAGGTAAGTGAATGCTTTTCTTTCATTTTTGTCTCCTCCATCAGACAGAGCCACAGATATCCCTCCATGGGAAGAGCCCACCCTTCTTACTGAACCAAAAGAACCAGAGGCAGCCACAGTCCAGACTGGGTTCCTTGACATCCCTCTAGGCCTTCATGGATTTAAGAAGTAACTTGCTCTAACCCCTGTCCAAGCTCATAACTTACAAGCTTCTAATTAGCATCCACCCCGGGCCTTTGAATCTCTAGAGATGCAGATAACTCTTATTTCTAATAATTGAACTCTCCTGACAACAACCAGCATTTTTGTAAAGACTATTTGGCTTCAAGGAAACTGGGCAAGATTGATGCGCAGTTCACCCAAACCATGGCCACTGCTTGTGAAACTTCCTAGAGCACTTTTGGTCCTGGCAGTGCCTTAGTATGGTCATTATCAAACACACATATGGCAACCACATTTTCTGAACCTCAAACAGGGACATATTGGTCTAACAATAGGAAAGGAGATTTGATCATGGAGAAATGGGACCCATCTTACTCACGCTTCTTAAAGGCTAAGCCCTCTTTACAATTCTCTCCGTGACTTTTTTAACAAGCTCTAGATTGAGAATGAGTTTCCCTCTATGTATCCCATTTTCCTTATTCTCAAGCTTTACTCATTTTTCTCCACCTTTACCCTCTACCTTGGCACCTTGGAGATAACATTAATCTATCAATGTTGAGTACAAGAACGTCTAAATGCTACTTAATCACTATTATATCATCATTCCAAATGCTGTGCTAAATGGTACTCCATCGAAACAGGAAAATGGGGCAAGGCACATAACATGAGATTTGACATCAAAGAACATGAGTATATGTGGAGGCTCTGACGTTTGCTAGGTATGAATATTTCTGATGCTTAATCTTCCATCCACAAAATCAGAATTATAACAATAACTGCTTCTTCTGTTGTGAAAATTGAAAGGTGTAAGGTGTGATAAAGCCTCAAAGTGAGACTGACTCACTAATACAGGGGAATTTAGCAGGCCCTCACGGGAGATCATTTTAGGCAAAGAGCCTTTTCCAGGCCCTACCAAATCATACCAGAGGGTCACATGCTTATTCTGCCACTTCCGCAGGCCGTCCCTTCGCCAGTATATGGGACATATCACACACTTCACAAAAACACACGTCACCATTAGAACCCATTGACTTAAGCACGTGACTTTGTTTTGATCAATTATCCAGTAGTTACGGAAAAATTGGACACGTGTTTTTATTTTTTACATATGCTTCCAGACTTGTCACAGACCTCATATCTTCAGCAAAACTAAGAGAAATAGCTGAGCAAAAATTCTCATATGGTCACTGCTCCACTGTATCTGAGTCCTTTCACTGTATATAGATATATTTTTTTTCAATTATTATTTTTTTCCTAGAGGCAGATTAGATCTGCTTACCTGTCCAAAGAGGAAGAGTAGTGTGCTTGGTGTATAAAATACCCTGCTGGTTGGGAATGCAAAGGAATCCTGGTATTCTTTGCATGACTTCCCAATAGAAGGTAGGGGGAAGCGATGCGGTCCCACAATAACCAGACCAAAGTAGATACTATTCCCTGTTTTCACCCTGGAAAAACAAACAAACAAACAAACAAACAACACAAAGCCTATCTTAAAATGTCCCAAATGACTTTGAGGGGAGCTTAGCCACCTTGTGCTGATACCTGGCCCTGCCTGCCGCTACTAACGAACCTGTTTTTAAGGAACAAAAATATTTCCAGAACGTGGTGTCCAGTGCCATTCAAGGTCAAATCCAGGAATTCAATGAGAAGGAAGAGAATTGGTAGGCAATATCAGAACGGTATTCAATCCAGGAAGCAAACGTCCCCTTCTCTTGTCACTAGAATATGACAAGAGAAGAAGGTGAGAGTTCCCAGATCCATAGCTGACAAAACCAAATCAAGGATGAATGTCCAGGAAAGTAGATGAAGTGACAGCAGATAGTAAGAGGGATAATTCCGCATGACTTCTTCCTTCCATTTCTGGGTTGTTTACATGAGGCTCAGCACTAGCCTACTGCTTCTGCTCCTGCACATCTTATAGGCACCACCCAACACCCAGCAGAACGATATGTCACCTTGCCGGGGACCCAAGTGCATCATGACACTGTGTATCTTCTGTCCGTTGAAATCATAAGTTATTGGAAAGCAGATTTGTATTACTTTTCTACCCCTTCCCTTCTTTGTCCAAACCAGAGATTTGATGTTTATTACATAACCTACAAATAAATGACAAATTATGACAAAGCCTCAGGTCTAATGTATTTGGAGGAAGGATGAGTTATGCTAATTTGGCGACCCATCATGTTCAGCTTTCCTGAATGTGTGCAGAAACACAGCTCCTATCAGCAATATAAATGGGGGATGTTGCTGCTCCTGGGGGCTTTGCCACAAAAAGCAAATAATTTGACTGACTTTAGACAGGCTCCAGCACTGGACTATGGGGCAGTGGAAGCACTGAGATTTATATAGAAGATTGCTCCACGTCAGAAAAGAATGTATTCTTCTCTGCAATAGAACGTCCCAATTTCTTGCTTCAGGTTGATCAGAGAATTTCCCCGCTGCAAACTCCTAGATTAGAAATGAGTTTCCCTTTTGCCAATCTGGATTATGATAGATATCTACTCTACCCCCGTGTCTTATTAGACTGCCCGCTGACAGGAAAAGACTCAGCAAGTTGAGAATGTGGGAGATCCCTTCCTGATATTTGGCACGATCTGATTTTATCTCTAGTTGTCTTTATTTATCCTCCGCCATTAGATTTTGGCTCTCTTGGATTCAAATGACATCTTTAAGGGGAGAAACAAAGAATTTGCAATTGTTTCCCAGCAATGTGCAAATTGGCACTTAATTGAGAATTAATGGCGTGCTAACTGCTCACTGCAGCCATTCCCACTGCAAATTGCACTGGGATTGCTTGCACTTTTGACTTTGACATGCTTTTTATAGGGGTACATGAGTAATTTGATCTGTAAAAGGGAGAGAAGATTCCACCTCCTGAAGGAAAAGTACTAATTAGCAGCAAAATCTAACTGCTTTTCTCTGTCAGGGTCTCCTCTCCCTATGTTTGGCTTAATGCAAATGCCTGCCATGCTGAGTTTCTACATTGGATTGTCCAATACAGCCTGTTTAATTTTAATTTCCTTTAGCAGAGTTGATATTCAATTAGCCACACCAATGAAGGGATGCATTAGCACACATCATAATCTCTTAACTTTGTACAGAGCTTTAGAGTTTACGAAGCACTTTCACATTTGCTACTCACAGATATAATTGCATTTAGCCACAATTACAAATCCCATTCTACAGATGGAGAAATTTGAGTTCAAAGATATTAAAGGTACGTCCAAGGTCACATAAAATAAGAAGCAGAGAGGATTAAGCATCCAGATTCCATAGATTGGCATCCATTGCCTTTTTTCTACTATCCCAAGGAAGGGGTATGGTTGACACTACCACTCTAGGTGCACAATACCCTTCTTATTCCCACATTCATATCATTCATTTGCCCATTCATTTTTTTTTCAACACAAAGGTTTAGTAAACAGTATGTACACAATACTTGCTAAATATTCTTGGAGAAAATGAAAATAATACAAGGTGGAATTCCACAAAATTCTTGAACACATGACAAATATATATTAGATGCTGACATTAACATTAGGCAAAAACCTAATCCTTGAGTGTAGGAACAATCTCCAGTTCATCATTTTATGCTTCCACAGCACCTAATGCAGTACAGGACCTAGCAGAAAGTAGGTAGGGTGTAAATACTTGTGTGGGGAGGGGTGGATTTAATGTAATGTTATCATTTTTTTGCTGGCTTGGTTGGCCAGAAGAGTCTAAGCCTGAATTCTGCATTTTTGGCTTCCCTGGTTTTTGAAAGCCATAATCTGAGCAAATTTGGAAGTTTTGCTTTTCCAGTCTATTGAGAGAAAAGACCTCATTCATCAAAACAAAAACTTCTGATTTGGGAGTTTCTTCCCAAGGGCGCTAGGACAGCTTGGAGAGGACATAGTGTCTATATCTATCTATAACCTCGTCACTCTCTCCATGGTGTGATTTCCAATGATCTGTCTTAGATCACTGACTATAGGGAAAATCAGGAAAATAGTCTTCATACCCCGGAAATGCCTTCCGGGGGATTTAGACACAGCCTCAGAGAGCAAAAGTGCAATCAAGTGATTCTGAGAACTTCAGTGCCCTCACCGAAAAGCCTGGGACCTTTGGTCATTTTCTGACCTGTGACAAAAATATCCTTCCCAAGATTCTTCTTGAATGGGATTGAGGGACTGGGAAGAGGAGAAGAGGCCTCAGCCTCCTGCTGTGAGGATATGAGATCCCCAGCTGTGCCCATCCTCATTAGCACCCAGTGGGGGATGGTGTGGGGGCAGGCAGCAAACATTTGGAAGACTTTGGCTCACAGCCCAGCCTAAAAAGTCCCCCGAGATGGTCTTTAATAAACCTCCTGGGAAGGGATGGAAAAGTTAATTAGGATGTAAAAAGGTAGTTTGACTACTTCAAATCAGAAGCAGTTGGAAAGTATTAAATATTTTTTTAATCCATTTGTTTTACCAAGGGGGGTGGATTTCCTGTTCATGGGGCTTTACCATAAAAAGCATAGTTAATATTACAGCATGTGGTCATTGAGAGAGGTTGAGACATTCAGAGCATTACTGTTTCACATGATGTGACTTGTAGCTTCTAGATCTGGGCTGTCCTATTGGAGAGCTATTAACACAAATGGCTATTGAGCATGAAATGCAGAAGTAAGTTCTTAATATTATTTATTGCAAATTAATTTATATCTTAAAAAATCTAAAAATTCATATCCAGGAATTTATATCTACATAGCTATGTAAATCTACTTCTTCAATTGTAAATTTTATTAACCTGAATATTAATCAAGTATTTCTGATGAAAATGTAGTGTCTGGATTCAAATGTGCTGTAAGTATAAAATACACACCAGATTTCAAAGACTTAGTCCAAAAAAAGGTAAAATGTCTCACTAATTGTTTATATTGATTAAACATTGAAATACTATTCTGGATATATTATGTGAAACAAAGTACATTATTCAAAGTAATTTTGTTTGATTTTTTTTTTTTACTTTTTTTAAATGTAGCTACTTCTAAAGGAAAATATAGCTACTTTAAAAGGAAACTTCCGAATTATATATTTAGCTTACATATTTTCACTGGATAATATTTTTCTAGTGAAGCATTGTTATGTGCTAAATTGTGTCCCCACCCCAATTCATATTTTGAGGTCCTAAACTACAACATGTGAGAATGTGATTATGTTTGAGATAACATCTTTAAAGAGATAATTAAGATTAAATGAGGTCATTGAGGTGGTCCTAATCCAATATGACTCATGTCCTTATAAAAGAGATTAGTCCACAGACACAGAGGAAAGACGATGTACAAACACTTGGAGAAAATGGCCATCTATAAGCTAAGGGGAGAGACCTTCAGAAGAAACTAACCTTGTTCCTTGGAATGGGGTTGAGGGAGAAATGACTATGGAGAAAGCATACATAAGAATGTGTAACAAGGGAACATGACCTAACCTGAATTGTCAGGGAATTCTGAACAGAGACCTGAAAAGAAGTTTGAGTGAACTGTAGTGAAAGGGAACAAAGGTTCATAGAGAGCATCATGTCCAAAAGTCCTGTGATGGAAAGAAACATGAGACCCTTGGGTGATATGAAATGAGAACAAAATAATCTCCAAGGTACAAACTTTGAAAGTTCTAGCAAGGCAGTTGGGGATTTTGGTCTTTGTTTTAAGATATAGCATTTTAAATGGGCCGTTATATGATCTTACCTGTGTTTGTAAATAAACATTTTGGCTTCTGGATAGAAGATTAATACCAAGAGTATATGAAGGTAGTTGATTTAGGAAACTAATGCAGTAATCAGGGGAGAGAAAATGGTAGTTAAGGGACTGGGATTAAGGATGAAGAGAGATGGATAGATTTCAGTTTTTTATTACAGGGCTTCTCATACTTTAATGTACGTAAAAATCATCTGGAAATCTTGCCAAATGTAGATTCTGATTCAGTAGGTCAGCAACACGCCTAGAATTCTTTTATTCCAACAAGACTCACACGCAAGTGACTCTAGTCCTCAGAACACATTTTAAGTAGCAAGGTCTGGTCCTTAGAGTCCACTGGACTTGGTGACATGATACGAGGAGGGGAGAGAGGGACAGTGAGGTTTCTAGGGGAATGTTGAGTTTAAATGGATTTTGAGACTTCCAAGAGGAGATGCTAAGTAGGAAGCTTATGAATAGGATCTATACAAAAGGACGTTCTGGCTTGGAGACATACATTTGTGAATCAGTCGGATATAGCCGAGCTATAGTAATTGCATATACCTGAAGATGTGGATGTCATCACCTAATGAATAATAAAGAGTAAACAGTGATGAGGGCCTAGAACCAAACCTTGAGAAGTACTAACACAGGAAGGCAAAAATGAAGTCAAAGTAGAAGAAAAGCCCAACAGTCTTGTGTGATAGAGATGAAGAGGGTATTTCAAGAAGCATAGAGAGATCAAGAGTTGAATGCTGCTGGTAGATACAATAATATTAAAAACAAAATGTGCTTATTGTTTGCTTTCTCCTCAGCTGCTTAATGCCACTAGAGTTGAGTGCCAACAGTTTTGCATAGTTTCCTTTTGTCCTCTTTCCTCAATTTAGATCATTATCATGCACTTCCTCCACCGCCATCTTTAGGCAGGCATCTTAAGGACCGTGGGAGCCAAGTGTTGAAAATTGAAGAGTGTAAGAGGGAAGAAACTTAAAACTTTAAATCACTGCTTAGAAAAGGGCCAGTCAGAAATATCTATTTTATTTTATTTTATTTTATTGTAATTAATTTATTTTTTTTTTAGAAATATCAATTTTAGATAACAGCTAGCATTATTGTAACTGATACATGGAAGAATGTTCTCAATCCTCAATTGTCAGACTGCAACTCAAATTATATACATATTTTCTGGTACGAGGACCATGAGACATAGGTTAACCAAGTTTTTGTGTAATAGCTTTGCTAGGAATTAAATTCATGCTTGAAACCCCCTTTAAAATAATATTTTATTGTTATACATTCTGAGTTTCAAACAACTAGTTTAGAATGAACTTTTGGAACCACACCCATTCCTAAGCCGGGAACTGCTTACATAGCAAAGGATTTATTGCTGAATGATCAATTTGATATGCTTGTCATAACTGCTAAACTATCCAGACATGGTTCATTTATTCCAGTCAAAATAATGTCTGAAATGGATTGAAGAAATTGGATCAATAGACCTTGACCATCGATCTGCAATGGTCACTCTGGACAGTTGTGGAAAATCAAGCAGTCTAGTTGTCTGAAAAAATAACATTGGCAAATAAATTATTTTATCAGTCATCTTTGTTTTTAGTGGAAAATGACACGGTTTCAATTTAGAAGGGGATATGGTTCACTAACCTTATGGTGACCAATCTCTAAAAATTGAGAGATGTGTTATATCACAAAGCTGATAGGCTGAAGGAATTCAACTATATACACTTTTTTTTTAACTAAAAAATTGATGTAAATAACTTTGTTTAAAACAATAATAGTAATTATGGCAACATCACAATGGGTGAGAAGGAGGAATTGGGAATGCTCTGTTATAAGGTACCACATTACATATGAAATGGTATAGTGTTGTTTTAAAATGAGCTTAAGTTTTTTGTAAGTGTACATTATAAACTATGGAAAAACCACTAATTGTTTGGGGGATGTAGAATTCCTATGCTAGGGAAGAGCAAAGACAGAATTATACCAAATACTCAAGTCCAGAGAAAGCAGGAAAAAAGGAAGAAACAAAAAATAAAGAGCAAATGTACTGAATAGAAAATAATCACAACCTGGTAGATATTAATCCAATATATTAATAATCATTTAAGTGTGAATCATTTAAGTACACCAATTACAATTGTCAAAGTGGATTAAAAAAACCAAAACAAGACCCCATTCATAGTTGTTAATATGAAACTCACTTTAAGTAAAAATATTCAGGTTAGTTAAAAGTAAAGGGATGAAAAAAATTCAAAAGTCTATCAATAAGTAAAGGAATAAAAAGAAGTGGTATATTCATACAGTAGACTATTTTTTAGCTTTAAGAAGGAAGGAAATTCTGACACATGCCACAACATGGGTGAAACTCGGCATGAAGTAAACCATACACAAAAGAACAAATACTGTATGATTCCACCTACATGAGGTACCTAGAGTAGTCAGATTCATAGGGATAGAAAGCAAAAAGATGGTTTCCAGGACTAGGCAGGGGAAGGAATAGAACCTTAGTACTTAATAGATACAGAGTTTCAGGTGAGGAAGATGATACAGTTCTAAGCACAGATGGTGGTGATGGTTGCACAACACTGCAAACTTACTTAATGTTACAGAACTGTATGTTTCAAATGGTAAATTTTATGTTATATGTATTTTGCCACAATAAAAAGTGCATACACAAAAAACGAAGGAATAGAGAAGATATATCACATTAACACTAATAAAAAATACAAAGTACTATATTAATTTTAGACAAAATTAACTACAGAAGAAGGAAGATTATCAGGGATCAAGAGAGACATTACAAAATCACTATAAGTGTAATTATTGAAGAAGACATACCATCCTAAATTTGTATGTGCCTTCTACCAAGCACCAAAATACATGAGGTAGGGGTGCCTGGTTGGCTCAGTGGGTTAAAGCCTCTGCCTTCAGCTCGGGTCGTGATCTCAGGGTCCTGAGATTGAGCTCCACATTGGACTTTCTGCTCTGCAGGGAGCCTGCTTCCCCCTCTCTCTCTCTCTCTCTGCCTTCCTCTCTGCCTACTTGTGATCTCTCTCTATCAAATAAATAAATAAAATCTTTAAAAAAAATACATGAGGTAAAATAATTTGAAAGGAGAAATAGAAAAACCCACCATTATAGTTGGAGATTTCAACAACCCTATCACTAATTGATATATTAAAAAGTCAGAGAACCAGTAAGTATATAAATGATCTGAATAACAGTATCAATCTGATTTCACTGACATATGTACAAAATTCTATCCAACAACAGCAGAATACATATTTTTCTCAAGCTGGCATGGAGTAATCACCAAGATAAACCCTATTCTAGATCATAAAATACACCTTACAAATGTAAAGGAATAGAAATCATATGAACTATATTCTTAGAAGAAACAGATATTAAACTAAAAATCAATAACAGAAAGACAGCTGAAAATATTTTGAAATTAAACTGCACAATTCTAGATAATCCATACGTCAAAGAGATCTAAGAGAAATTTAAAATACATTGAACTATATTAAAATGAAAATATAACTTATCAAAATTTGTGTGATGCAGCAAATGCAGGACTTAGAGGGAAATTCATAGCATTAAATAAATGTTTTAGAAAATAAGAAAATCTAAAATCAATAACCTAATTTTCCAATTTAGAGAATTAGAGGAAGAATAGCAATTTGAACTTAAAGGAAGCAGAATAAAATAGATGATAAAAAGGTAGAACACAAAATCAGTGAATTTGAAAACAGGAAAATAATAGAGAATATTAATGAAATCAAAAGTTGATTCTTTGAAAGAATCAATATAAATTCTTAGCCAAACTAACCAATAAACAAAAATTACCAATGTTAAAAATGAAAGAAAGGTGATCACTACTGGATCTTGTGGACTTTTAAGGGATAATAAACTTCAAACAAGATTATTAAAAAAAAAAAAACTCAAAAATTTAGATGAAATGTACTAATTCCATAAAAGACACAAACTATCAAAATGCATAAAAAGGAGAAATCAATAACTGAATAGCTCTATATCTATTAAATAAATTTGTTAATAAACTTCCCCCAAAAAAAGGTACAAGTACCAAGCCCTAACAATTAGATGGTAAAACCTACTAAATTAAAAAAAAAAAATACCAATTCTCCATAATCTCTTCCAGAAAACAGAAGGAGAGGTAACATTCCTTAATTCATTCTATGAGGTGAGCATTAGCCTATACAAATACTAGATGTAAATATTGGGAAAAAAGAAAACTCCAGGTAAATTAGATGAAATTTAATGCAAATGAAATTAGATGCTCATGAAATTAGATGCAAATCCCCAACAAAATATTAACAAACTGAATACCACAATGGACAAAAAAAAAAATCATCTACCACAACCAAAAGAAATTTTTTCTAGCTCTGCAAGACTGCTTCTATGTTCAACAATCAGCCAATGGAGTTGAACGTATCAATAGACTTAAAAAACAAATATTATATGATGTTATCAATGGGTACAGTAAAAGCATGTGACAAAATACAAAACCCATCCATGGTAAAAACATTCAGCAAACTAGGAATAGAGGGACATGTCCTCAATTCGATAGGGATTTCTCTGAGTCTATAGATTGCTTTGGGTAGTATTGACATCTTCTAGTATTATCTTCTAATCCATGAACATGATATGTCTTATCCATTTATTTGTGTCTTGATCTAGGGATTCAATGCAGTCCAAACAAGAATCTCTGCAAGCTCTTCTGTAGATAGCAACAAACTGATTGTAAAGTTTATATGGAGTGGGAAAAGGCCTCAAATAACTAACACAATCCTGAAGAAGAACAAAGCTGGAAGACTAGCACAACCTGATTTCAAGACTTGCTATAAAGCTCCAATAAAAAGACAGTGTGATTACTGGCAAAAGAATAGACATGTAATTCAATGGAACAAAATGGAGAACAAACCCCTACAAAATATAGTCAACAGATTTCTTTTTTTTTAATTGTAGTAAAATATTCATAATACAAAATTATTATTTTAATAATTTTTAAGCTGGCATTAATTACATTCACATTTTTGCACAACCATCATCTCTATTCACCTCTGGAACTTCTTCATCTTCCCAGACTGGAAGTCCATATCTATTTATTTTTTTAAAGATTTTATCTATTTATTAGAAAGAGAAAGAGTGAGTGAGAGCGAGAACACAACCCGGGGGGAGGAGCAGAGGGGGAAGGAGAAGCAGACTCCCTGCTAAGCAGGGAGCCCAATGCAAGGCTTGATCCCAGGACCCTGGGATCATGATTTGAGGTGAAGGCAGACACTTCAGTGACTGAGCACCAGGTGCCCCAAGAGGTCTGTACCTATTAACAATAGCTCCCTATTCTCTTCTCCTCTTAGCCCCCAGTAACTACTATTCTAGTTCATTATTTCTATGAATTTGACTATTCTGGGTTTGGAGGGAAAAAATATTCTGACCTAAGCAATTTTGAAAATAAGTGGTATCTGTAATAATAAAGGTTAAAAAAAAACTATACGTAAATACTGTACTTTAGTTGAAAAGTCTCCTATGACAGTATAGGTTAAAATTCTGAGACCACTATACATGTAGGCTGGAATTAAACAATTAAGTAAATAGGTGTCAAGTGGTGGGATTAGGGATTGTGCATGGGAAATGGACATAGGCAAGAAAAATCTTAGAAGGCTTGACTATTAAATGTAATGTGGAATCCTGGATGAGATACTAGACCAGAAAAAGGGACATTAGATGAAAACCAAGGAAATTCAAATAAACTGTGAACTTTAGTTAATAATGATGTATCAATACTGGTTCATTCATTGTGACAAATGTACATACTAACATAAGATAATAAACACTAGAGGAACCAAATGTTAAGTGTATGGGAACTCTCTGTACTATCCTCACCCTTTTTCTGTAAATCTAAAACTATTCTAAAATAAAAGTTAATTGACTGGAGAGTACACACTGATGGTTATCAGAGGGGAAGTTGGTGGAGAATGGATGAAATAGGTGATAGGGATTAAGGAGTGAACTTGTGATGAGTGTGATGAGTGCTAGGTGATCCATGGAATTGTTGAGTCACTATATTGTACACCTGGAACTAATATGACACTGTATGTTAACTGTGTTGGAATTAAAATTTTAAAAACAATAAAAATTTTTAAAAATAATAAATTACTTGAGAAAGAGAAATCGTATGGTATCTGGTATTGTGGAATCTTCTTAGGACACAGAATGCTAGTGCCCTTTACAGAGTACTTCAAGGAACCATGAGGGGACTGATGGAAGAAGTTAAGACAGCAGAGGAATGGAAGCTGGTCCATCACAGCTCCAAGGAACGGGATAATTGAACCAGTATCTGCCGGGAAAGTCACTTCCATCAGGGAAGAAACTGGCTACTAAGTTCAAGTAGAGAGTAGACGAAGGTCAGAATCGGTTATCAGTTTGGTTTTCAAAGAAGGCAGATTGATTTATAGTTGTATAAAATAATTTTACCTTTTTCTTATATGATTTAGTCAACAATAAAGGGGGGCACCTGGGTGGCTCAGTGGGTTAAGCCTCTGCCGTCAGCTCAGGTCATGATCTCGGGGTCCTGGGATTGAGCCCCACATTGGGCTCTCTGCTCAGCGGGGAACCTGCTTCCCCCCTCTCTCCGCCTGCCTCTCTGTCTGCTTCTCTCTCTCTCTCTCTCTCTCTCTCTGCCAAATAAGTGAACAAAATTTTTAAAAAATGGAATAAAATAAAATAATGGGAATTGTATTTTCAAACTCATTTAGAGATGAGAAAGAGTTTCAGAGGGATCCAGCGACCTGGCTGAGGTTAAGCAGCGAGTGAGTGAGCAAAGCTGGCACTTCTGTGCCAAAGAACCATTTGAGGGCTGAGAAGACAAGAGGCCAGGAACAGGGGCAGGGCACACAGAGTGTCAGTGTGAGAAGGGGTCAGATACCTATGGAGATAACCAGCTTGAACCCCGAATGGGATAAGGAAGGGACAGGACAACTGTGCTCCCTTTTTGCTGGTCTCTCTTTGAGTTTGTAGAGAGCTCAAGGCTAATATAGATTTGGGACTCTCAGGGTTTCTGACAGATGAACAAATTGGCATTTGATCTTCATACTTCAATGTGAAGATCCTGTTTCTAATGGAAGATTTGATTCAACCTGGGACCATAATTACCCAATAGCAGCATAAATACCCAGCACCCTTACTGCCCAGAACATGGAGTTTTCTTTCACATCTGGGTACCTCATTTGCCTTCTCAGCAAATAAAGTTTCTCACTATTGGACTTCTCAAATACCAAGCTCCTCGGTATATCATTTTTCCATTTGCAGTAACTTGAGACAGACAACTTTTTGTCACACCCAGAGGGTTTCTTTTTACTTCAATTATATAATAGGTTTCCTGGCATTTTTGTCCCCAAATGTAGGTTAAAAAGTGCTTGCTAAAATTAACTTCTGTTATTTTGTACTCGCGGGGCTTCAGGGGAAGGGCTGGCCACTTAAAATAGCTTCTAAGGGAACTATTCAGGACACTTGTAACTTTAGGTTTTATTAAATGGCACAAGCTGCTGATGCTGGTTTTCCTTGACATGTAACTGAATCTCATTTGATGGCGTGGGGGGTCAGGGGGGGATGTTCCCTGTGTTGCTGGTGAAGTACTCGAGCTCCATGGCTGTGCTTTGCTGCCATTTTAGCGATCCAGATTGGGGGTGAGTGCAGCACAGCGTGGGGAAGTCTGAAGATGAATGAATATGACAGCTTGGTAGAGACAGCTCGACTCAGGCTAAAGGGCTCTCAGGGACTTTGACCTCTATCCTGGTGGCCAGCCGTGTATCTTGGAAAAGGCAGAAAGAAAGCACAAATCACAGAACTGTCCTGCCCTATGATACGTGCTAGATATTGGCAATGTGCGAGTTCACAATGACACACTCACACACACAGAGGCAAACACACGCAATTTTTGCCTAGTCACAGAATTCGTCTCTCTCTAGCTGTATGGACGGTAATTGTTCTCTCATGAGGTATTCACATACATATGAATACGAGTATAAATTATATAGGAATTATATTTTTTTAGAGGGGGAGGAGGAGGGGCAGAGGAAATGAGAGAATCTTAAAGAGGCTCCATGCCCAGCAGAGCCTGATGTGGGGCTCTATCCCATGACCCTGAGATCATGACCTGAACTGAAACCAAGAGTTGGATGCTTAACTGGACGGAGACATGCAGGAGCCTAGACTTAACATTTCTTATATGTAAACCACTTTTCTCCAGGTCTCTTCAACCTTGGAGATAACCAGGACTGTGTGTCAAGCTATTGCCATGGGACCATGGGACCATGGGAACCATGCTACTTCACCATCGTGACCGCCTGGTCCTGGGTAGCTCACACTCCTTGGTGGCACCGGTGACTGTTACTCCCTCCCGAAGAGCTGCTCTTTGTTTCTGCTCTCCACCAACAGGGCCCCGTGCCACCTGCGGAGCCCCTTTTAGGAGATGCTCTGGTCATGATCTCTATTTTTGTTTGTTTCCTGCTGCTTCGGCTCCTTCATGGCCCAGACACTGTAGGGACAATATTGGCTCCTACCTTGTGAGCACTCATGAGCAAGACATTAGAATATCTTGGGATGGAGGCCCCCTGATGCTGACAGCAGAAGTTCTCAGCACAACAGAAAGTTCTTCAAGCCCTAGGTCATGGAGCATGGGGATGAAGTGAAGACAAGGGCTCACAATTTTGGACTCGACAAGATTCTTCCTTTCTTTCTGTCCCCTACTCCAAACCTAATGCCTAAAACCTCAACACCATCTCCCTTGGAGGCTATCAAGATCAGTCTTTTATTACTGTCCCTGGAAGTCACTAGAAGTCCCTTCTATCATTCATTACCCGCCAATACCCAGATCCAGATTTCCATACTGTTCTGGATGCCCCTCCATCCAGTGTTCTGGAGTGCACTCCATTCCAAACCTTGCCTATTTCCCAATACCTTGCTTTTATACCCTCTGGAACTTATGATCCCTCATCACAAGATTTCTTCTCAAATTATCCTCCTCTTCTTGCTTTCTACCTCAAATCTAGTTCTTCCCTGAGGAGACTGTTTCCCTGGTCGCCCTCTCCTACGGCAGTACTTCTTTCCCTCTTCAGTACCACCACCTGGGAGAGATGTTCTCCCTGGAGATGTCCGGCTGTTTCTAGGTAGAGCCATGCCATGTCCTTTTTCCCTCCACGCCAGTCAGTGAGGAGATGTCCCCTGTCAGCACACACCATTAGCTCCGTCTCCTTGCTATGGTCATCCTCAGACACCTTGCTTATTATGTAACCACCACCTATTATTTTCCATCTCACTTCCCTAATGTGCACCTAACTCTAGCAATTAATCATCCCACTGGGACATAAAATCCAAAGGTCATACCCCCTTTTAATTGTCCTTTCCTCCCTTCATGTTCTTGCATCCCCCTAACACCAAGCTTAAATTCTATCACCCATTATTTTTAATCACACCATTGTAGACATCCTCTCTATGGTCCCTCTCTCTTTATTCTTTTCACCTTGCAAAAATCCCAAACGTAGTTATACACAGCTCTACCTTCTCTGCACCCACACTTACTGGGAAAAAACACCCACGTCTATCCTCTTTGATTATTTTACAATTCATGACCACTGGCTTCAAGAAAACTGTTAACATCATTCAGCAATCCTAGTCTATTTCCCTAGTCTATTTCCTTCTCCTCTTTCCTCATGACTGTTTCCTACCTTCTGCTCTGTCCTCACACTTCCAACTTCTTCTTCCTCATTCTTAGCTTGTGGCTTCATCTATTTAAGTACATATTTTATTTTATATATTTAAAATTCATGTAAATGGTGGGTTCTCATATAGTTTTCTATCTTTTTTAATTTAACATATACTATACATTTTAAAAGTAAAAGCAATGAGAAGGAAATGTCCAGACTTCTCTACCATCATATTTACAGAACTACCTTTATCTACATCCATACCTCTGCTTTCTGTCTGTTACTATGAATGACATGACCATGGTCCCATCTACACTCAATGCTACGGCTTGTTTAAAAGTCCCTTACTCTCTTGCCTACCCAAGGATGATGATGCTTTAGCAATGTCCCTTCTTTCTCCTGCATCATAAAAGTCTCCTCTATCCTGGGTCATTCCTAATAGCATATAAACATGTTACAATTTCTTCCAACTTCAGAAGTATATTTTTTCTTGATCTCACATTCCTCTCCAGGTACAATTCCACTTATTTTCTCTTTTTTATACAATACTTCCTTAAGGATATTTATATTCACACTATCTCCAGTTCATCTCTTCCATTGTCTCTTTACTACATGCCAGCCAGTCTTCTAATTAGAACTTCCCTGAAGTAGCTCCTGACCAGATCACCAATGATGGTGCTAAAAATCCACCTGCACGTCTCAGTTTTCATCTTACTCACCCACCAGCAGCATTTACACAATCAATCATTTCCCCCTACTTGAAACATTTGCTTCATTTTTTCCTTAGCCTCTTTCCTGTCTTCCTGGCTGCTCATTCTCTGCCTTCTTTACTTCCTTCCTCCTCATTTCTCCAACCATTATGGCTCAGTTCTCAGACCTCTCTTCTCCATCTACACTCACTTTCTAGGTAATTTAATCCACAGTCATGGCTTTTGGTATTATCCATATGCCATTGCATATCCATATGCAAAAATTTCCAAATGTACATCTTCATCCTAGAAAATCTCCCTGAAATCCAGACTCTAAGATACAGTTGCTTACTTGATAGCTCCATTTAACATGTCCACAAAGAAACTTGTTTATCCCTACCAAACTTGCAGCCTCAGTAAAGACAATTTTGGTCTTCTAATTGTGTAATCCAAAAGCTTAGAGTCATTCAACCTGTCAGCAAACAGATGTGACTGGTTTTATCTCTAGAGTACATCTAGAACCTGACACTTGTCATCCTCCTATAAAACAACCACCTATACAATGGAATATGATGCCTCCATCAGAAAGGATGAATACCCAACTTTTGTATCAACATGGACGGGACTGGAAGAGATTATGCTGAGTGAAATAAGTCAAGCAGAGAGAGTCAATTATCACAGGGTCTCACTTATGTGTGGAGCATAAGGAAAAACAT
This sequence comes from Nasua narica, assembly GCA_028533885.1. Taxonomy (NCBI): domain Eukaryota; kingdom Metazoa; phylum Chordata; class Mammalia; order Carnivora; family Procyonidae; genus Nasua; species Nasua narica. The sequence continues at coordinate 7,993,519 of CM052814.1, read as the reverse complement.
GGAGGATATTGTGAGAAGGAAAGGAAGGGTGAATTGGGGGAAACTGGAGGAGGAGATAACCCATGAGAGACTGTGGACTCTGAGCAACAAACTGAGGGTTTTGGAGGGGAGGGGGTGGGGGGGTGGGCGAGCCTGGTGGTGGGTATTGAGGAGGGCACGTATTGCATGGAGCACTGGGTGTGGTGCATGAACAACGAATCTTGTAACACTGAAAAAATAAAATAAGAGTATTTGGGGAAAAATAAAAAGTAAAATAAAATGAAATGAAAAAATAAATAAATAAAACAACCACCTAGACCCCAACCACTATCATTCCTCACCTCTATTATCTATTACTTCTTCCTCTCCAGGACCACTACAGTAGCCCACTCCATAGCAGCTAGTATAGTGATTTTAAAACTTAATTTGCACGTGTCTTTCCTACGGTCAGACTCTTTAGTGGCTTTCCATATTATCCAGAATAAAAGCTGAAGTCCTGGAGTTCTCCGTTAATTCCTACGTAATTTAACCCCTCACCACATCTCTGATTTTATCTCCTACCTCTCTTACCCTGTTCCAGCCAAACGGAAACACCTCCGTACCGTTCTTCACCTCATCTCCCTCAGAGATCTGCTTAAATGCCACTTGTAGTGAGATCACTCCAAAATAGCAAGCTCCGTCCCTGGCATTCCCTTTCTCACTTATCTGCTTTCCTTTTTTCTACTGAATCTATCACCATCTGTCATACTCTCACTTTGGTGTTTATTTTCTGTTTCCTCAACTAAAACGTAAACTTCATGAATACAGAGACGTTGCCTGTTTTACCGACTGCTATATTCCCAATGTCTAGAATAGAGTTGGTATACAGTAGACACTCAGTAAGTATTTATGGGTAGAATGAATGATGAATGTTGAAATCATGATCACAAAGATAAATATTCTAGTAAAAAATGAAATTCAACGAAAAGGGCTCCTTGAATATTGCAGATTTATGTGACCAAGTCTAATCTGGAATTTACACAACCACCTTGATGTAGAGTAAGAGAACCTAGTGAGATATTGGGTGTGGGAGACAGAACACTGATGCTGTTTGGAACCCTCTTTTGGACCTTTCCAGTTGAGAGAGAAAGAAAGAGAGACCCCCAAAGAAAGAAAGATAGATCATGGACAGGCAGAAAAAGAATAGAAAAGCTGTAAAGTAAAAAATCAGTTGACTATTGGGTGATGTAAAGAGAACTCTCAGGCCTAGAAATGAATTAGGGGAAGGGAAGTAGGAAAGGAGGGAAGCTTGTAAGGCAGAATCTCATCTCTGATAACCCGCCTTACATTAATTTAAGATAATACTCCATTAATCTTCATAGCAGAATCTTTAATTGCAAAATCTTTCATCAGCCTTGTTATTTGCTGTACCTGTCATTGGAGACACTCTGTGGTTTTTGTTGTGTTGTTGTCATTTCTCACGCTAATTAGGGGCTGTTTTGTTGTGTCTCCTTCAGTGTGGTTGGGTTTAAACCTTGAGGCTGTCAAGTATGCTCCTGCTCCCTGAACAGATTTCACACAGCATTTTGGGCAGATTTCAAAAGATAAATTGTTTAAAACATTAATTAAATACCCCCACAATATTAACAACTTTCTTAATGCCCTTTAACAATCCCATAATCCATCCTGCATCTGCTGCACAGTCGTTAAATCTCAAATATATGTGTTTAACATTCAATTGGGTGCTTAATGATCTTACCTTATCTGGGCCTATTAAATTTAAAGAGATGTGCATAATTGAGTTATTGCACATTAATTATAAATACCTATTGGCTATTAAAATCACATTCCAAGGGTTAACACCTATCACTAGAAAGATTTGGCTAAACCTTGCCCAATCTGTGCTCTTCTTGGTGAAAAGACACTGCCTGTGATAAAGAAATGATAAAGCCTATCTCTTACCAGGGCAGTCCAATCAAATTGAAACCACAAATTCCACTCTAAACTGGATACCTCTTACAGAGTTATGCAGAGAAAATTAGTAATAATTCGTCACAATTTTATAGCACTTAGTATATTTTAAAAGATTTCCACTAAGCATCATTGCTTCTAAACTTCCGGAAACCCTGATTTTATGTGTATATATGATATATTTATATGTTCTTGACCGTGAAATACTATATATATAAATGAAATACAACTCCCTTTATAACAGTCGAGCATGACGAGTTCAAGTGGCTTACCTGCTTCATTTGGAGCTGACTTTCCTGCCTAACTTAACGTGGCTGTTAAGTATCTTCTCCACATTTTCACACCACCAGTCTGTACAACTTATTTATCAATTCACGGGCTTGAGGTACCTATTTGGGTTTTAGGTGCTATAAGCACATTTCTACCAGTACAACTTAATTGTACACTTTCTCAGGAACACTATAAGATCCGATTCTCCTGATTTCTATCTTACTCAGGGAGTAATAGTCAAAGGTGAGTGCTCAAAAACTATGGGTAGATTAATTCCCTTTACTGACATTCTTGTTCTATCTTTAAGATGACACCCATCCAAAGTACTTTGGAATATTCTCCTTCTGTACTGAATCTTTAATGGATCCTTGAGCACCACGTCTATGCGTTGGAATGCCAAGGGACCAAAGAAGTATTGTGCATCAGTCCCTCCCATTTTTTTGCCTGTGTGTGAGCTCTGAAGTTCCCCTGGGCATTCCTTCTCTCAATAATAAAACATGACTGATAACAAGCAACAGGAGTCTTCCAAGTGGCTCCCTTTGTAGAAAATCCCCAAACACATTCAATTCAAATTTAAACAGCCACATTTGAAACAAAGAGAGAGACTAGCAAGTGGTCCCCTACTCTGTTTTCTAATTGTCTCCAGAGACAGAGCATGTCTATTTGAATCTTTTTCAGCCCAGTCACATCAATGCCCTGACGGATCCTGTCCTTTTCCATCAGGCTTGGAGCTTCCCTTCTTGGGCATAGTGTAAGTTAGTGCAGCACGTTTTGGGAATTCAGATATGATTTCTGTGGCTTGTGGACCTCTCCATGGTTACCGCTTTGAAACTTGGGTGAAGTTTTTATATAAATAACAACAAAGCTTGACAAAATGTGAACTTTCTGAGGCAGTGAGCATCTTTGAGCCCACAAGCAACCCTGGATCTTTCTCACCGGCTCTCCTCCATTAGTTTAGGGAATTGTGAGTTTTTAGTCCCAACTTCATCATCCCATCAGTGTGTGACTAAGAGAAAGTCACTAAATCTCTCTGTGCCTCATTTCATCCAGTGGTCAATGGAAGAGAACAGGGTTGCCCAGCTTACCTGGTAGAATTCTTCAAGGTAAAATCCGATGGATAAATGTATATGAAAACATTTGAAAGAGGCGAAACCCTATTCACAAGGAAAAGGATTGTGTTTGTTCCAAATAAACAACCTAATGGGGACCAGGCGTGTTCCATATAGGCCAAAAATATGATAATTAAATGAGCATCACAGAAAAAGTATCTACATTTAGAGAAAGTCACAGACATTCAAGAGTGGCTTCAACAAAAGGAAGGGGGGAACACATCTTAAATATGTAGAGCTTTCCTTTAAAAAAAAAAAAGATGAGTGGATAGTATAGTAGAAAGCACACTAATCTGAGACACTGGTGACTTGGGCCTCAGTCCCAGCTCTGCTACTAGCTGTATGACTTCAAGCAAATCCTTGAACTTCTCTGGGGCCTTCATTTCCTCGACTCTAGAATGAGGACTGGAATCAGTGGCCACTGAGGTCCCTGCTGGCTCTAACATTGTATGCAGTTCTGAACTTCCACTTGGCCACTCCAACAGGCAGGAGGCTGGCTCTGACACGGTTTAGTGAAATGCATGGTGGGAATGAGGCTCTTGATCAGTTATGAGCATTAGCACCCAAAGTGCTGGTCAAAGACTGGGCCCATGTAACCTGGGCTTCATGTGCTTCCCATCGTGTGAGCTTTGCTGTCTGTGCCTATGTGGCTCAGCGGCAAGAGCCCAGAGCCCTGCTAGGATGAGCCTAGGGACTCAGGGCTTGGAAACCGGGTGGAAAGGCTACAAAACACACGGCACAGAACTGACTGTGTTATATGACCACAACTACCTGCCGTCATGCCCATTCGGTGAAGTGGCACACTGAGGGCTCTGGTGGTCACCCCATCAGGAATCCTTGCTCCCTCTGGGCCACTCTCCTTGCTGTCATCCACATTCTCAGAAAACAGGTTCTGCTGGCTATCGGCTTCTGTTCCTTGCTCAGCATACTTGGAACATTCCATTCCTCTTGCTATAACTTCCATTTGCTGCCTCTGTGCTCCCAAACCACACACCGCTTGCATTGTTCTCTGGATTTCTTCTATCTTGATGCGTTTAGCTCCTGTATTGTGTCTTATACTATGTTTATATGACCATATAGTGTCTCATAAATTCCAATTTAATTGAATAGAATTGAATCGAATTTCAGTCTTCCCTTGAATAGTCCTCACTTTGGGTGTGTTTGATCTTGTTTACCATCTCTCCAGAAAGTTCAGTTTGATTTTATATCACATGCTATTCACTCTAAGTAGAAAGACAATTTGTAAGTTTATTAAAAAATAAAATAGGTCAGACCATTTCAGAACTGGGATACATCCATCTGTTAAAAGGCCTTGACAAAGATTTGGAGTGAAAGTCTTGACCACCAATAATAGCATTCTTTTTAAGGGAATGACATTTTAATATTCTCAGAGAAGCCATCTAAAAACTCCTTAGATAGAAAGGGTTTTCACATGCAGAAAGTCGAGTTGGTATCTTTCCCATGGATAATTTCCACCCTGAAATCTCTTCCTGACATGTCACGATGTTTTGAATGTTAACTGCATATTTCCCTTTTCCACCCCGGTCTCTGCAGATAGAGAGATGTCAAAGAGAGATCAGATGACAGCTTTTAGCTTGGCCTCACAAGTGAAAACTCAGTGGGGATTCCCATAGGTCCAGGGTCCAACCCTCAAGTTTGAAGTCTAAAAAGTCAATTTTACCAATCCAGTGAAAGGTCATCAAGCTCTTGGACTCAATCAAAGTAAGAAATCTGCATTTACCAAATCCACACATCAGAATATCAATTCATTTGGAGTGGGAGATCTGTATGGAAATATCATCTAAATTGCAAATTCAACCATATTACTCCCCTGCTTAACATTTTCAATAGCTCATTTCTGCCTACAAATTGCTAATAAGGCAATTCCTGATATAACCTCTTCCCATCTCATCTCCTTCTATACCTCTCCTCGCATCCAAAATGTCCCAATTTTCCCCAAACCCATAATGCTCTCCAGTGTCTTCTTTATAATGCCTCTGGTTTTAACACCTGCTTTGAATACACTCCCTTGCCTCTTGTAAACATGATGCCAGCCTTGATTTACCATCTTACTCCTCTATTACCTTTTCTAATCTTCATAGTTTCAAGGTGAATTCAGATCTAATCTGATATGGCCTCATTGACTCCTCCCTACTATCGAGTGGATAAAGTGCCTCTTCTCTGTACTCCCAATGCCTGCTCTGTGTATCTCTGGGAGGGAATCTGTCTCTTCACATTGGGATTATATGTTGACTTCTCTGTCCAGCTGGACTGTGAACCCCTTGAAAATGTTAACCATCCATTTTATCCCTCTAACCTTTGTGCTGGAGTACCTGGGATACAGGAGGTATTCAAAAATGTTGGTTAAGTCAATGAATGAAAAAATATCCTCAGGACTCCCTTTTGGTGGGTCATCCCACTCAGAGTCCAAGTTATGGACCAGAAACCTTGCCTGGTGACACAAATTCAGAATAAGAGTTGTTAATGTTTGTAACACCTATTTTTACCTGGTTAAGATAACTAGTTGAAGTGCCCTTCTCTTTGCTGAATATTTTTTTTAAGATTTATTTATTTGAGAGAGAGAGTGGGGGAAAGGACAGAGGAAGAGGAGAGAGAATCCCCAAGCAGATTCCTCACTGAGCACAGAGCCCAATGCAGGGCTCAATCTCACAACCCAATAGATCACTACCTGAGCTAAAACATGACATGACCTGAGTCAGACTCTTAACCCACTGAGCCACCCAGGCACCCCTCTTCTCTGACTATTTTTGTTAGCATTGCAATGCCCTTTTCCCCAGATAATACAACTTAAACTACCATCCACTCTTGCTCTGCAACCCCCTTTATTCTAGTCTCTACACATAATAATCTCAGACCTAAGGTTACTAGTGTCACTTATTATTTTATCAACTTTTGTTTTTCAATACCAGCTACATTTCAGTACGGAGGCACCATGCTGATCATCTTGATTAGAATGAGAGACACCGTGGTCTTTTGTCTAGATAGTTTTCTTGATTCCCCTAGGTGGAACTTGGGGGCTACGTTGACTCATCATTACATCATTATCCTCTCTTGAGAGTCAGTTACTGCTGCCAATAGGTAATTTTACCTATTATAAGTTCATGCTTATTAGCTTTCATTTCCGAGTCTGACTTCTGATCTTACTCTGTTTCTGAGGGAAAACCAAAGTCCCTGTGCCTGGTTATTAAACATGCCTTTTTAAAAAGCTGCCAAACCAATCTAAATTTTGCATAGCCTCTGGGCTCTGGCAGAGGAAAGGGTATAGTTCTACCAAGGCTCCTTCCCTGGATTCTACACTCCAGAGGTTAGTCCTGGAGAAGGGGGTCCTATGGTAGATCCTCGGGATAGAGGCAGCCTTGGTGGCTGGCTAATGGCTTGGCACCATGGGGAATTTCCCAGCTTGCTTTGAAAAGTCTGCTCAATCTTGGCTTGCCACACTGCTCAGATAGCCTTCTTAGGGAAGCTGGCTGTGCTTCTTGTATTCGTTTATTTTAAACACAGTGTCTTCTCCTCATCCCTTGATGCCTATTGTGTGGTTTAATTGCTACCCTCTGCCCATGGTTGCCAGCATGATGTGCTGTGAGGCCAGCACACACAATGCAGTGTGTGCTTGGAGGGGCTGACAAGCCCAGCTTCCAGACCGGATTCTCAAAGGGAGAGGCCAATGAAACCCATCGTCGAGAAAGTGATAATTTCTGTGCCATGCAATTATACCCTTTAAAAAGTATACCTCTGGTGCACTATCCTGCCAACAGTTTACCGACGACGAGGAAACAAAACCAGCAGTTGATGCTAGAATGACTATGGAAACCCTATAATCATCTTAAAAATAGATTTATATAGGGAACCTGGTTATTATGAGTGTGGTTTTACACTGTTTCAAAAGAAAAAAAAATCATCTCCACAACTTTAGCCATTTTAATTTCTGCTGCAGCATCATGGATATTTGGAGGAGAGGTGGGAGAAGGTAAGGAAGAGAAGAAGAAGAAGAAGAAAATGTATTGCTGGGATTTTTCTCTCTGCCACATGCTTGTCCTCAACTTACCCACCCACAGACACCCCCCCACACCGCACCCCTATCATTATGGGAACATCTCCCCGCCGATCACACCCACCAAGAAGCCATAAAAGCCAACCTTGTCATCACAGCTACCCACTCACAAATAACTACTGCCCTAAGTTCCCTTTACCCCATTTCCCCCCTTCACACGCAATACTTACTCTTGCGCACTTTTCCAACACACGATGTAAAGTGCGCGTAAGTGACAGTCCTCTGTGGAAGGATCCTCCCACGGTGGAAGTTTCTAGGCTGGGCCCATGCAGGTTGTCACTCCCTTTTCCAGCTATTGGCAAGTTGAAGCAGTAAGAGCCTGATAAAGTCAGGAAAGGGGTAACACCTGATCAAGTGGTTGGACACAAGTACCCGTTGGTCACAGCCCTGCGTGATTCGGAGGCTGGCCTGAGAATTAAAATGCCATTTGCAAATGTTGCCAGTTGAGGAGTAGTGTCTAATTGAGTTTGAGAGAGCCTTCCGGTACATGGTTAAGAGACTAAACCCTGTGAACAGATGATTTGGGGGGAGAGAATGGCTTTGAATCGAGGCTCTTTCATTTAGTTGTCCATAACCTCAGATAAGTTACTCCTTCCTGTGTCTCAGTTCTCTGATGTATAAGTAGGACCTTAAATAGTACATGTCTTAAAACACTGTCCTGAGGGGGCGCCTGGGTGGCTCAGTGGATTAAAACCTCTGCCTTCAGCTCAGGTCATGATCTCAGGGTCCTGGGATTGAGCCCCGCGTGGGGCTCTCTGCTCAGCAGGGAGCCTGCCTCCGCCTCTCTCTCTGTCTGCCTCTCTGCCGACTTGTGATCTCTCTCTCTGTCAAATAAATAAATAAAATCTTTAAAACAAAAAAAAAAACCAACAAAACAAAACAAAAAAACACTGTCCTAAGGATTCAGTTAGGGAATATGTGGAAAACTCTCAGAAGAAAGTGCTACTTAATAACGTTTTCTAGAGTCATTGTGCTGTTTGTATGTCAAGATTCAGAAAAGTTAATTGTACTGGTTGAGGATTTCATATCCTATTTAGACAGGTCTGTAAATATTCAGAGCCATGTGCTTTGGAAAACTTTATGGAATTCTGTAGGAGATACAAATCAATGGTTCGGCAGCTATCCTGTTTGGCCAGGAAAATGGCATCATATGATTGATTCAAAATGACAGGACCAATTGCTTCCGTACAGAAATGACTTGAAATAGACGGTACAGGAAACAAGAAGGGGGTGAAATTTAAAAGTAAAAGGAGAAGAAATAGCTTGAAAGAAAGAACTGGCAGAGAAAGATCAAAGTTAAAACAATCAGAAAAACACAAATACTTCTCAATAGCACTGCATGGCCATAAACCAGTAAGACTGATTGTCAAAGCTGGACTCTTTTTTTTGTAACTTAATTTGCCATGTTGTCTGTTAAAATGAAACTGCTCTTTGAATATTGTGTAGATGGTAGAGCAGTTGGACTCCTTTATGTTCTGAAGGGTTTAAAGCTCACCATAGCGTTTCAGCAGCGTATTCCAATCCCCCGTCTTCCCAGCGGGTCAGCTTCTCGCTAGCCAACATCGTTCCTGTCCAGCTCAGTTGTCTCATTTTGCACAGTGCCCAGGACATAGGAGGGGTTCGATCCATAGTTACGAAATGGAAGAACGAATGGTTGAGTGAGTGAGTGAGCCCTCTCGCTCTCCACCCTTGTGATGGAATGAAGTGTTCATTATGTCAGAATCGGCTGTGACTCAGTGGAAACCCATCAGACCGAGAATCGGATGTGACATCTTGTCCCAGCTTTGGCAATACTGGCTCGATGACATTTGCAATCACCCGAGACTGTTTTAGAGCAGTGACAATAGTAATTAGCCCCTCGCAGGTATCATGTGCAGATTACACGAGGAAAGGTAGGTGAGATGCTTTGTTAACCATAAATCATGCGCAGACGCAATGTCTTCTTTCAAACGGGATAAACTGAGGCCACAGAGAGAAACTCAGCATTTCTTAAAGCTTCCATGGGGTGTAATCATCTTGAAACCATCTTTACATACAAGCAGACTTACGGGAAGGAAGAGAATGTTGAGGTGTGGAGAGAAAGAGGAGAAGGTAAAGGAGAACTAGGCAACGGTTTGAAGGAAAAAGAGAGAAAGTATTTTCACCTTTGACTGCAGTTGTTCAGTGATGGGGAGAATAAACAGCATTCTGGAAATCATTCTTGAAAAATGGACAGCCTGCCCTTGATTCTTTCTCCAGATCTCCTGGAAGGGTCAGGGCTGGTATTTGCAGTGACTTTTCAATTAGCCAGCCCTCGAGAAGTCTGGATCCAGGCTGAGAGAACCTTGCCAGCTTCTGGCTTTTATCTTATTCAGTCACAAGGAACATGGAAATCAATTTTTCCCAATCTCAGTTATAGCTGGAAATCCATCCTTTTTAAGTCAGCAGAAGGATTAATCTATTGAATGGTTTTCGAGATTTTGCTGACATATAAACATTTTAAGAATACATTACATTTTTTTCCTCCCTCCCTAGCACTATTTTTAAAATGAAGCCAACTCACAGTGCCAGGCAGGAGAAGAAAGATGGCCACAAATTTCCTCCCCACAAGAGTGCAAAACCATTTTTTCCAAAGCCTGAAGCACAAACTTAAATCCACATTGGTCAGTGCCCTCTTCTGGACCAACTGTCCCAAATCACAGAAAAATCCACAATTGTTCTCATGCAGATATTTATGATCCCACATAATTCAATTTAGAGGGTCCCATACACTAGAAAGTATTCTATTTTACAGTAACTACTACAGCAATTTGGTTGTTTTGCTGCACTTAACACTGGGGGTGTTTGGAGAAGCCCAACAAGCAGTATTTTCATACGTTATAAGGCATAGAGTAGTGGTTTCCAAGATGTGGCTGGTCGGCCTAGAGAGTGATTTCAACATCCTCAGAGATATACCTAAGCATGGTACGTGGAGTGAATAAAAAACAGGTTCCCCCCACATATATTCTTACATTTCAGATGTATTTAGATGCTATTATAAAATAATGTAAGAGTACATAAATATAATAAATCATGCAGTTCATAATAAATATAATAAATATTCTATAGTCATACAATAAATAAGACATTGAAATATGATGTAACTGTGAGTAATTCGTACTATTAATTATACTAAATGTAACAAAAATAAAGAAATACTGAACACAAAGTAACTTTTACATGTTTACTCAAGCAGTCCGCCTAACAAGGAAGGGTGAGCGGGATCTGTTAGGTCTGCCGATGGGTCATCGTACTCAGAAAGTTTTAGAACCATTGACATAGAGTGAGTAAATTGAGATGGCGGTGGCTCGAATGCTATCGAGCTACGGAAAGGAAATAAAGCTCCAAACAAAGACTGTGCCGTGTGACAGTTCAGAATAAGGGATGGGGTGTGGCCATGTGGCTCATCATACCTGGTCATAGATCCAGTCAACTCTGTGGACGGCGAGGAACCAAATGGACAGCTCCTTGCTGCTGGTGATGCTGTGCAGAATATAGAGTCAGATATACCAAGAAGCTGATGAAAATTAAGCTTCAAGACCCCTCCATTGCAATGCCCGTCCCAAGGCCCTGGGAAGAGCTCTAAGAATATGTTCACTGGATGATAAGATTTTGTAAAATGTGCAAAAGCAAAATGTCCATCAGTTAACGTCAGCCAGTTAAGTCCGGCCAGTGTCAATGGTGTAGCTATAATCCTTTGTGGGACTGAGCTGGGGGCGTGTTTAGATTTAGTGGGTCACATTTGTGTAGCCTGCAGTCACTTCTGCATGCAGTTAGGGTATTGCTAACCAGCACAGCCTAGGAGTGGTTTCCAGGACGACTCCTACCGTTCTGTGTGGACCCCCATGTTAATGAAATGACGATGCGGACCAAAGGTCTTAGGATGAAATAAATGCTTGGCTTTGTACCAAGGCCAGGTGGGCATCAGAAGAGAGACAAGGTTTGAAATGTACGGCATCAGAAGTCAATCTATGTAAAAATTTCCTAATAATCAGACATCTAAAATGATAAGCAAAGGATCCAATCCTCATCAATGCCAGTCAAGATGGAAATCTGCTCTTGTCAGGAATATACTTGCTTTTCTTGCAGAGTACACTATTATAAAATACCATAGAATTTATGTTTTTGTGGGACTCAAGCCTATAGCAGTATACAGTTTCTATCTCTCTATCCATCCACCCACCCACCCATCCATCTATATCTCCATGGGTGAGGTTGCATATTTTACCTCTAGTAATAAAAATCAAATTTTAGTCAACCACACCCAAAGAGATAAGGACTTGTCCCTTTATTTTCTATTTAGAAGATATTGTAAAAATTGCTTTCATATTAGGAGATGATCCAAGGGTTTACAGCCAAAATATTTAAGGAAAAATTATTACAGAGATGCACAGAGATTAACTCAATCAATAAAAATATATCATTTTCTGCATCTTGTTATGTTTGTGATATTTGTTATGATTTTTCTCATTCTAAAGAAATATTCACTTTTATATCCATAGTTGTATTCATAATTCTTCATTGTTTTTCTTCAAGAGTCCCCTGAATTTTATATGCCTCAGGTTCCACCCCTGGAGAAAGGAAAATGTGCTCACTTGTGTCTTTTGGTATAAATCCGTGTAACTTCACCAAGTTATCAAGTATTGTTTGGGTTAGTACAGTTGTTAAGTAGCTAAGAACTCATGCTCTAACATCAGATAGACTTGAGTTCAGATCCAGGTTCTAAGCTTATGACCTCTGTGTCCCAAAGAGTTTGCCCAAAGGGCCACAGCCTTTTTCCTTCATCCACCATTTTTGTTGAGGATTTGAGTCTAGTAAAGCACTTACTACTCTACCTAGTATATGGAATGCACTCAATAAATGTGACTGAGAGATAGAGACACAGGCATACAATATGCATACACAGATTTCCTGGATCAGCATTAACAAATACACAGAAAGCACCTTCTCTATGAAGCCTTTAGGCAGGACTAGAAACAAAAGACGTCTGAAACATAGACTTGCCCACAGGAAGCATGTTACCTAGATGACAGCATGAAAGTTAGGAACTTACTCCCTTGGACCTGACCTAGTCCCTTTTTTTTTTTTTTTTAATGCTGAACAAATAGTAATTCATTGCAGGTCTAGTTTATTTTCCTCCATGTGTACTTACAAGGGTCAGGGTAGGTTGCGCAAGTTGATAAATTGTGTTTATTTATTGGCAAGGCTGTACCAAATAACATGCAAATGATATGCAAAATGACATACACATTCACATCAACGACTCAGCCACTTATGGTAATAGCACTCCAACCCTGCTCTGCCTCTGATCGTGGCAGTGTTGTTGTTTCGTAAGTATTGATTGCTCTCGACTTCTGCTGAGGCAGCCAGACAGTTTGTCAGGAGATAGGCCAAAAAGACCCATCCGTTTAGTTTAATCTGTCCTTCATTCACCTCCTACATTCATGCGAGGACTTGCACCTTTGGGTTTGAGGTCCATCTATATTAGAACACTGATTGCAATATGGGGAACACGAGTGATTGTCACCCTCCAAAGTACAGTAGATGCTATGTAGGTTGCTTTTGTTGAAGTTAAACGACACTCATATTTGGGTTTCCCCAAATATCCTAGACCACAGGATATAGCCAGATCATTCCTTATCACCCCCCAGCCCCGGGGTACTTCCAGTGAAATTGCTTTCTTGCTGGCACCTGGCAGTCACCAACGAGTCTGCCGTCGGAGCTCTCATCATGTGAGGATGGCAGCATTCCCTCGGCAAGTAGATGGGCCCAGATCAGCCTCTCTCTCCATGATAAACATGTCTGGATGTGACAATCATTTCTTTCCCTGGGAATGCAATGATGATGTGATTTCCAGGGCCCTGCTCTGGATGTATGAGTAACAAACCCATGATCCATCATCCACAATAAACTGTCTTCGTGTAGGGATTAATTTAGTCTTATGTAATATATAGAAGCGATTTGTTGGCTGGCAAGCAGAAAGCATGTGTTTAAGCAGGCCAAACATATTTGGGCCTCTCCTACACATCTCTCTAACTTGATCGTATATACCATGCATATTGATTGCTGCTTCGTATTGGAAGCTATTTTCTGAAATGCTTTTTCATGGTCTTCATTACAACACAATGCTGTTGTAGAGGAGAAATGGAGGGTGGCCACGGCTCAGCACAGTGGGGTTTTCAGGCATCTTAATTCATGAAGCAATCATGAGAATAAAGAACAATGCAAATGGAAAGGTTTATTTTTTCTCTTTAATGGTTTTTGAATAGATGCTAATTTTCATGAGCTATTTATTAATCTGAATTTGGGCTCTTAAAGACATGCTCAAACCTTATGAAGGCCGAAGAATTTAATTTGTGCTTTAGGAAGCAGGCTGTAAATCAAACATCCGTCTCCTTTTTTTTAAAATCATAGTATCTTCTGTATCAGCACAGGCCAATAAAAACATAACAGAAGCATACATGTAATTTAGAATTTTATGGTAACCACATGAAAAAATTTTTAAAAGACAAAATTAATAATATACTTTATTTAAGTAAATAGAGAAAAAATTTTTGTTTCAACATGTGGTCAGTACAAAAATGCATTTTAATGCATATCACTGCAATGAGATTACTTTTTTTTTGTACTTAGTCTAATAAATCCGGTGCGTGCTTTATACTTAACATCAAAGCTCAAGTCACACCGGTTACATTTCAAGAGCTCCATAGCCGCGTGTGGCCAGTGGTCACTGTATTGGACAGCAGGGCTCCAGATAGACTTAGGTAGGTCCCCTAACTGACACTAACACAAGGCTATGATTTTCTCTTTTATCAGAGGACAAAAGACTACTAAAGTCTACTGACACTTTATGACTTACTAATAAGAGTCAGTAAAAATTTTGGAAATAAGAACAACAACACATCTACGGACTCTGAGCATGGGACTGACAATTCCTGCAATAGGTTCTAATCCCGGCTCCATCACTATTTTGGGGTACTCGATAATTCCATTTTTTCATTTATAAAATGAGATCCCGAGTCTAGGTAACTTACTAGCTCCCTTCCAAATGTAAAGTTACATATTTCTGTTTTTGAATTGTGAGTCTATCTTATGATTCAGAACAAGAACAGAATGATCCCTTACCCCCCACTGTTATGACTATCTGAGTTTTAATGTTTTAAGTATTGGCTTTCTCACCTTTTCCTTGGAGATTCTGTTTCTCAGACTGATGGCTCCTATATGCAGGAGTTTTTCCCTCTACTGGACTTAATTGATGTTTTCTTTCCCTGCATTTAATCCCCAGACTCCTCCTCATGGTCCCTTGGACCTCTCTGAGCATTTTCTTCCCTTCTTTGATGATCTGTAGGCAATGAATATGTCGCTCTCTCTTCAACGTTCCCCAGCCTTGTTCTCAATAAACACTTGTTTCCTGTCAGCACCCCTCGTCAGCCAGGTCCTGACGCATTTTTCATGGCTTCCTTTGTGTTCCTGTTCAAGGAAAGAAGCACTGAAGTTTGGACTAGAATGTAACCTCCTTCTCACCCTACCTCCCTTATTTTATTTTTTACAGGGAGAAGACAGCTTGTGGACTCGTGAAGGAGAGTGGATGTGAGCTATTGTTTATCCCTGCCTTCTGTTCCTGGGCAATCCGTGGAGAATTGTAATGTTTCTGGATTCTCTTTCACAAACTCTGCCTTTCTCAATCTCACCATCCTCTAGAGGACACTTCCTCTGTTTTCATGCCCCATCAAGACTTGGGGGGGATCTCCCAGATCCTGCTCATGTGGAGCTGGAGGAAGATGGCCTTCGAGGCCTGTGCTACCCAATATGGTGGCCACAGCTGGCTCCTGAGCACTTGAAATGGGGCTACTGGGACAAAAGAAATGAATTCTCGATTTTAATTAATTTTACTTAATTTTAATTAGTGTATATTTAAAAACTGACAGTTGACTCAGTTATTGGAAAACGTTTAAGAATGTTTGTAACTACTCGGGTATGTGAATCTACTTTTTCACCTGTAAATTTTATGAAATCTAAATAGAGCTCAAATATTTTTGATAAAAATTTAGCATTGGAAATGAGATGTTCTTTTAAAAAAAAAAAGATTTATTTATTTGAGAGAAAGAGAATATACAGAGGCAGAAGAGGGGGAAGCAGACTCCCTGCTGAGCAGGGACCCCCAATGTAAGATGCGATCCCAGGACCCTGAGATCATGACCTGAGTCAAAGGCGGTCACTTAACAGACTGAGCCACCCAGGTGCCGGAAATTAGATGTTCTATAGTAAAAGATGCAGAGGATTCCAAAGACTTTGTATAAACAAAAGAAAAATATCTCATTAATAATTGCAAAATAATCTTATTTTGAACACTTTGGGTTAAATAACATATTATTGAAATTAATTGTACTTATTTCTTTTAACTTTTTAAATATAGTTACTAGGAAAGTTAAAATCATATATATGAGTCTTATGTCATATATACAGACGGTGCTGCTCGAGACAAAGCCTCTCTGGATTTCTGAATCTTATTTTTAATTTGCATAACTTAACAGGCTAACTATCCTTATTTCAATTAATTCTCACAACTATATATAAAGTAGATGTCGTCCTCCTTCTACGAATCAGAAAGTGTCTCCAAAAATGTATATAAATTTCTCAAATTCACATAGTTACACTTCATAATAAGTGACAGAGTTGGATCTGAATTCGTGCAAGCGTGATTTGCTCCACAGCCCAAATTTTCATTATATTTATGTTGCCTCAGTCTCTGACGTTCTGACTCCAATGCGTTGTCTGCCTTGAACCCATTTCTGATGCCCTTATCCGAGTCTGTCAGGGGCCCATTCCAACAACTAAAGTAAGAAGAAGAATCTCGCATTCTTATAGCGTACAACACGTGTACACTCATAATCTCACTGATCTACGTTCATTTTGTAAATGAAGAAGTGTCTAGGTGACAATGTCAGGACGCGAATCCGAGATTTCTTTCCTTTTCCTTTTATCAAGAATTAGTGAACGAACATGATATACGTGAAAGGAGTGGAGGTTGAAAATATCAGGGGGTCCAGATTTAAGGCTGGAGAAGGAAAAGGGAGATTGCTAACAGGTGGGAAGATTTTTTTACTGGAGTTTGTGAACCTGGACATAAGAAGGTAAGAGCACCAATTCTACCTCCTTTCTCTCCTGATGCTTTGCAGGCGAGTTTTGGCAAATATTTCAGATGGACTTTTAAGCTAGTGTTTTTCAACCTGCAGGTCAAGACCCATTAAGGGGCGATGAAATCCTACCAGTGGCTGACAATGAATATTTTTAAGAGTAAAATAGAATACAATAGCAAATATCGAGTGTATTTCATATCATAAGGGCAAATATTATTTGATGGCATTCTCTCTTCAGGGATGTGTGTATAAGGGTGTATGTTGCAACAGAAAAGGTGTGTTTCTTCCTCTGAGTGATTGTAAAAAAAAAAAAGTTGGAAAACACAGCTATATGCCACCAGAAGAATCATAGCCATACGTTATGCCATACCAGCCCTGTACCAGCCGGGCAGTGGGCTCCTGACTGCGCTGGATCAATCACGCTTACTGCCTCAGCCAATTTCACAAGGCATAGAATTGTCTCAATTGGTCCAAGAAGGTGTCAGTCTGGATGATATACAGTCAATTACATAAGTCCACACCTTGACTTAACATTTCAATATATAACCTCCTCTACTCCCCCAGATTACTTCATCACCATTATTTTTTTGTCTTCTGAAATGCAAAAAAAAAAAAAATTAAACTCTTGAGGCAACAGCTTTGTGTATTGGCCACAGCAGTGGATGAACAATGGGAAGGATTTTACAGAGTGAAAGATGTGCATGCATTTATTCATCCGGCACCTATGGAGTACTTTTTCGGCGTGTTACAATATGATAAGGAGAGGTGAATAGTGAAAGTGTGTGCAGAGTTCTCACACATACACAAGACCAGCTAGTCTGGACATGACATGGCATCTCTGAGAGACAAATATTCAAGCAAAGACTAAAGGTAAACTTGCCAAGAGCCATGTTAGAAAAGTTTAAGGGGAAGAAGCTAGATTGGGTTGAATAAAGAAGTAGCTAAAAAAAAAAGACACCATGGACACAGTGTAACAACTCATTGGAAAAGTTCGATTCTGAAGAGGGGGAAGGAAAATGGACAGTAATTGAACAGAGAAATTTGATCAAGAGAGATACTCCTTTGTCATTGTATATTTAGATGGGAAAGACTCAACCATTTTTTAAAAGCTATTGAGAAATTTCTACGGAGTGGATATGCTTGGTCATTGCCTCTTCTCCAAATCTTACGTATTCTTGGAAGTTCTGTCATCTCCTGTGTAGAATGCACTGACGCCCTCAACTCTCCCCTCCGCCCCCGCCCCAGCTGACAATGGGATTCCTTTCAGAGCTCCCAGGACTCAGATCTAGTATTTGAATGTGTATCCACTCTGGAAGCAATGGCTTTCTCCTGCGTATTTTCCTTAGCTTATTTTCTGTCTCCTTAATCACGTTGTGGGTTTCCCGAGAGGAAGGACTACGATGTCTTGATCAGCTGTGCTGTTCTCCGTAAGATGATTGAAATACAGCATGCGCTCAGTGACCGTATTCATTGAGTAGGAGAGCTTCTGGAAGCAGAGAGAGAACAACTGAACTGGAAGCAAAGAAGCAAAAGGTGCCCTTATCCTCGTTGTCTCTTTCCCATTCTGAACTGTCGCTGTCCCCCTTCCTTTAAGGACCTTTGTGATTAAAATCAGCAACAAACCCAGAACCTGTCAGGTGGCCCAGGGCAATATGAATTCCTCAAAATTATTTCATTTGGCGTGCATCATGGTTTTTAATCTTGTGAATAATTTACCAACATTTAAATACAGGGGGTTTCCCATTAGTTCTAGGTATTCTGCTTCTTTTCAAGAATCAAAACAGTGGGCAGTACCCGCACCAGTTTCCTACCCGGCAACAGCGTGGTTAAGCAGAAAAGGTGCGTCTCATTTCAGGCAGGGCTTGAAATCTCTATTGGCGCAGCCTCCCCATCCCCAGCTCCTACCAGTTACGCCTAGCTTACACACAAAGTAAACATAAATAAGGTCATTTAGCTTGATTTGGCTTGGTCGCTATTTAAGGCCATACTTGAACTCGCCAGGATAAGTCCTTTACAGAATGGCCACTTTAGGAATCATGATATTGTCCTCCTCAAAGCTGTCATTGTTTCCAATATTTTGTAACTCACCTTCGGAGTATTGCAAAAAATAAATAAGAGAAGAAAAGGTTTTGTGTGATAGCCAGGCCATTTTGCTGCTTTTTTAAAACCTCATTGTGAAACAGAAATTTTACTCAATCTTAACAGACTTCTTATTCACCTCTCTCAGTATGTAAAGAATTCTGACTATTTGCAAAAATTAAACACACTCCACAACAGACTGACCTCTCGGACGGCTCCATGTAATGGCTCCAAATGTCCTGAGGTCAATTTCCCCAAAACGGTCTCAACACATTTTTGAGCAAGGGCAGTATCTGAACGAGGGTGGATGGTACAGACTCCGCCATCAGAGGGAGAACCTAATGTGTATGGCTGTTGTATGTTTCTTAAAAACAAAATCCATCAATTTACAACCAAACCCGTATATTTCTGCAGTAGAAATGGGAACATTCGTTTTCCTTCAATACGTAAAAGGGGAGGGAAACAGAAGAAGCTACTTGCCTTCTCATATCTCTTTTTCATTCTGTCATGAAGCTAAAGATAAAATCTCTCCCTCATTCCCCAGCCTCCACCCATGCAAGAAAAAAGAAATGGGTCAATATATTACTTAAACAATCCTGCTATAATTATAGATGGTCTAGGTGTGAACTACTTGGGGCACAGACAGTCTGGGGAGACTCTCACTGCCTGTATCACAGCTTTGTTTGTGTGGCTTTAAAATGTTGATCCCCAAACGGTAGCCAGCCCTAATAACTCCCAACGTTCCATCACTGATAAACGTGGTAATGGATTTCTTCTTGCTCTCAGCATTTCACAGGTGTGGCTTGGGCTGCCAATGACAGCAAAATGTATTCTTTATTTCTCTCTGTCTCTCTCTCTTTTTTTAACCTTGTTCCTTTTTAAGTTATAGTCACTGGAGAAGCTTGATAAGTTTCTCTCCTATCTCACTAAGACATCTGAGACTGATCCATAGTAACTGAATAATCAATTAATTCTCCTGCAGAGTTCCATTTACATAATGAAAATGCGACGCGCTGATATTTTATACAAGTCGTTTTTGGTCGTCTAGACTGATAATATATTGTGTATTGATTGAGGGGGAAAGCCTAATGGATCTTCTGTTGTTGAACTTGCAAAATTACAATTAAAGTAAAATGACAGAAGCAAGCATCTATTGGATTCATATCTATATATCTCTCTTTAATATAGGATTCTAAATGTCTGGGCCTGATTAAGACTTTGCTCTCACTTGAGCAAAAGGGGCACATAACGTGTGGCTGCTCTTGTTCTCATCGCTAGGGTCAAAATCAATGGAGTACTGCTTGCAAAGTTATCAACAGGCAAGGCTGAATCTTCTATCCTCTGAGAGACCAAGGCAGCTAGACCTAAAGCCTCACTATTGATGCAGCGGTCTCTTAAACGGGGGAAGGGAAGGAATTTGAGTAGAGCTTAAACCAAAGAAATGAGAATGGGGACGCTTGGGTGGCTCAGTCAGCTAAGCCTCAGACTCTTGATTTCAGCTCAGGTAGTGATCTCAGGGTGGTGAGATGGAGCCCAGAGTCGAGTCAGGCTCCACAACCGTGGGGAATCTGCTGGAACTTCTCTCTCTCTCTCTTTCTCTCTGTCTCTGCCCCTCCCCTTACTCTCTGTCAAATAAATACATAAATCTTTAAAAAAAAAAAGAAAGAAATGAGAATGAAGACTCCTGTGGTCTGTAGAGTCCTGTAGGGAAAAGAAAACTTGGTTCACAGTCTCAGTTTTTCCTGCCTCCGTGTATTTATAGAACGAGATGACCACTGAGGGTTTTTCACTGCGTCCCTACAAGAGAAGGCAGTAAAGCGTGATGGTCAGGCTCATGGGCTCTGAAGATCTTGGATTCACAATCCTGCCCCCATCACTGAGTAACTGGGAGATGTGGCATAAGTTACTTGGCTTCTTTGAGCCCTGTTTTTCCGTCTATAGACGGACATGATATTAATGCTCACCTCACAGTGGTGGGGTCAGAATTAAATGAGCTCAGAGTTGCTAGGTCCTCAGAATAAGGTCTGTCATATAGCAAATGCGCAGTCAAGTCAGCTGTGATTACTAAAAGGCTACAAAGAAAAACATCGTGGTCCCAGCCCTCCAAGTCAGGGGTTTTTCATTGAATTGGGGAGAACTAAAGCATACCTAAACAAGGTAATTCTAAGGGATAAATTTGGAGCACAAGGAATTGGTAGCTGTATGTTCAAACATATAGGATTATATTTATTCTTTTTCAAAATATCCTCTGTATTTTTCTAATATTTTCACAATGGCCATGAACTCCTTTTATACTCTTTTAAAAAATGAAATTATTTCCACGTTGAAGGGGAGAAGGAAACGGTTCATACCCTGTGGTTCTGTGCTTCATTCTCACCACATCGTATAGTATTTCTTTTTCGCGATATGTGTTAATCTTGTCTACTCTCTGACTTCTCTGAATAGCATCTTGTACCAGATTTGGGGATGCCTTCAAAGCAGGACCCTTTTGACAAATAAGGGATAAGTCCTGCTATTCTACCTTTATTTATATTCCTGTATTTTCTATTTGCCCATGGCCCTTTTCACCCCTCATCGCAAACAAAACCTTCCAGGCAAAAACCAAGTGACACCTGTGTTAATTTATTTCTTTCGTGGGCAAGCCCCAGAGCAATCACCAAAGTGGGAGCGGGCTCCACAGCCCTACTTTGCTAA
This sequence comes from Nasua narica, assembly GCA_028533885.1. Classification (NCBI taxonomy): domain Eukaryota; kingdom Metazoa; phylum Chordata; class Mammalia; order Carnivora; family Procyonidae; genus Nasua; species Nasua narica. Next base: position 7,972,208 of record CM052814.1, on the reverse strand, counting down.
TAAAGATGCTCGAGAATTAATCCATCCCTCTTTGTCCTGGCGTGGGACAAGGTATCCTTGGAGTTTGTTCAGCTCTAGAAGCAGGGAACCCTTTGAGGAGTAGATAGGAATAGCACTGACTTGGAAATGAAAACTGAGTCAGGACACAAAGCTGGGAAGTTCAACACAGCACCCCACAGGAAAGATAAAACCGTCCACCTCCCGGGAGCTCCTTTTAGCCCACATGTGTACTGGGCTCTGGATTCTGCCATTAAGAAAAATGTGTTGGCTTGTGAAAAAAGAAGGGGAAGATATACAACCTTTGTTTCTTGCTGGTTCATTAATTACCCTTTCTGACAATGGAGCATGAACTCAAGTTATTCAGAAAGTTGAGTTAAAATTAGTGTTGGTGGTGGTCATAACTACATTCTCATCCCAAGGAAAGGATTACTGTGTGAGGACTGAGTACAGCCGACCATGCACTTTTGCAAATTGGTAAAAATGTATGCAGATTCTTAGAACACCCAAGGTAAAAATAAATTGGAGTCTATTACTTGACCCTTAGTATTTATTACTGGCTTTGTGCCCTAATTAAGTACCACTAATAACACTTTGTATACACAACTGGTCTTTTTTTGTATATGCTCTTAATTCTCTAAGGTTGCAAATGTCACAAAGCATATAGTCTTAGTATTAATATCATAGTGTGAGGAAACAAACAAAGTTAACGAATATCGTTACTTGCTCTTGTGCTTAACAATGAATCCAAATGAAATCCCATCTGAAGTAGGGACATGATGGTATATAATGAGAAACTGAGGAACGAAGAAAACCAATGGTAGATTTAGGATTCTGCACCAATTGGGTAATATTTAGAGGTCAGGGTCCCACTCACAGGCCATGAGGATGAAGGAACCAAGCCAGAGGGTCCAGGCTACCTAAAAGGCCTTGCATCTGTCCCAGAGTGATGCCCCAGGGAGACGGTCCCAAGAGTAGCAGTGATGTTTTAATGGATTCAGTTACAGTCCTTCCCAGCACTCAAGGAAGACACGTTTTATTTTTTTCCTCAGAGAACTTAAAACAAACAAACAAACAAACAACAACAAAAAACCCTCTGAGCATGTGGAAGTTAAATGTAAAAGAATATTAAGTGAGATATTTCCTTTTGCCCTAGAATTAGGGAATAGGCTTCAAACTAAGGGGTAAAGAGATAAGTAATCTATATTCTTAAAAAATCTGCCAGTAACTGCAATAAATACTACTCACAGGGCTTCTTAATTGTCAACAGTCAGGGGCAACTTGGTGGCTTGGTCAGTTAAGCATCCAGTTCAGCTCAGGTCTTGGGGTCCTGGGATCCAGCCCTGTACTGGGCTTCCCATTGAGCCGAGAGTCTGCATCTCTCTCTCCCTCTGATCTCCTCCCCCCCCCTCAACTTGTGTGTTTGTGCACTCTCACTCTTTCTCAAATAAATAAATGAAGTCTTAAAAAAAAAAAGAGTCAACAATCAACTCAATCAAAATGTGTCAGTCTGGCTTTTTTGTGCCCTTTCCTTGAAGAGGGGTAAGAAGCGGTATTTTTGCCTACCAAAAGCCAAGTGAAGCAAACTCCAAATATAGCCATGTCTACAAGAAAGAGGATCAGATATCTCAACGTCTGGATGGATGGATGGCTACACAGGGATTGGATTTGTAAAGTGTGTGACCTGCACTACTTGAATAGAATGACAAGGAATTGAGGGGAGAAGGCATCAGGGAGCCACCATTTTTATCTTTCGCCTGACCAAATGGACTCCACAGACAGAACCTCCTTGAGTTCCTTTGCGAACAACACCCTACTGGCCACAAGTGGAGGGCAGCCCAGAGCTATGAAGTGTATCCCTGTGCATGAGAGCTGAAGGTTTGGAAGAAGTCAGACAAAGACTCATCTCGGCAAACAACGTGGGGAGGAGGTCGGGGAGCTCTCCCCCATAGTTTCGCCCACACGCTCCCATGGGTGCTAGTACTCCAGCATTTGGGTGCCAGCTACACAGAGACCCCACGTCTGCCAATCCATCATCCAGGGATCCGTGACAACCAGTTAAGAGGTTTAAAAAGAATACATTTGCCCTTCCCACACTATTCCTCCTCTGGGTCCCCACACCAGAAAAAGGAAGCCATACGGAGGACAAGCAAGGAAAGCCCCAGAACAAGACCACGCCCCAGCGGGAGGGAAGAGGTGAGGCAGAGACAGAGCCAACTGCATTTCCTGCCTCCTCAGGCCCCGCAAGCCCAAACCTGACTGGTTCCAGGGGCCCAGGGAGGGGAGGAGGTAAGATTTAATTTACTGTGAAAAAGAAGTTTTTAAATTGACTATATAGAACTTAAAAAAAAAATCTTGAAAGAGATCAAAAAGCAGTAGGATTCCTCCTGAGATGACAATGGCATAACAAGATAAAAATGATAAAAAGAGTTTGATGTTTGTACCAGCCGTGGGTCAAAAGACCTCAGTCAGTTGGTTACATAGATGATTTGTACATAAAGCCTTATACTGGAACTGGGACTTAAACACAGACCATTGACTTTAAACCTTGAGTTTGTTCTACTCTATTGAACTGCTTCCTCTCCCCAATACCACATAATTCACCCTGTCTTCTCTAAGGACAGAAATGACAAGAGCAGAAAAATATATTAGTTAACTTTACAATGCTTTTATTTTCAGAACCTCTTTAAAATCACTACCTCCTCCACTCGTTTAATCAGTTTAAGCCTTGTACCTGAAGTGACTAGAGAAGATTCAAAACCAATAGGTTTCGGGGTGGAGACACTGTCCCATTGTGCCAATCAACTTAATAAATGCAGTTATCCTCATCAGCCAGGTCCAGAGGCCAGCAAGGCTCTGCAGTTTGCTGAGTCAGATCCAGCACATCTAATAAAAGGGATTGAAAAATAGTGCTTGATGCTGCTCTAGTTCGAGTGAGTAAATTGTGAGGACATTCCATATATTAGTGGAACCATCCATTTCCATAATAGGGTAGGAGCATCTCCATGCTCCCTGCCCTAAGGACAGAAACTTGCTTTGGGTCCTCAGGAATGGCTTATCTGGGGGCTCAAAGGAGTTGACAGAAGAGAATACACTAACCTCTCCTACCCTCACCCTGACAAGACTTTCTGCTAAGTTATCTCTCTGACTTTTCTCGTTTCTTTATTGACATCCATTGCGTCAGTAGAGAATGCCAGGGATCCACTCTCTTTTGTGAAGTATATACTTAGACTTCCGTTGTGGTTTCCATTTCTAAACTTTCTAAAAATTTATCAATCTTCAGTAGTCAGCTCATGCCTACAAGTGAGTCTAGACCCAGACTCACCTAACAGCCTCATAGGTGCAACCAAGTGAATTGCAAATGTGTTACCTTTCACAACACCCTTCAACGTCATTGCCATTCTCCCAAGAGTATCCTCAGTCACTCAGACGGGAACCTATAGTCTGTCACTCGATCCTATATTGTTGCATATATTACAGCTTTTCTGCCTTGTAGTCACTGAGCTATTTCATATTTTACACTTCAGTTTGTCTGATCTGGACTATTGCTACAGCCTCCTAAGTTATTCTACTTTCTTGAACATTCAACAACATTCAAGAAATTTATTCAATGAACACCATAACCTCTGGAGACATGGTTGAAAGTGACACAGCCCCTGTCCCCAGGTAACTTACAGTCTAATAGAATAGAGCCCACATGTAAAGATCCATAAAGGTCAATTCAAATGAAGAAATCATCAAGTGGACCTCGAAGTAATTCTGGAAAGAAAAATCAGGCTGGTCGTCAAGAATAGCTAAGATTCTCCTCCTATAAGGGGCATATGGGTGGCTCTGTCCATTGAGTGGCTGGGTTTTGATTTCAGCTGAGGTCGCGATCTCATGATCCCATGGGTTGTGGAATTGAGCCACATGTGGGGCTCCACGCTTAGTGGGGAGTCTGCTTGAAGAAGCAGATCCCTCTGCTTGTCCCCCGACTCTCTCTCTTTCTCTCAAGTAAATAAATAAATCTTTTTTAAAAATAAAAGATCTTCGGGGCACCTGGGTGGCTCAGTGGGTTAAGCCTCTGCCTTCGGCTCAGGTCATGATCTCAGGGTCCTGGGATGGAGCCACGTATTGGGCTCTCTGCTCAGCGGGGAGCCTGCTTCCCCCTCTCTCTCTGCCTGCCTCTCTGCCGCCTTGTGATCTCTCTCTGTCAACTAAATAAATAAAATCTTTTAAACAAATAAATAATCCTCATCATATAAAGAAAATAGCATCTATTGAAGTTCAAGAATGAGGCCAGAACAGAACTGAAAGGAAGCAGTAGATGGACTTGGCAGCTCCCAGGGCTGAGAGCAGAACTAGGGAGGTGGTCGGATCAGGTGGGAGTAAGCCCTGCCGGACTGATTCTGGGAGGAGTGCAGATTTTCAGCGAGACCATGGGATCCCTGCTTGGACCAAAGGCAGGAAGAGGAATAATGACTTTAAAAAATATTTTCAGCCTGGACCGTTTTAGCCGGTTATAATCATTATTAACTTTTCGCGTGGACCAAGATTTCATAAAGCTTTAGAATTATTAGTAGCCGGCATTACCTTTAAGTAATAATTATTAGAAGGGAATGTTAAATAAGCATAACAGCTTCCTTTTAATTAGGATATCACTTTACCATAGGTTTTGTTATAGTTGGTAAATTAAGCATAGAATAATATAATTCAAATAAAGCAATTTTCTTCACGATTAAGCAAAAAGCTTATCACATAGGTATTCTTGTGGTCCTCCCACCCTATGTCCTGTTTATAAAATCTGGTTGGGAAAAGTGGGGTTCCATGACTCACTACCTCAAAGGTTTAGTGGGTATGTTATACCATGGCATCTAAACATTGCTTAACAATCTACAGAAACCCCGGTTTCTCGAGAAACCGAGAAAACTCGAGAAACACTGTCTCGAGTCCTGTGGACAGTTAGAACCTCCACATACAGCAAAACGTCTCAGGAGGGACAGTTCACGAAAACAGATATCCCAGATCTGCGTTTTTATTGTGGCAGCTTTCTGATTCCGTGACGCGGGAAGATGTGTAGTTTCTAATACACCTAAAGGCCATGGGGACTAGACGGTCCTGCCCACAGGTGGCACCGAATCACAGCAAGACCAAGGTCCCTGGGGACTTCCCGATGAGAACAGTGGAAGTTAGCTCTGTTTGGCCTGTGAGAGTTCACAGTTCTCGATGCTTTCATGGGCGGTGCTGTTTGTTGTTGGTAATGACAAGACGGACTTTGTCCGTGTGAGAAAACTCATCAGCCACACTTAGTGGGTAGCATCTAAGTCATGCACTTAATAATAATAGTTGTGCATTTATTAAACACTTTATGTGTGCCAGACACCATACAAAACACCTTCCAATTATGATCTTATAATTCCTTGAGGTTAAGTCACATCATTGTCCTCATTTTACAAATGAGGAAATTGGAACTTGAGTAAAAAACTTGTCAAAGGTCAATGAAAACTAGCAAGTGGTCTGCCAGTGGGTTTCTGGCTTGAGTAGCCATGCAAATGCCTCGTGGGTTAGAACTACCAAGCAAGTCAACTGGACTGCCATATTGGATCTCAGGCTTAGTAAAGTTTGAACCGGTAGACGTTAACAGTGACCAGGATTACCATATCTCATTATCAGAGCCATAATAATGAATCTGGCCCATCTTTCAATCACTTGATTAGTTTCTTTGTATTGTGAAGAATAATAACTCACAAAAACAGTAAGCAGGGATTAAAAAAATGACTCTGAATAGAACTGATAATATTGTTTTGAGCACTTCTTTGAATTTCTTTTTATTCTGTAACAATTGTTTCCTCTGGTGAGAAAGATTGGTGGCATTATAAAATAGTCCCAGTTTAAACACACGTCTTGTAACTTTTATAGCTATAATACTATGAAACAGGGTAGCATGGTAAAAAAAAATTGTAAACAACAATTAGAATGTAGAGTTGTTTTTTAAATAAGTTTTTAAAATAAATAAATTTATTAATTTATTTATTTAAAATAAATAAATTAAAAGTTTTAAATAAACTTTTAAATAAGTTTAAATAAGTTGTTTTTTAAAATTTTTAAATAAATAAATAAATATAATATATTATATAATATATAAATATAAATAAATAAATGGGTTTTAATTTTTTAATAAATAAAGATTTTATTTATTTATTTGACAGAGAGCGAGCACAAGCAGGGGGAGCTGCAGGCAGAGGGAGAGGGAGAAGCAGGCTCCCCACTAAGTAGGGAGCCTGATGTGGAGCTTGGTTTCAAGACCCTGGGATCATGACCTGATCTGGAAGCAGATGCTTAACCAACTGAGCCACCCAGGCGCCCCTGAATGTAGAGCTTTTATAGAGAAACAAGGTCAGACTAACACTCAAAATCTCTGTGTCTTAGTATGTAAATGGTTTGCCCGGTTAATAGACTCTGCCATAATCTTGGGTCTCACAGTTTCTTGAATCCTGTAAAAGTTTATTTATTTTATTTTATTTTTTTTAGATTTTATTTATTTGTGAGAGAGAGAGCATGTGAAGAGGGAGAGAGAGAAAGAGAGAGAGAGAGCACAAGCAGGGGGAGGGGCAGAAGGAGAAGCAGACTCCCCTTTGATCAGGGAGCCCCAAGTAGGACTCGATCCCAGGACCCTGAGATCATGACGTGAGCTGAAGGCAGATGCTTCACTGGCTGAGCCACCCAGACACCACTTGAATCTTGTAGAAGTTTAGATGACAAACAGTAAAACTTATTGTTCCAGTTTTAAACCAATACATACAAATACATGTAAAATGTATACTAATTCATTTTACCCTTTCTTCAAGTGTAGTTTTTGAAATAATATGTATGGGCTATTTTTTCTATCTCTAGATTTTTTTGCTTCCTACCGTCTATGAGGGTCTATCTGCTGTGTGCGGGGCCCTGGTGACTGGAAGATGAGTGAGATGTGGGGCCCGCCCATAAGACTTTAATCCAGGCAATGACTCAGAGGGTCACTACGTCAGCAAAAACCACTGATCCGTGGCGCTGGGCGGGGAACAGTGTTCTGATCCCTGCTCTGTCGCTCACTTCTTATTTGACCAGAGGTAAATCACCACACTTGCATTTCCCAGACTCTTAGATTTCTTACTTACAAAATGGAGGGCTCAAGCAAAATCAGTTTTGCTTTTATTTTTCACAATGTATCTTGGGGAGGAAAAAAAAAAAAATCAAATAATGACGGAAATAAAACTTACCTGAAATTCCACCACTGTTAATAATTTCGGTGACCATCTTTCTATATAACTTTTTGCATGTCCACATGGCAGACATACAATTTTACATAAATGCAATTGTAGCTGGTGTTTCTATCACAGGCCCAATCTTTTAAATAGTGTTTTACCCTTTATCTTTCTTCCTTTATCTTCCTTTTCTTCCATGGTGCACAATAATCAACATTAACAACAGGAACGACCCTCCGACTTTCATGACGCTCATATAACAAATTACATCTATGACAAAATATATCTATATGGAGGACTTGTATGACATTATGAAATTTGATGTCATCAAAATACACCTGTTCTCAAGTAAAAATACTTGCTGATAATTTCTCTAAGCTTACTGGCATAGGACTACCTTAATCATTTTAATGACTGCATAATTTGTCATCATAAGGGTAGGCTACAATTCCATTTCCCTATCGATGAGCATTTATTTGTCTTCAGTTTTTCGCAAAAGAAAGAACTGCAGTAAAGATCCTTGTGTGCTCTTATGCTTTTATTCCTGTGGGATAAATCCCCAGGAATGAGATTGCTGCATCAAAGAATAAGTATATTGTCAGAACTTTCAAAAATAGTGTAATAATTTAATTCCGCCCCCAACATTGAAGAGTACTCTGTGCCTGGTAGTCTAGCCAACTCATTTACATTTTTGCCAGTGTGAAGGGTATAAAGTTGTTTTAATTTGCATTCTTATGATTGCTAATGAGCTTGAGCATCTTTTCTACTGTTTGTTGGTTGCTTCAACTTGTTCTTCATAATTATTATTTTTCCGGAGGAAACACAAAGTCTCTCGTGTTCCTTGAGACAACAACAGAAAAGGAAGAGTGACCAAGATGGTAAGGCTTCAGATGCCCACGCCTTTTCAACCATAACAGTTTATTTATTGGATTCCTTATGGGATTTGATACACAGAATTCATTTGAGAAGTACTAGACTAGATGCTTTTTAGTGTTCCTTCCCTGAAATTTTAAAATAATCTTGTTTATTAATTTTTTTATTTTATCACCATCACCTTCATCATCCCATCTAGATGTTAAGCTAATTATTACCAGAATCTCCTTCTAATACTGTGTGCATATCATCAAATCACACTGAGACCATAGTTTTTATGAAAATGATATAAATGAGAATCATCTAGAGAATTTGTTAAAAATGTGCATACTCAGATGCCAGTGCTAGAGACTGACTCAGAAATTGCTGGGGTAGGGTTTATAAGTCTCTATGTTCACAAGGACTTGAGAATCTGTTACACAGATTGCCCGACAACCATACTTTGGCTGTAAGTGAGCGTTCACTTCGTGAGTGTTCAACACATGCTTGGTGATTAATAGATTTCCCTAAGCCAGCCCTGGATGCTACCTAGGTAAAGCTATGAAAGTATCAGCACTAAAAAGTTTATTTTAAAAATTTAGACTCCACCATACTTTGACCTTTGAAGCCCAGCTAACCTCTTCCAAAATGGGAGAAAATTTTCACTTTCTATGGGCAGGTGGGAGGTCAGAGAGAATAAACTCAGGTTCTCCCTGTCTATTAGGAGTTGACCCAAGCGAGCCTGTAACGTAGTCCTATTTATTGCCTAAAGATTTCTCACTCTGATCCAGGTCTGTTACACCGTCACTAGCCAGAGGATGGAGTAATACAAACATGTTCAAGTTCTGGGTCCAGAAAGCTAAAATTAATTTCAATAAAACCATTTCAAAGGAAATACCAAGAAAGGGAGTCTTATAAAGCTTTATTTCTAAAGAGAAGTATAGTGAAGAAAGAAACTTCCACTCTGATCAGATGGAGGCCATTCAATCTTACATTCTTGCCTCTAATCCTATCTGCATCCCAATCACCCTGATTTACTCTGTCACTGGGTGATGGTACAAAGGGAAAGATTGCAGATCTAATTAGCATAATATAGATAAGCAAATGAGGCCCTAATCAATTATGGTTCACACTTGCTTTCATCACTCGGTGCCAACAGTAGGCAAATTCACTGACAGTTCAAATGCGACATTTTTAGAAGCCATCAGTAAATCAATAACAAGTGACAGTAATTTAGATGCACACTTCGTTCTGCCTCCATTTCTGTCCAGGAGATGCAGCCTCACAACCCAGAGACACCTGAGCTCAGCAGTCAAAGCCTTTCACTACTCAAATCACACATGTGGGCCAACTCTGCGCACTTGACTCTTGGCACCACGGCGATCTATGACAACTTGCTTGAAGGTTATGGTAGGCGTGGCGATCGGAAGCTTTTCTTCAGTTTGTATCAGATTTTTGAAAGAAGCCCAATACATGTATTTAGGAGAGGCAATATCATCAAGTAGTACATGCCCTGGGACAGCAGACCCGAATTCTGATCCCGGGTCCATCACTCACTTCTGTTATAACCTTGGGAAAAATAACTTGTTCCATTTGGGCTGCATCTATACCCTCTGCTGGATGGGAGTGGGAATGGTAATACATACCCTTATTTGCCTCACAAGGCTGGGTTGGGGATGAAATAAGATGTCGATAGTGAACATGCTTTTCATAAATATAAGACTATCGTTAGGGCTTTGAGGGAGCAGAGCTTCACCTTTCAAAGTAAAGAGAAATGGTCTGTTCTCTTGTCTGACATTTATGGTCATTTTATTTTATTCCTATGGTATTCATGTCAAAAATTCCAACCTTAATATGACTCTCATAAAAAGGCAGAACAGGAATCTTAAAGTTCAAATGCAGTGTAGTGAAATAAAATCTGAGAAAGCCAGAGCTGGAAAGGACCTCGCTGGTCACCATCCGCACCATCACTGTCACTAGCATCCCTTATATTTCTGCACATCCTCACACATAATGGAGGGCCCTCGCATACTGCGCTTCTCTCCAGCTTCATGTGTCAGAAAGAACACTGAACCCCCACAAGTCCATCAGATATGGGTGATGATGGAAACTCTGGCAGTCCACTTAAAAACCTGCTTCTCTACTGGTATTCAGCAGCGCACTCCTTTGGGGCTATGCCCATGTACCAGTTCTAAATCCAATAAGCAAGGGCCATTCCACTTGTATCTCTCCACATTTTCCACAGGTCATCGTCTCTGAAATTTACACTTACTAGAACCACAGCATCTTTTTACTTTGTGTGCTTAGTCTCATTATAATGTGCACTTAATGAATCCATAATATTTCCTATAGATCACTGTCCCCCATTTTTACTGTGTGTAAATTAATCCTTAAATATTTAATTTTAGAATTTAGAAAATCATCTTATTACAATTCCTTTGAAGACATTTATTAAGTACCTTACCATTGGCTGTTGTTAAAATTGCTGTGCAACAAGTAACTACAAAACCCAGTGGCCTGAAACAATAGGTATATATTTGCTATGTGTCTGCCATTGTTGTTCAGCTGATCTTAACTGAGCTTGCTGGTGTTTCTGTGGATGGTCAAGAGCTCAGCAAGTCTTGACTGGAGCACCTCACCTGGAGCAACTCTGCTCACTCTATCCTGTATTCTCGTCTTCATCTTGCTAATGGCCTTCTCATGTAATGTCAGAAGGGCAAGAACATGGAGGCCAGTTACACCAGCCTTTTGCAAGTTTCTTCTCCCATAGCTTCTACTAATATGCCATTGGCCACAGCCAGCTGCATACCCAAGCTAAGATGTGGGGTATTATGCCCTGCCCACAGCAGGAAGGCTCTGTCACGTCACATGCAAAGGTACGGCTACCTATTGGAAAGAACAATTGGGCTCATTCATGTGAGTGCCTTATATGGGAAAATCTTGAATCTCTTTCTACAGGAAATACAAATGTAAGGAAAGAGAGTTTGCCATGTAGGACCTTATAAATTAGTAGTGAACCTGAGAGCATTTCGCGTAAGGGAGAAATTATATCTCGCTGCAGAATGAGGAAAGGCTATAAAGGTGTCATTTGAGATGGATTTCAATGAACAAGTAGGATGTGAACAACCAAATAAGAAAACAGGAGAATATTCTAAGTGGCAGAAATCTCCCTAGAGATGGCGTACAGAAGGAAAAGCGTGGTGATGCTCAGAAAAGCCATCGAAGTTTCTAGATGGCTGTAGATCAGGAATGTGGATGGTGGTAAATGACTAATGCAACCAGAAAAGGTTGGGCTCATGATTCTTGAGGTCTCAAGGATGTCAACAGAGATCTCACTGGGGTCAGTACATTATCAATGATCAAACTGCAACCAAACAAGCAATAAAAATGCACACACACACACACACACACACACACACACAGAGCCATGGACAAGAGGTTGATGGGCTGATTCCCAAGAGGCAAACCTAAGTGATGCTCTGGGTGCGCCATCAGAAGCACCCTTTCCTCAAGTTTTTAAAGAAACATTTCATTTGAGAACATCTGCATCTGCCTGAAACATATTTTCCCAGTGTAGTGCTTGACTTTAAGCTGACTAGAGATATCAAACTTTCTTTCACAGATTCTTTGACATACTTGAACATTATTGAACAAATGTCAGTTATGTCTATCTCTCGAATCGTGTCAATCTGAATTGAAAATGTGCTGAGATTTTTTAGCATCATTATTCCGTGGGTTTCTATGCCAGCAGCACAATTGGACATGACTGGAAAGATCGGTCACTTCTCTTCCCTAGGATGTTTAAGTTAGTTCTTGTATCTGCATTTCTAGGACCCGACCCTTTCCATCCACGCAGGGCCACACCTGAGAAACGGGGAGATAACTAGAAGTCCTTTGTGCCTATACACACAGAGTTGCTGGTAATACCGCAGCGAATAACACCATGAACATGATACAGCTGAGTAAGTGAAATAAGAAGTCTATGGATTTAATGACAACACATCACCTTTCTCGCAATATTACTCAAATTCACAAATTCGTTTTGGCTGAGGAAAGAGCCCTCTTGATTCCTAATAATTAGAATTACAAGATATTTTTGAAACATAAAAGATTTTAATTTCTGAAGTTCTATCGTGATTTCTACCAAGCTAGCAAAATGTTTTAAAGTAGAAGATACATTCATACGTGGGCGTGATAAATAAGAATGATATATGCCGTTTACTAACAGTTTGCTGGTGCTCCTGTGCCGGGCCAAGTGTTTGTATATATTACACATCTTAGTTCTCATAATGACTTATGGCATTGTGGTCATCCCATATGACAGATGGAAAGAGTGAGTTAGTTAGATAGTTAGTTAGTTAGTTAGATAACTAACATGCTCAGGATTGCACAAATGATAAATAGTAAGAGATAAATCTGTCTGACTCAAAATCCCATTTAGATGCATTCAATAAGAAATTGAGTGTCTACTCTCTGCTAGGTACTATACTAGACTCTGGGGCTCTTGTGAACAAAACAAATAAAAATTATTTTCCAGCCAATGTTATACATTTACATAAGTAGGATAAAGACTCATTGTCTCACAAGTTAGTGGGTTATTTTTCTCCAATATATTAATCGATAAGTTTCCCATCTCCATAACTAAATTATAAGTTCCTCATAAGCTGAAAGTATATTTTATAATCCTTTTTAAAATTTCCCTACAGTACAGTGATGTGATGGTAGATTGTGCCATTCAATATGTACTTTTTAATTGATGTATTTGTTGAGAACCACATCATTAACAAACCCTTGAGAAATCACCCGTTCAGGGCTCTTTTATTGTTTGAAGTTGCTGCTGATTCATCGTAGGAGCAGCAGGGAAGGTGATTAATCCAGGCCCCAGGAGTGTCTCTATAACTTTCATTTCCAGATGTTGTGCTGACTGGAGCCACTAGTGTCCAATGCCAATACCGAGAGAAAAACTAAAAAAGTCTGTTCTCTGGATACTTAGTGCCATATTGAAGAAGTCATCCTGTGACGTTGACCCGATTCCTTATTCTGCCAGCATTTGTCCCTCCATGTTCCTCAGTCCAGAGAACAGCCAGAAGGAAGACATAGGGTGCTACCTGACTTGATAACCGCTACTCCCCTGTTTATTTATTCTTTTTATTAATTTACTCTTGAATTCCAGGGGCTCCCGGCTCCGGCCTCTCTCCAGCTCCCTCTGTGGCTACTTTTCACAGCCTCTCCCCATCTTTCGTTCTCTCTGCTTCTGATCCTGTCTTCCATGTCTCTTCTTCCACCTCCCCGAACCCTGCTCTCTGTCCCTCTTCCCGCGTGTGTTGTGTCCCAGTTCATCTCTCTCCACCATGGCTGTCTCTGTCTCTCTCTTCCTATAGGTACAGCTGGAACACTCTCTCCCTCTGAGCCTCTTTCCCTTCCTGAATGTCATCTCCCCTCACAAGGGCTCACACTCTCTCTTCCTCTGCGTGTGTGTGTGTGTGTCTATCTTTCAACTTGTTTCTGTGTTTTAAATTTTGACCCCCCCTTCACGTATTTCTTATTCTGGTTTTCCTTCCCTGTGGAAATCTGCTTTTCCTTTTTCTTTTTCTCCCTCTCCTTTCTCTTTATGTCTGTTCTCTCATCTCCAAGCCCCACGATGCCTCACTTTGTGCGAGAGTTTCCCGCTTCTTCTCCGGGTGAATGTGTATGCATGTTTGTGGGTGTGCGCTTCCGGTGTCCACGTGTTCATAAAGGTGATTTCGATGTCTCTGCCTCTATTTCTCAATGAATAATTTTCCTTTCCCTCTTATTTGGTGTATATATATACACAATGGAATATTACTCAGCCATATTTTTTTTGAAGAAGAAAACCTTTTGTACCACATGGATGGATTTGGAGGACATTATGCTCAGTGAAACAGGAGAGACAGAGAAAGACAAATACTGTATGTTCTTACTTACCTGTGGAACCTAAAAAAGCCTAACTCACAGAAATATAGCATAGATTGGTAGTTCCCAAGGGCAGGAAAGTGGGGGAAAGGGAGAGATACTGATCAAAGGGTACAAACTTCCAGGTATAAGATGAGTAAGTTCTAGCTATCTAATATACATGCTGATCATAATTTTTTAAATATTTTATGTATTTATTTATTTGAGAGAGAGAGAGAGCAAGAGAAAGGAGAGGGCAGGAAGAGACAAGCAGACTCCCTACTGAGCAGGGAGCTGGATGGGGGTCGGGGGGCTCCATCCCAGAACCCTGAGATCATAACATGAGCTAAAATCAAGAGGTGGCCGCTTAACTGACTGAGCCTCCCAGGCGCCCCAGCTTGGTGATTATAATTAGCAATATTGTACATACTTGGAAGTTGTTAAGAGAGTAGATCTTAAATGTATCACCACACCAAAAAAAAAAAAAGGTGATTACATGACAAGAAGGAGATATTAACTAACCTGATCATGGTAATCATTTTGCAATCTATACATGGATCAAATCATCACATTATACATCTTAAACTTGCATATGTTGTCTGTCAATAATATTTCAATAAAGCTGGAAAAATACATGGGGTGGAAAGGGCAGGCAAGCAAGCAAGAGAGAAAAATTAATTGTCCTATTTATTTTTAACAGATTGTCAAAAGGAGCTGTGCCTTTATTTAATTATTTCATTTCTAGCATTTTGGCAAGCCTAAGGAGAAACAAAGGATCTTTTTTGACTTACAACTTCAGTTAAAACAATTTCGAATTGGAAGTTAAATAAACATTTCTTTGCCAGTCCTTACAGAGATAAGTCGAACTCCAGCAATGTGGTAGATGAAACAGCGGGAGACACCTGCTCCGCTCCGAACACCTTTGGACTGAAGGACCATGAAAACGGCATACGTGAAATCTGGAAAAACCCGGAAAAGCTGGATTGGAGGGAAATTCAAATTAAGGCTAAGTCTTTTAATTAAAGAAAAAGTAAGAGCTGGGGCACCTGGGTGGCTCAGTGGGTTAAAGCCTCTGCCTTCAGCTCAGGTCATGATCTCAGGGTCCTGGGATCGAGCCCTGCATCGGGCTCTCTGCTCGGTGGGGAGCCTGCTTCCCCCTCTCTCTGCCTACCTCTCTGCCTACTTGTGCTCTCTTCCTGTCGAATAAAATAAAAAAATAAAATCTTTTAAAAAAAAAGTAAGAGCTGAGACAAATGAAACAAGAAGCAGACAATAGAATCAACAAACCAAAAAGTAGATTCCTCCTAAAGTCTAATAAAACTGACAAGCCCTTTGCAAAACTGATCACAGAGAAAGAATGTGGGAAAGACAAAGACAGAAAGAGAAAGATCCAAAACACAATATTAAGAATATAAGAGGAACAGAATCACGGATGCATCAAAGAGAAAATAGATATTAAATAAATAATTATGATAATTTTATTAGAAATGTATTAGAAAAGTAGAAATTATCTGGACTCCTGGGTAGCTCAGTTGGTTAATCGTCTGCCTTCAGCTCAGGTTGTGATCCCAGGGTCCTGGGATCGAGTCCCACACTGGGCTCCTTGCTCAGCGGGGAAACTGCTTCTCTCTCTGCCTCTGCCTGCCTCTCTGCCTGCTTGTGCTCTCTCTCTCTCTCTCTCTCTCTCTTTCTTTCTCTCTGACAAATAAATCAAATCTTTAAAAAAAAAAAAAAGTAGAAATTATCAAAAAAAGCCAATTTAGAAAAATCTTATATTCAGCCAGCTCACATTGCTTTAATATAACACAGGTCTTACAATTTGTTAAACATTGAAACATCTACACATTAGCTCCTTCTTTTTCACCACACTAGCTTCTAAGAGCCCCTACCTTGATCCCCAAATGCCACCTGGACCCCATTTGCTCCTGCCCCAAGGACCCCATAAACCTCTCCACACTCCATCAACTAAAGGTTAATTCTGGCTACAGTAGACCTCCAGATTCTGTTTTAGGGTTATTGATTGACATCTATTCTGACTAGTTCAGTGCCTGACCCAAATCCCTAGTAAAACATTTTACCTGCCACTCCTATCTACAACTATTCATTAAAATGAATACCAGTTAACAATCTACTCATTAAAAACAAACCAGTTCCAGATGGTTTTACAGATGAGTTCTACATTTAAAAAATTGGCAAGTTCACACAATTTTTCACACACTCTTTCAAAAACTATAAAAAGAAGGAATATTGCCTAATTCACTCTATAGGAATAATCTAGCTGCAAATTCAAATGAGACAAGAAAATTATAAATATATAAAAATTACAGGCCAACTTCATTCATAAATTTAGATAAAAAATATTGAACACACTATCAGAAAATCAAATTTAGCAATGTATAAAAAGATGTTCCATCATTAGCAAATTAGACTTATTCCAACATAGTTTCAGTATAAAAAAATGCAATAATGTGATTTATTACATTAAAAGAATAAAAGAAAAAAGTATGGTCATCTCAATAAATACAGAAAACTAGCCTGATAAAATTCAGCTGATATTCATGATTTTGAAAAATAGAATCTTAGAAAACTTGGAATAGATGTGATTTCCCTCATCTGGTAAAAAGTATATGCCAAAAACTATAGCAACTCCATATTTCATGGTGAATATTAAAAGCATTCTCTTTCAAATTAAGAATAAGATTCAAAAAGCCTACTGTCATCACTTCTAGTCAAAATAGTATTGGAACCTAGACAGTTCGATCTGACTGCAAAAAATACAAAAAAATAGTAAGTACAAAGATTGGAAAAAAGGAAACTAAATGTCATTATTTCCAAATGATATGATATGATTGTCTACATGGAAAAACAAAACAGAGAATTATTAGAATTAATAACATTAATAACAGAGAGTTATTAGAATTAATAAAATAATTTAGCAATGTTTGCAGTAATAAGACCAATCTGCAAAACTCAATTGCAGGGCTATAAAGCAAATGAAAGCCCGAGAAAACATTTTGCATTTGTCTTTGTGTTCTTATGAGGACAAAAAGTACAAGGAACAAAGGTATCCAAAGATGTGAAGGCAAAAAGTTGATGGTGAAAAATTGTAAAATGTTATTGAAATACCTTAAAGAAAGTTTCAATAAATCGAGAGATACATCTTATGCACTCATGGACATCAGTTCTCCCCAAATCATTCTTGCATTCAATTCCATTCCAAAGAAAATTCTGTTCGTTTTTTTGTCAAGCAGATTCTAACATTTGTATCTAAGAAGTCAAGTTTAAGAATAGACAATACACTAACGCAGAAGAAAGATAAGATTGTGAATTTGTAATCAAGGATTATTAAAATGTCTGGTAGTTTGGGGGACGCCTGGGTGGCTCAGTTGATTAAGCAGTTGCCTTCAGCTCAGGTCATGATCCCAGAGTCCTGGGATCTAGTCCTGCATCCAACTCCTTGCTCGGCAAGGAGCCTTCTTCTCCCTCTCCCTCTGCCTACCACTCTGCCTGCTTGTGCTCTCTCTCTCTCTCTCTGACAAATAAATAAATAAGATCTTTTAAAAAAACTGCATAGTTTGGGACAAGATAAGATACATTGTCAAATGCAGTCAAACGGAGATCCCAAAAACTTAATATGTGACGGAACTGATTTTGTGAATAAAGTGAATAAAATCAACTCTGTTCAATAAGTAATGAGGAGAAAATTAGTTAGCCATGTGGAAAAAATACAATTGAAAACATATTTCCCACTATTTGCAATGATCAATTGCAGCTAGGATTACGACCTAAATGTAAAAGGCAAAACTTATAACTTGTAGAATAAAATAGAAAAGATCTTTGTGACTCCAAGATAGAAAAATATTTTTTAAACCAGACTCAAAAAGCAAAAATCATAAAGAAAGAAACTGATGGATATAACTACATTAAAATTAGAATGTACTTTGAACAAAAGACACTATAAGGAAAGTGAAAAGGCAAGCCACAAACTAAGAAAAATATTTACCTTTGCAAAACATATAATATGTTATGTGTTATTATGCAATAATAAAAGATTTGTGTTCAGGGCAAACAAACAAAAACACTGCAACTTAAAAAAGAAAAAGACAAATTCTCAATAATAAATTGGCATAGACATGCAGTCTATGAAGTCATAGACATGCATTTTCCAGAAGTGAATACACCTACGGTCAATAAACATGAAAAGATGCTCATTTTATTAGTAATCAGTAAAATATAAGTTAACATCCCAGTGAGGTACAACTACACAACCAAAAGATCAGCAGACAATTTACATGTTTGATGATACCAGAATTTGGCAAGAATGTGCAATGGAAAATTTTATACTCTGCTAACCAGAGGATAAAGGGGTCCAGCTGATTGGAAAGTAAGTCAGTAAAAAATACCTAGGAAAGTTGAAGATGTGTAGACTTTACCAAATAGCAATTCTAATCTAGGAGCCATACAAGAATATCCAGAAGTAATGCTTGTAATAGCAAAAAAAAACTAAAAACGAGATGAATGCCCAATAGGAAAAAAAAGGGGGGGAGGGGGATAAACATACCGTGTTGTATGGAAAACAGGGAGTACTAGATAGTAAAAATGAGTGCATATAGCTATATGTAAAAAATTTCGATGCATCTCAAAAATAGAGTATTGAGTAAAACATTCAAAATCCCAACACATAGGCAGTATGATTGCATTTATACAAGAATCAAAACCAGAATACAAGTAAATAATATATTATTTAGGGAGACATGTATGTGTGAAAGCAACAACCGGGAGAGTGATTTACACCCAGTTCAGACTGTGGCTAACGCAGGCGGGGAGAGGGGATGAGATCTGTGAAGGGCACACAGAATGTTAAGAGATATTGGTATTGTTTATTTGGTATACAGTCTGATGGGTACACATGAGTTCATTTCAATATTTGTCTTTAAATTCTAAATATATGTTGTATAGACTCTTCTCCGTGGGTGATGTATTTCATAATAAAAAATTTTTAATATCATGGAAATCCCATGTTGAAAATATTTTAGAAGTCTCAAAAGAAATGCCCTGCGGATTGCATATCAAGGCACAGTAATTCAATGTAAGGAATAAGCTCAGAGGCAATGTACAGAAAATACAACTCGTACTAGAGAACCCTGTTACCCAGCCTGGGCAATCAGGCACAGAAGTGAAATGCAATTTTTAGAATAGCCTAAATCTTGAAATTAAAAAGAAAGAAAGAGAAAGAAAGAAAGAAAGAAAGAAAGAAAGAAAGAAAGAAAGAAAGAAAGAAAGACAAAGAAAGAAAGAAAGAAAAGAACCCAAAACAATAATGATATTGGTTTCAGAGAGGAAATACAAATTTACGTTTGAGTGAGAATCTTCAAGCAATGAAACCACAAGGATGGAAATGTTCGTGGATCTATGGGCAGATGCAGGGAGCACACAGGGAACAGTCCGCAGGACTCAGGCATATAGCACTGGTCATGGGACAAGAGCCCCGGGTGGGGGAAAGGAAAGGTAGTGGTGACAAGTCCAAGAGACTGGGTTAGCCACAGCCGGTGGCAATGAACCCAAGGACCAGGAAGACAAAGGGAGGTGTGGGGGAGGTGCAGAGAGAGACCGAGAGAAGAAAGGAGCTGACTAAATTAAACCAGACATCCATATAAATTAAGCTTTATTAAAATGGTGCCATGGTTCTGATTCTTTTAATACTAATTTATTGGTTTGATAGATTCTTAGAGCTGGGAAGAGCTCGAGGCGCAGGAAGACAGGATCTTCCTTGTGCTTCGGACAAAGAGAACTGTGAGGCTCCCCACATTCTCCTCTTCCTTCCTTACCTCCCCCACCCCCACACCAGCATCCCATCCTCAGAGATCTGCCTGTGTTTCTGCAAGGAGCGCCTGAAACCACGCACCCTGAAAAGCGAGGTCCTGAGTCAGAGCTCCCGTGATGGACCGTAACCTACACTGATCCAGCTTTTAGGCGTCCCCATTAAGGAAACATCTCTTACTGTCAAATGCAACTGACTAAAATATGTTTTGCTCAGGAGGATGTTTTACCAGGGAGGCACTAAAAGCTACATGGGCCACATTTCTGAAAGATCTATAAAGTTTAGGAGGAATTAAAGGAGAAATGTATCAACATTTATGGAAGATTAATGAAAGGCTGCAAAATGTGAAGCATAATGTGCTTAAATTAGTCTGAGAAAAGAGAAATGGAACAAAACGTTGCAAGAGCTGGGATGGAATTCAGAAGGAGAGCTTCCTAGGCGAACAGCCGAGAAATGACAGACCAGGAGAAACCACCCTGAAGCGGGGGCTTTCCCAAGGAAGGGAAGACGTGGCCCGGAGGAGACAGATCATTCGGGGGTCTGCTGTCAGGGCTGGGTGAATGAAATGATCTGTTTTGGACTGTATCTTCCATCTTTAATGTTTCATTCCTGTCTAACCGTACCAACTATCCATCTTAAGTCAGGACATTCCATCAAAGATGTGTCATTTCTAGGGTGGGTAAATTGACCTTAGGATAAAATGAAAATTCCAAACTTACTCAAACAGTCAAATAGGAGCTGCTTTCCCAGGGGGCCCTCGTAACGCACCCTGCCCAATTCCTAAGTGTTTTCTAGATGAGGTTGCAGAGGGAGGAAGGAGGTCTGAGAGGCAGGGTGGGGAATAAATTGTTTTGCTTTAAGGTACAGATAAATAATATCTTGGGGTTTTGATTCAACAAAAAAATATCCGTGGACGTATAGGGTT
Organism: Nasua narica; assembly: GCA_028533885.1. Classification (NCBI taxonomy): domain Eukaryota; kingdom Metazoa; phylum Chordata; class Mammalia; order Carnivora; family Procyonidae; genus Nasua; species Nasua narica. Next base: position 7,951,477 of record CM052814.1, on the reverse strand, counting down.
AGAAAGTCTGATAAATCAAAGTGGACTTAATAAAAAAATACAAACTCAGGGCAATTCACTTAAGTTCTCCAATTTCTATTTTTATTTATGTATTTTTGGCAAATGCAGAAAAGAGAAGTAACTCCTGAGGGTTCCGAAAAGCAAATGACAAGTGAAAGCACTTTGTTACTCTAAACAGTAACACTTGGAGAGCACAGGACTCCTTTGGAGCCCAGACAACGTAGAATTTGTCATAGTTTAACTACACCATAAACTTGCTTTCTAAAACATATTCAGTGAGCAATCATGTTCCCTGAGACCCAGAACAACACCACACACAGTGAGAGCTTTCTGTGTGTCTCCCAGTGTCCTCAGCCCTGATCCAGTCTCTACAAAACCCCCAGAAACGGCCATCATTTCTATCTGCGCTGACCAAAGGAAACACACAAGCTTTAGAGAGAAGGTCAAATAGTCAATGTAATGATGAAGATTCCAGCCTAGCCCTGCCACCCAACAACTCTGTGACCTTGTGAGAGTTTCTGGCCAAAATGTAATGTCACCCTCCTCTTGGGATAATTAGAGGGGTTTCCTAGAGTACCTGTGACTAAGTGAATAGACAAAAAAAGTTCATCTGTATTTTCACATTGTTAGGCTAGCGGGCCCAAGGATGCCGAGAGCAGACAAGATGGCCACCGAGTTTCACAAGATGGTGGCTCAGGACTTTCCGCCATGGGGCTTCCTGTCTCAGAGACTTTCCAGAGCACCCCACAATGATGATGAACCATCTGACTGGTTGACCTTGCATTCCTTTTTCTGTATAATGAGCTGACAAGTGATTGGTGTATTTTGTATCCCTCATATACATAAACCGCAGCCAATCTGATACCCAGCAAACCCTCCACACCCTAAGGCCCCTAATTAAAAACGCCTCAGCCCTACCCCTCTGCAACTTCCTTGGCCCTGTCCTAACCCGGACCAAGGAACCTCGCCAGAGAGCGCGTCCATTAAAGCTTGCCTCGATCCTACTCTCCTGGCTCCTTCTTTCCACTGCCAATTCAAACCTGACACACACATTGTAGAAAACAGTGCTTTCTAGAATTTGGCTCATACCAGTATTGCCTGAAGTTTTAGAAAAATTCAAAGTCCTGAGCTCTTCTCCAGCTCTGTTCTACTAAGTAGACTCCCTAAGAGTGGGACCTATAAATTGGTGATTTTGGGAGAACTTTCTCCCAAGGAATTCTGTTACAGTGGGTACCGAGCCTGGTATTTAGAATCTGTTAATATTGGTATTTTGGTCAAAAAACGCTCAGTGGCAAAACCCATGAGGCTGTGGTGGTCAGACTATGCTTCCTGGGCCCTTGGTCTCCATCTGCCCCAGTAGGGTGCATAACATGTGGACAGGTGGGATCCAGCACCAAGCACCACCCGGTAACAAGCCATCTGGTCATGAGCAGTGGATCCTCTCTCAAAGTCTCATCTGAATGTCCTAAGCAGCTGGCAGGAGATACAGATCCAACCCAGACTGCTCCATTACCCATGCAGTATGCACTGGGTTAGGACTTCTTGGGCCCGGAAAGAAAGTCACAGTAGGCAGGAAGCTTGCTGTACTTAATTCAAGGTTCTCAGGATGCTAAAAGCCCATCTCACCTTAAAATTGAGTCAGAGCAAGGTACATAGTCTCTGCAGGTCTCAGAGCCCCCACCTAGAAAATGAGAGGGGTCCAATCAAATGGTCCTGTGGCCCTTCCTGCTCCAACGTTGTACGGGCCTAAACCCTACTGTTAAAGGGACTTGGACTTTCCAGGTGTGTGTGTCCGATAGGGTTGGGGAGGCAGAGGCAGCGTGGACTCCTGTCTGAAGCTACTCCCCAGGAACTACGAGCAGTGCCAAGAAGCCAGATCCCATTTGTCCAAAAATGATTCCCTTTTCCTTTCCCCCGTGGAGGTTGCTCATCCTGCCTTTGTTTCTGCTGCAGCTTCTGCTGAAAACAAGACAACGAGGCTCCAAACAGAGTCACTTGTGCTAAGCCCCGTGTCACCAAAGATGTAATTGCCTCTCCTGTTAATGGAATCCTAACCCCACCAATCAAGAATTGGCCACTCGGTGCTACTTAGGTAATCAGCCTGATAGACCCCTGCCATCCCCAGGAGGAAGGTAACCTTGCCGTAACCAGCCAGCTTTCTGGCTCCATATAACTCCCTAGTTCCTGTTCCCTTCTGCCTAGAAAAGTCTTTCATGTTGTACAGCACCTCAGAGCTCCTTTCTGTCTAGCTAGATGGGGGGCTGCCTGATTCAAATCAATTTTTGCTCAAACTCTTCACATTTTTAATATGCCTAGTTCATCTTTTAACAGCTCCCATCAGGACTCCCCCTTCCTTTGGCCCCCCCCTCTAACAGTCCTACAGTCCACAGGGCCCCCTTGAGCATCTGCCCCCACCCTCCTACTTGTACTTCCCATTTTTTCTCCTGTGTGTTTATCCTATTCTGTGCTGGGCTTGTTGTGCTTGAAATTTGACCTTTCTTTAGTTCAGAAAATCTGCAGCCTCCCTGCTCCAGGCTGGTGGTAAATTGGGACTATTGTCTTCCAGAGTCCTTTGGAGCTACGGATGGAAATCCATTGATTCTGTATTTGCATATGTATGTTAGTGAACGTTCAAACATCTCATCTACATAAACACAAGAAGAACATCTGTTTTCCTTTCCTAACTCGTATTGATCATAGATATTCCAGGAGCTTTACTGCTGGGTGCTTCTTGGTATCTGACCCCAGCATGTACTACAGAGCCACTTCCTGGCCAAAAGAAAGAGGGGGAGAGACAGAGACAGAGACAGAGAAGGGAGGGAGAGAAGGGAGGGAGAGAGGAAAGAGAAGAAAATTTCTGCTCCTGGAAGAGCAGAAAATTCTAAGAATCTATGCAGCCCTACACATTGACTGAGACTCAGAGACAGTGGGGGTGGGGGATGGGGGATGAGGAGGCTTCTCCAGAGGTCCTGGATATCCATCCTCAGCAGGAGTAAACATCATGGCCATCATGCTTACCTTGACGATGACCTATGAGGATGCCTGATTTGGTCTTCAGTGAGGCAGGACCTCAGGAAATAGGAGTGACTCTTATTCCCCCCAAATCACAGAGATTACATTCTTTTTACCGCAAATCCAGAAACTGTCACCTGCTGCCTTTGTAAGACCAAAATAAATCTTTTCACTCCTTTTTCCACTCAACACAGGACTGGCATGCGTGACGCAGAACTGTGAACTGGAGAGACAGTTCTACAGACAGCAAAACTGGAGAGGGGAGATATGTAACCATTTGTAAAAGAATGACAAATTTATAGAAAGCACTGGACCAGGAGTCTGAGCAGTGTGCCCCCCCAGACCCAGATCTGGGGCTCCAAAAGTAAGTGAGCTGGCCCCAGTCTCCCGCCCCTGGGCCTTAGCTTCCTCACATGAATGGATAAGCTGTTAAATCTCTAAGTTCCTCTCCATATTTTTACTGGTGAGTCTCTGGATAGTCGGAGTGAGATCTCATGTTCCAATTGTGTTACAGGTGTGGGGGCTGAGGACCAGATGTGGCACCCAACCCGCCAGGGCACATTCAGGACTGAAGGTCATGTCTTCTAACTTCTGGGCTTGTGTTTTGCTTATGCAAGCCTTCACTCCACACCGCCCCCCCTCAAGTCACTGGCATGAGCTGGATGGATGTGTCAGCCCTTGAGTGATGTCTCCCACACTGGGAGCAAGGTAGACATGCAGCCAAAAAGGGACACACACAGAAGGAGCAACCCAGAGAATCAGGCGTTCTTAGGAATAAAGCTTTGACCCTCAAGGACAAGAAAAGGATCGTTTTAATGTTTAAATCGCCCTCCCTTGGTCTCCGGCATAGTACCTCACACACAGCAGTTCCAGGAACACAAGCTAGAGGCAAGCCCCTGTCACTGAGAGGCCAACATGCCGTAGAACTGTCTCCTTGCATTCTCCAGAGCAGCGGGGCCAGAGGAGTTTCCTGGGCCATCATCATAAATGGGTTACTCACTCCTCTATATGTCCCTGTTTCTCAGCTTACTAGCATGGTTCTGCGTTGGGATCAATCAACCTTATCTCCTTCACCTCTGGCTGTCTCCATCATACCTACCCAGGGAAACCTCCATCCTGTGAAACGCAGCTCTCCGCTTACACTGCAAATGCACCGAAGCAGCTGAATATCACAGATGTAAAACACACACACACACCTTCACACACATGTTCATGCAAGGGCTTTCCTTTCAAGGGCATCCGACACTGAAGACAATCCCACCAGAGTCCAGGTCAATTCACTTGTTCCTTCTCCACATCTTGGAGCCCATTCTTCCTCACTTACTCTAGTTCTTCCCCTACTCCTGCAAATACCCCTTTAGTTCCTTCATCATCAATTTCTTCTTCTCCGCCAGATCATGACCATCAGGATACAAACCTTAACATCAGGTTTTAATATCATCTGTCTGAGGAAAAAAACAAGTAAGTTTCCCTTAATCCCGATTTCCAGCAGCTCCCATCTCATTCCTTTCCTCCTGGTCATATTTAAATGCCTCAAAAGATTTGTGTGCTGGCTGGCTCTACTGCCTCCCCTCCCTTGCCCTCCTCAAGTCACTCCTGTGGGCAGTGGCCCAAATCTCCACACCCTGAAGCAGGGATCTTCAAGATCAGCAATAACCTCCAATCTGAAAGAACCCAATAGACAGATTGCTGTGTACGCCTGATTCAAATTCTGCCCAGCATTTGACTCAATTGGTCACACCCTCCTTCTTTTAACACCTTCTTCTGTGACCCTTTAGGATATCACAATCACCCCATCTCCTTCTGACCTTCTCAACCCCTTAACTAGAGTCTCTTTCTCTGCAACATCCTTAAATGTTGTCAGGCTCCAAGAATCTGAAGGACGAGCCCTTGGCCTTGCTCTACCTTTCTGCTCGGATGATCTTTCTGGGTGCTGTAAATACTATCTGAATTTAAAATATGTATATTTAAAAGACATATTAATATATAATGCCTTTTACCTATTAAATTCTATACATTAGATATAAATATAGATATAAACACACAGATGCGTATATTATTCAGAATTCCCAAAACTGTGTCTCTGGCTCAGACTTCTCTATTGAATTTGTAAATGTCAGTGCTTATTTGGCATCCCCTCTTAGATGGCTGATATTGTCCCCAAACGTAGCACGACCGCGATGTAGCTCTTCCGTCTATCCTCATCCTGCCTGTCTATCCCTCCCTTAATCTTCCTCATCTTTGGTGAATGACAGCATCATCCACACAGTTAGTTAAGCACAAAACCCAATCGTTATCCTTGGTTGCTGTTTTTCCGTCATGCCCCGCATTTAATTCTTTAGCATGCAATGTCAAAAGCAAGTATTTCCAAAATACATCCAGGACTCAGCCACTTCCCACTGCTTTCTTTGTAATGACTCTATTCCAGAGCGAATGGGTGAATGAATAATGTGATGGTACCACCTACAGAGAAAAGAGTGTTTGGGAAAATATTTTTCGTTGTTCCTCTGGTGTAATGTCAGATCCGCATAAAGGGAGAGTTTATGAGATGTGAGCTCTGATATCTATATGCATCCTGGAAGAGAGGTCATGCTACTGCTATAATTCACTGGGGCTTTGGTTGAAAACAAATTAAAAATTGAGTCCAGGCAGGCTCGCAGAGAAATTTTCAGAAGTTTAGAACTCTGTTCTATTTCACCTTCTGTTTCTGTACACTACTGATATCTGGCTTTTTACAGGGATTACCTCTCTTCATGAGTTTTAGTGAAGACAGCACTGGGAAACTTCTTCAGAAAATTTGAAGTTGGAGGGGCTCCCCAGATACATACAAAATATACAGAAACAACAATTTTTAAAACATTGTATATCAAGCAATAAAGGATAGGGTGACCTCGGAGATGGGAAGCAATCTGAATGAGCCCCTATGACTGTCCCCATCTGTCACCAATCCTAGTGGCCTTTTCCAGTAACAGTAACTAACATTTCTATGACACTGTGTGCCTAGCACTGCTCTACGTACTTGATGTATAAAATCTTACTCTCTGTCTCTGTTTCCAAGTGGCTTTCCTTCCTGGAACCTGGTTGTTAATGAACATGGTGAATTTTTTCACTTTGCTACAGACTTGAAAATTTTGCCCCATGTCCTCAAAAATCTTTCTCAGCTCCGCTGACCCCCACCATCTGCCACACACTCAAGAAATCTTACTGATGAGGCAGGGATTGGAGTTACGCTGCCACAAGCCAAGGAGTGCCAGGACCCACCAGAAGGTAGAGGAAGCAAGGAAGAACTCTTTTCTAGAGCCTTCAGAGGAAGCATGGTCTTTCTGACACCTTGATTTCAGACTTCTAGGTCCTTCTTACAAGAGATTAAGCTTCTGTCTGTGGTAATTACCAAGTCTGTGGTAGTTAGTTACAGCAGCCTCAGAAAAACTAGTACAGATTTTGGGTTTTGGTGCCTGGAGCTAAATTAGTTTTGCCTGATGGCTTCTAAAGACATCTATCTCTAAGTGCTCCAGACTGGTCCATGTTGTCTGTTTTTTCTAGTGGTTTTTTAACATTCCAGAGCCATACAGAAATATGAGGGACTACAGTCAGTGGGTTCTCAGAGTTTTCTAAGAGAGCCAGAGGAGCAACACTATCTTGTGAACAAAGGCTTTGGCTCGGCTAACAGTTGACCCTGGTGGTTGGATAAGACGGTTCTACAGTTGGCTCATATTTCTCTATTCTCACAGGGGCCACATTTTAAAGCAGGAAGAGAAAATACAATACTTTGGGTCTTCTTACTCTTCTTCCATGCAGCAGTACTTTTCGGAACTCTATGATCTCATTTAATACCTGGTTCAGTCTTTATCTTATGACTCAATAGTTTTCAGCATATCCAATAACTCTCTGACTTCTGGTCAAGATAGCATTATAAAGATTACTCTTAGATAAGATGATTAGACAACATGACATAACAGGGACTAGATTTACCCTCCTCTTGAAACAAATAAAATACCACGCAAAATTTATAAAACAGTATGATTCCAGATGTCAGATGTGAGACAACAAAGTAGGTAGGAAATCATGGAAACACAAAGCAAATAAGCTAAATCCTATGATTTTCCCAGACCTGGAAACAGTGTCCAGACTACAGAGAAGGAGAAGGACTAGTCCTAGACAGACTATAGCAAAGGGAGAGAGAACCTAGACAGACAGTCTCTGAGGTGAGAAAATAAAGCTAGAAGCACAATTAGGCTAAATAGGCAGCTAAAGTTTTCAGGGAAGAAACTCAAAGAAGAGAAAGCTATGTGGGGACAGAACAACAGAAATCTACAGAGAGCCCTCCTTAAGTCTTTAGTTTAGTACTGTTTAACAGCTATGTTTAAAGAAAGCAAAACCCAGGGAAAGAACCATCTGAAAGATTAGAAGGACCAATTACTTATCCTCAAGCAGAGCCAAGAATATTGCCTGTCCCCACCAGCCAGAGTAGAAAATCCCACAATTGATGGGCCACCAGGTAAAGTACTCAGAAAAGTCTGCCTCTATAGTGGGGCAAAATTAGGCTAGACTAAATGTGTTCTGATTCCACCTAAGAAAGCTTAAAAGCAAGATCCAAAAGATTTAAACTATTTCCAAGTAATAAAACTGTTTTGCAAAACAAAATTCAAGAATACTTTTCAGAATGCAAAAACATCTCATCACACGAAGAGTAACATCACAATGTCTGGCATTCAATCAAAAGTTCCCTGACATGCCAAAAAGCAGGGAAATGTGACCCATAATGTAGATAAGTAAATCCATTGAAACTGACCAAGAAATGATACAGATGATATAATTAGTAGACAAGTCATTAAAACAATGTTTAAAACTATTTTTTTTTCTAGGTTCAAAAAACTAGAAGAGAGATTGAAATTGTAGGTTAAGACCTGGAATGTGGTTTTTAAAAAGATGTTAAATTGAACTTCCAGAGACAAATTTACAACATATAAAATGAAAATCAATTTGATGGAATTAAGAGCAGATTATATATTTTACCTTATTAAGTTTAGTAGAAAAGTCCTATTAAAATTGAGGTTGCATTTTTTAAAAATGAAAGAGTAGTTAAAGATGTGGGAGATACATAGATAAGCTCCAAAATAGATCTCAGAAGAAGAGTAGAGAGGGGATAGTGAAAACATACATTTGAAGAACTAATATCTGATCATTTTTTTTGTACTTGAGAAAAGCCACGAATCCTCAGAAGCCAGAAAGATCTCCTCTGAGTCCTTACTCATAAGGTCTAATATGATTTTGAATTTTATTTTAACACCTTTGGACCCTTCATTCCTCAACTGTGCAATGGGTTTAATTCTTAACCTCAATGGCTTGATGTGAGAAATAATGGGTTAAAAAAAATTAACACAGTGTCTGGAACATAAGGGCTAAATAAATGTTAGCTATTATAGTTATTGTTATTATTTTCTATCCCAGATCTTGTTTTCTTTCTAAAAAGATACTCTTCCCTCCCCACTTCAATCAATTCTTCTTCTTCCTCCTTCTTCCCTCCTCCCTTCTCAGTGAAAAAAAATTATCACCCACCCAGTTTTCCAAGGTGAGACCAGGGAGTTTTATTCTAGTCACCACCATGTCCAGTAGATTTACTTCTTCCCATCCCCAATGATGCTCCTCCATTCGAACCAATATCATTTCCCAAGAAGGCTAAAAAACTGCCTTTCGACCTGTCTCCTTGTCTTCCGTCATGATTAGAACCAATTCATTTTCTACACCGTCCTGAGGTCTTCTTTCTGAAACGTATATCTAATTTGATAATTCTCTTGCTTAAAATATTTTACTGGAGTCCTAAATTTTCAGGACAATGTCTAAATTCCTTAACATATATACAAAATCCCTCCGGAACTGGCCTTAGCTTACCTCTCTTCGTCCTCCAGAACTGCGCTGCTCACTCGTATAAGTCTGTGCAGTAGGCAGGAGAAGTATTATTTTTCTTATTTTACTGATGTTTGTATAGAGCACCTTGGCTTATAGCAGATGAAAACTGAATTTGGCAGGGCACACTATCTCCCCCTCTGGACTTTTGCTTCATCATCCGTGCGGCAAAGAGGTTGGACTCGATGTTCTTTGCAACTGTAGTATGGAATGCTTCTCTCTTCATCACTCACAGTTGTATGTGTCTTATGTTATACACAATGGAAAACTTTCTGAAGGTGGCAATTAATAGATGAGGAAACAGGTCACCGAAGAAGAATGACACTCTGTCTCTTTAAAGAGGGAATAGATTCGCATCCATGTAGAATGGTGAGCATGTGGTTCTACTCTATGTCTGCACATAAGTGCTCAGCAAATGTTTGTCAAATAAATAAAGTCTACACAGCCTTTATGCCTTCTTGGCCCACGAAGTGCTTTATCCTGTATTATCTCATGGGACTCCACAAAATCCTCACAAAGCGGCTAGAGCCACTATTCTCAATCCCGTTTTCTAGACTCAAGAAACTAAGCCTCCAGGCATTTAAGTGACCGTGCCAAGGTCACGGAGTGAGTAAATGCCAGAGCTGGGTCTCAAACTGACTGCTTTGAACTCAAAATCCTGTGTTCTTTCCATGGCATAATACAAGCCTCATAATTCTAAGATACAGTCCTAAAATAACACAAAGGACTCGGCCGGCCTCTTTCTTTGTTCCCTTGACCTCATTAAAGCTTTAAATGGAACTTGTCCTCACAAACTTAGGGCGCACCATCAAATCCGTCTGAGTTCCTAGGGCACGTAGCAACAGCTTGCTTTAATCTAATAATTGGCTGAAGTAGAACCACAGAAAGGACATAAAAAAGGCAAATTGTTATTTTTCAAAACCAAGCCATTCCCCTGCCTAAAAGGTTCACAGCGTTTGCCTTTTCCAAGAAAATATTTATCCCTCTAAAAGATTTCTTCCCGTTAACAATATTTTTACAGCCTTTGTGATACTTTTACAGCATTTTAGATGCAACCTAAATACTATATATTTCAAGAATGGAACCATTACATTAAGAACGCTGCATATGTTTAAAAGTGTCTTTTATGAGGTTTATTAAAAGAAGCCATAAATTTCTGAGAAAGGTTTAAGCCATATTACATTGATCTTACTTCTCATTTAAACAAAATGTAAAATTTAAGTAAAACCTTGATGTGGAATGTAAACTCACTCATATCCTCGGAGCTCACTCATTCGCATGTGCCTCCTCTAAAATATTAAATCATCTATGAACCACTCCATTTCTTTGAGTGTTTTCCAATCACAACAAATAGCTTTCCGGTGATTGCTTGTACCTGTTGAGTTTCTCAGATTCATTCACAGGGAGTGAAGAATGGGGTGCTGCCGGCTGGATACAAAGTAAGGTTTTAAAATCATTCTCGGCTCCGCATGCCGAGGGTGACCAGCAGCCCAATGTCGCTCTCCAGGCGCCTTCTCCCAAAATGCATTCACCCACAAAAGATAGGTACTCTGACTCTCCCCACTTTATAGATGGGGACCCTGGGGGTACACAGGGGAGCTGAGCAATTTTCTGAGGTCACACAGTTACTAAGGAATATTGTCAAACTATAAACCCAGGTGGTCTAGCTCCAGATGGCCAGAGCCCACGCTCTGCTTCCTGCCTGACACAATCCTGCCTTCTTCATGAGGTTCTGATGGGGATTAGATGGGGTCCTACACAGATGTCATTTAACATGGTGCTTGACAGCGCTCCACAAGCTTCACCATTATTAGCATCGTTATTACCATTAGCCGGTATATGTTAAGGCTGTTTGTTTTTGCCAGGGCCAAGGCAAATCGCATTGTGAGCCCAAAATGACCCTCCCAGCCCAGGCCCTTGTGAAAGGAAGTGAATGCTGATTGCTCAACAAGGAAACAGAAGTTACAGAATGAACCATATGGGAAAGAAGGCGGTTCGAACTCTGCAGCCCTTGGGACTCCTTGTATAAGGTCTTCAGGCCTTTCTAGAACTATCACACAGTGTCCTTGAATTAGAGGGCGGCACCTCGTCTTTCCACCCAAATGCCCAGACCCTCGATTCTGAGTGATTGCTATTAGTTTTGGCTTCACGGTGTCATATTGTATGGACATTGATTCTTCTATCTGGAATGCTCTTCTCCCACTTTCCCCCATGACCAACTCCTATTCACCCTTCAATCCAAAGGTCCAGTTTCGCCTTCTTTACAGACTTTGTCGACACTTCTTCAATAATATTTAGAAGGCTGTATTATACTCATAGGCTTGCATATCCGTCTTTCCCAGTCACATCCAGACTGGGAACTGTGAGGAAAAGGTCCATGTGCGATTCATCTCTGTATCCCCTCACCTTACCCAATCTTGGCCCAAAGGAAATTTTCTTGAAGAAATCTGATGAGTTGAGGAGTGCATGTTGACCCTTGAGGTGTCAACCCACCTATTGGACCTCAAGGACTGGTCATGTAGGAATCAAGGAACAGGAAAAAAATCATTCACCCACAGCTATGTCTGAGCTAAGATCTGTAGAGGTCATGGAGCAAAACCCGAATCACTGAACTTCGACCTTTCCTGGCCCACAGAAAATAAAGCGATAGGCTCAAACTCAGTGGCCACAAAGCCAGACTTAGTTAAGCTTCCTGTTAATATCTCACCAAGGTCCCCGGTTCACCATCTTGACTTCCTTTTAAAGGTCAGTCTTGGTGGCTTCTAACAACCATTTTTCACATGTCTTCTCAGAAATGGTTTGAAATATGTGGAAATTAGGAAGTGCTCCCTGACAAAACCTAAGCTAAAGAAATCAAGTCCAAGATTTTTAGGAAACGGAAAGAAAATTGCTTCTATCCGAGAGCCACTATGGAAAACATTTTAAACTCTCAAGTAGGTCTAAAGAGTTAGGAGAACATTTTATGAAAGGTGAAGGTCACCCCTGACCCCTGCACATTTCACAGCCTACTAACTCTCTGCTGTATTTTGGATTTTGAAAAGAAAGCCTTTTCTGCACCCATTTTCTGCAGGGATTGTTAAGTGGTGGACTTGAACTCAGATATCTCACCTAACTCGCTATGTAGCAGTGACATCTACTGGGGAGAGTTGTCACTTCGGGGCTTCCACTTCTGTAGTATGCTAAGTACCTTTAAAATGTTAACCCATTCAGTCTGTGTAACAACTCTGCAATCTGCATTTGTTCACGAGGAAACGAAGCTTCAGAGAAATGAAGAAACTGACCTAATGTCACACAGCTAATATGTGTGGCCGAGCTGAGACTTGAACCCCGAACAGTGTGACTCCAGGTTCTGTGTTCTTAACAGTTGAGACCACCTCCTCTACTATTCCTCTTCTGCACTTCGAATGTATTCATTATGTAGCATTTTGCATTCTGCTTCCAAGTGATGCGTTCGAGTTCGCCTGGGAGGCTCAGTAGGTTAGGTGTCTGCTCTCGGCTCAAGTCATGATCCCCGGGGTTCTGGGATCAAGGTGCACTCCAGGGTCTGCTTCTCCGTCTCCCTCCATCCCTCTCCCTCATGCTATCTCACTCTCTCTCTCTCTCTCAAATAAATAAGAAGAATCAGAAGAAGAATCTGAAGAAGAATCTGAAGAAGAAGAAGAAGAAGAAGAAATAATGCGTTTATCCACCTGTTTCCCCAGGCTACCCTGTCCATTCTCAGGACAGGTCCTGCGCTCGTTCATACTTAAGGTTGGTACCATGTGCATTTCCTGACACATAAGAGCTACTTAACAAATAGTTGTTGAATAAATCCTGCATAAATGAATGACTGAATAAGCCAAGTCCTAGTGTTGGGGGGGAGGTAGATACAGGGTAGCGGGAGAGGCAGGAAGGGAGGTTTGGCTCTTCTCTGCAAAGCTGCCATACCTCACAATGTGGCTTTCAGAAATGCACAGAAATGAGAGGAGTGTCCATAATTCAAGTCTGTCCATAATTCAAATCCTTGAGCCCTTTGGAGGTTCCTCGTGGCTTTCAGAACTGAGTCCACATTTCCCAGCTTGGAAAAGAAAATCCGTGGTCATCTAGCTACTCTCTCCCTCACGAGTCCGGCACATACAACACGGGGCACCCTTTGCTCCAGTGACTTCTCTGATTGAGTCTGCCTCTCACATGTCCGGGCTTTGACATTGCCTTGAACCAGAATACTCCTTTGTCCCTGCAGGCCCCCTCACTCTTTGGCTGAGAAACCTGTATTCATTTTTCACAACTCAGTTCTTTCTTCCAGGAAGTTTTCCCAGAGGTGCCCGTCAGGGCTGTCATGGGCAGAGAAAGTGGTCATGATGGTCCACTTACGTGACCTGGAACTGACTCAGCCTGGCCATTGACTAGGCATGGGACTTTGGACAAGTTACTCAATGGTGCTGCACCTCAGTCCCCCCATTTTCAAAATAAGGTTTGAAAAGAGTATCCACTTCATAATATCGTAAGTATGACGGAGCCAATAAACGCAATGTAAGAAAAATCCAAAGAAATGTAAACTCTCCTAGCAATTGCACAGGAGGAGGAATTTCAGGGTTTGTGATGATGATCACGACTAAGAAGAGGGAGACAAAGGCAGGAAGAAAGATGGAAAAAGATGTGCTTGGTTCTAGGTGCGGCTCAGAGTCCCAGAAACACACTGGAAGTCGGAAAGAAGCTCTGAACAGGAGAGGAGGGAGCACGGAGCAAAGAAGTGTGTTTTTCTACGGCTTCTGTTAGCTCTTCCCTGTGCTCGGTGCACCGAGCTCAACTCTGTGGCTTCATGTCCCCAATCCCTCCCTTTCTCTCAACGATCCCCCACCCCATCCCCCATCTATTGAAAGTTACAACCATTTCCACACATGGAAAACACATTGAAGCCATTCTGAATGGCCATTAAAAAGAGACAGAAATCAAAGCGATATGATCTTCGGGGGCCAGGCCCCAAAAGTGGGGTGGGGAGGCATCTCTGAGGGGACGGTGCAAACAGCTCTAGAAGGCACAGGGCTCCGAAACACCTCCCTATTGCTCTTACTCTGTGGCTGTGAGGTCCAGTGTTGGAACCATTTCTTGGTTTAAGTCATTATTTTTCCAGAAAGACCCCATTCAAAATACAAAGATGAACTTATGGAGGCTTGTCTCATTTACATTCAGGAAGGATTTGTTTTTCCCATGGAAAGCAGGCACTTCAAAAATCTCAGGTAATGAGCTGGCTCAAGTTGTGGGGAGCGGAAATAAGAGCTGCCATTTAATGTTAGGCTTCGTGAACAATGTCTTTGGAAGCATTTTGCTTTTATGTGCTTATATTTGAAAGGTGGGACAGGGGGTCGGCCTGACTGGTGGCCCCACACGCACAGGAGGTGGTGAGCTCTCTGTCGAGAGAGAGGCCTGTTCAGAAAGAGGAGAGGTGTGGACAGTTGGTCAAACATCTCTGAAATTAAGCTCATGGTGGACAGCGTCATAGCCACTCAGGGGCCATTCTTACCCCTCACTATATGGCCACAAATTAACATATATTTATTGGCCCCTCTCTTTCTGTTTTCCATCCTCAGGTTCCCAAACCTTGGGAGAAACCTTCCCATGAGCTCGGTGGGGCAAATCCCTGAATCCTGCCCCTTCCTGACAGGTCCGCCCCCTCCCCTGTTCCTTGCTATCTTCCCTTTGTGGGGTCCCATCTTCTCTCCCTAAGAACCTTGCCAGATCCTCCTGGCTGACCTGTCTCAGGTCATTGGCCCATCTTTAGAACAGGCCCACTTGCCCTGACAAAGCACATGAGAAGCTGCTAATCCTCCCCCCTCTGCTTTCAGAGCCTCTGCACCCTTCACTCCAGCCCAGATGACCTGGGGAAGCTTCCCGCCACACAAGGTGGGCACATTCACCTCAACTCTGGTTTGTCTCCGCCTCAGTCTGTGGCCATTGTGCACTTCGTAGCATGCTTCCAGCCTTCCTAGCCAGCTCCCTCTGCAGCCTTCTCAGGAAACCTGGGCAAGTTTCCTCCTCTTCTTTGTGCTTCCAAAGCCTTGTCACTTTGCTCTCTTCCTGTGCTTACCTGTGTGTTTGCTTCCTGAGGCTGTGAGCTGGGAGGGACCAGGGGGTGTGTCATAGTAATCTGTGTATCTGCCCTCTGTGGGTCCTATCACCCCACAAGACATGTGGTAGGGGCACAAAGAAAGAGGGAGCATGAGGGAGAGTGTGAGCGGAAGGAAGGAAGGAAGGAGGGAGGGTGGGAGGAAGGAAAGAAGGAGGAAATGAAGGAGGAAATGAAGGAGGAAGGAAGGGAAAGAAGGAAGGAAAGAAAGGAAGGAAGGAAAGAAGGGAGACAAGGAAGAAGGAAGGGAAGGAGGGTGGGACAGAGAGAGGGAGGGAGGGAGAAAAGGAAGGAAGGGAGAGAAGGAAGGAAGGAAGAAGAGAAGGAGGGAGGGAGTCCATTAAATACAACAGCTTAAACATATTGGCTAAATTAACCCCACCTAAATTAATAGATGGAGGATCACTTAATTTTAGGACAATTGTAAGAATACTGAAGCAGTTCAAAAAGCTGAAGGAAAAGACTAAAAACCCCAGAAACACCAGCAACAAAAATTGCCTGACTTAGGGACCCTGCTCTATAGGGAGTTACCATTAGAGCCAGCCATCAAGCTTCACATCCTTGTGATTTCTGTCAAAATCTCAGAGTCAAAGGAAAGAACTGGCTGAGCTTGGATCAGGTGTAGAATCATCTAGATCAATAGCTACAGCTAAGGCGTAGGGAGATGGGTAGGCATCAAAGGCATGACCAGTCAAAACATACATAAATATTTGTGCACCATTACTAGGCACCAGAAGCATTGTGAGGAGTTAAAGTAGAGAACAAGCATACAGAATTTCTGCTCTCGGGAAGCTCCAGGGATCTGTGTGGCAAGGCTGCCATCCAATTTGTGTCTACTACACTAAGCCAAGAAACAGAGTTTCTGAGGTTGAAATGGGAAATCTGCAAACTAGCAAAAGTTGTAGGCTCATTTCTGGAGAATTTGGGGTTTTTGATACAGTGTTCTGAGCTGAAATCCCCAAACCACATAAGAGTTTAGATTTTAAGGAAAGGGTGAAGAAGAGAGTCAGAGAGAGAATGAGAGAGAGAAAGAATACCCTTACCAAGTCTCAGAAAGAGCAACTTTATTTTAAACAATGTTAGATAATAATCGGGATTAATGGAAAAAGTCCAAATTATATCCACATCTATGGGAATTACCTAGTACAGTGCCAGGTACCATGGATGCTTATTAAATATTGGTTGAACATGAATTTATATTTTATTTATTGATAGGAAACCACAAAATATAGGCATAGTAGCAGATGTACAGGATTTTATAGTCATGCAGCCTAAACTCTGGTATGTCACTGCTATGTGATCCTGGACAAAGAAGTTAAATATCTTTAAATGGAGGATATTAAAGCTAAATTGAAATGTATTTTGAGGATTAAATAAAATAGTGTATATTAACTCATATAGTAAGTGCTCAGTAAATGTTTATTCTTTCTTTTCTTCTCTTTATCTTCTTATTAAATACATGCTCTTAACATTTAGAGTTTGATTTTACTAAAAAGTTCAATTTTTTAAACAAAGTCTTAAAAAGTTATTCATATAAATTTAATGGGCTTGACTAGAAAACCCAGGCCTCAAATAAAGTTTCTCAAACTTCAAACAATGAGGCTATTCAATCAAGGCTGTCGCTACCACCACCTGGTGGCAGCATGCCGTATGATATTTTTTGAGTTGATGAATATGAAATCCTAAACATTCCTTTAAGTTTCATATATTACACATAACTGTAAGGATTTAGACAACATTCTTACAACACACTTTTCTAACGAATATGCAGTAACACTTTGATTTGTAATAAGGATGTCTGACACAGTAGTCCGGTTTTCTAAATTCACTGGTATCTATCTTTAATGCTATCTGCTCCAATACCACTCTCCCTCAATACTCCTATCACAGCCTCAGTTCAAATGTTTAGGAGTTTCTTTGAAGAGTCATGTGAAAAGAAAGCAGATCATGATGCCAAAAACCCAAGCAAAAGGGGAAAAAAGTGCATTATCAAAATTAAAGACCCTGTGTTTGAAGGACTTTTCTCTATCAAGAAAGAGAAAAGAATGGGAGAAAAATTTTGCCAATAATGTATATGGTAAGAGATGTGTGCCTAGAACATATAAAGGAGTCCTACAACACCTAATACAAAAGCAAATAATACAATTCAAAAATAGGTGAAAGATTTTGGGTAGATACTTCTCGGAAGAAGACATACAAAACGACAATAAAAAAAGAAAAGTTCAGCATCAGCCGTCAGGGAAATGCAAGTCAAAGTCGTAATGAGACACCACTTTACACACGAGGATGGCTATAATCAAAAAGACAGTTAATAGCAAGTATTGGCAAAGATGTGAAGAAATTGGAACCCTCGTGCACTGTTAATGGACATGTATGACTGTGCAGCTGCTTTGGTGTAGACTAGTCATCTGTCAAAAGGTGAAACCTACACGTGTCACATGGGCCCACGATTCCACTCCTAGATATACACTTAAGAGAAGCGAACATATAACCACACAGAAACTTGTGCATGTTCACAAAAGCAAGGTTCATAACAGCCAAAAAGTGGAAACAACCTTAAATGCCCATCGAACTGATCCTTACAATGGACTATTATGAGCAAGAAAAGAAAGAGCACCAATGTATATGGCAACCAGCTGAACCTCAAAAACATCATGCAAAATGCAAGAAGCCAGTCACAAAGCCACAGATTAGCTGACCATTTACATAAAATACTCAAATCCATTGGCCAGAAAACAGATACATGTTTGCCTCAGGCTGGGGGGGGAGGGGCATTTGGGAGGTAGTGCCTTAGGGAGGTGGGGTCTCCTTTTAGGGTCATCCGATGTTCTCAAATTGATTGTGAAGATAGTTGTCCAATTCTGTGAATATATAAAAATACATAAAAAGCCATTGAATTGTGTCCTTTAAATGGGTAAAGTGTATGGTATTTTAATTCTATCTCAATAAATCATGTCTGAAATGGTGAAGGAGAAGTGGTCCCTTCCTTATCGCTCCTCTCTACAAACCAAAGCTTCTTTTTGTCTTAGAAAAAAAAAAAAAAAGAATGAAACATTTCAATCCAACACTAGAAGCTAATCTTCTAGAGACTAAAATCTTTTCCATAAACTAATTTGGAGCTTTGGAAACTTTTTTTGCGCTAATTCATTTTCCCATAAAAGACTAGTCTCTTCTTCTGGTTTTAGTGGTATTCATCAAAATAGGAAAAGAATACAATTTCCCATTTAACTGTGAAAAGATTCTCTTCGATTTCCACGGTCCCACCATAAGAAGTCACATACATTGGTAATCTATTCCCGCATTAATGATCTAAGCCATACCTGCCCTACACTCTCTCTCACACACACACACACACACACACACACACACACACACACTCACTCACATGCGTGCATGCACAGCATTAGGCTGTGATGTGGAACAGTTTGGGAACCCCATCTGCAGTACCAAAGCAGACCCTGGTGAGGTTGGCATAAGCAACCATGTGGTTTCCGGCAGTTACTATATTCCAAAAAACAGCATTTCTGGATGAACGCAGGTCATTGAAACAAATCGCAGAATCTAAGCGTTGTAAAGCACCTCAAAAGTGGCTGAAGGTCTTACATAGCTCTCCCACTACAAATGAAGCCGCCCAATCTTTCATTCCTATCTGATTCTGCTACGGTCATAGAGATGCCATGCAAAGGATAAAAGAGCCATTTTTCATGACCTTCCTCCTTTCTCTGAACAAAGCCCAGTGTCAAATCTTTGAAAAGCATATATTATAGTAAAGAACAAAATTCAAAAAAATGTTTGGAGGCAGTCATGATACAGAAAAATAATTTCCTCTCTCCCCCAACCCCAAATATAAAACAACCTTATGATGTGTTAGATATCCGAATGTTTAAATATTGAACCAGTGCCAAAAAGAAAATGATTTGTAAGCCTCAATAAATTTCATGAAATTTAAAAATGATATTATTATCCCATCTGACAGTGCCTTTCAGGGCTTGAAGCTGCATGGCCCAGATTAGGGGTATTCTAATGAAAAATAAATGTGTAGCACATTTGACTTCCAAATATAATGATATATATAATACTCAAAAGATATATATTCAATGAGGTCCACTTGCAATTGCTAGTTACTTGTATCAGTTCTGCCTGCTGCGCAGAGCAATGGAGTCTTTTCCTTGAGTATCAGATGCTCTTAGTTACAATGTTAAAGCTTCTTTCCAGAAAGAAAAGAAAAGAAAAAAAAAGCGTGCATCTAGGAAAGGCAACACAGTGCCTATTCACACTCAGTGGAATATCCAAATTAGATATTTTAGACAGATGAACAACTGATTCTCTAGGAGAGGGGTATAATATTCACATATATAATATGAAACTCACAAATCATTTGTATGTGGTAAGATGTGGCAACATAATGTTGGCTGCGGGGCGGGCGGTCATTTCTAGTCTTAGTTCTATGCATGGCAGTTCCCACTATGAAATATATTCCATAAAGCCGGGAACATAGGAGGAAAGGGCCCTTTTTATTCTATTCTTCCGTTTCCATCTCTTTCCCAGAAACACTTTATGCAAATAGCTGCTCTCGCGCCACCGCCCGCTGCGCGGCAAAGCCTGGAGAGGCTGCGGGGGTAGCCGGGGAGGCGCGGCTAGAGCGCGGGGCGGGGCGGAGAAGGGCCTTGTTCCCTCCGCTGCTCTGAGCCCCGAGGAGCAGGCACAAGATTGATGATGCTCCCTGGGTGTACGGGAAGATCTCCTCCCTGTGAAAGACTGCTCATGAGGCCTGATAGACTTGTCATCTCTTAATAAACATCGCGGGGATGTCGGAGGGGAGAGCGGGAGCAGGAGCCGGGCACACCCCAGCCCCGTGCTCGCCTCTCCTGATGATCTACTCAGCGCCCCGCTGAAGGTGCTGGAGGGGTGCGCCTTCTTCCTCACCGCAGAAACGCCCCGCAGGGCCTCATTCCCTCGTGGGATCCCAAGCCGCACATTTGGGATCCAGCTCCTCTTTCCTTTCAGACCCTCCTCCTCCTCTAATTTCCCAGACCTCCTTGATTTGCATTCAGTGGGATCCTGAAAATAGGAGCGGCCCAGGCGTGTCACCAGGCGTGTCAGGCTTTCTGCCCGGGGAAATGCAGGGCATCCACATGCTGTCATTTTTCTTCGTCCCTGGGAGTGTCATCTCTGTGTGCTGAGCAATGGAACCAAAGCGTCTAAGCAGCTCTCACTCTTGAGCCGTGGCTGAGTCTGCCCTCTTTCTCCAAGGTTTTCACCTCTGCCCCCCTCTCCCCATCTCTTGTCTCTCTCCCCATCTTACCAATCATTCCTGAAGTCCAGCCTTCTCCACAAAAATGTCACGATCAATTCTATAGACAATCCTTGGTACCCTTGACTCCCCAGGGTCCGCAGAGGAGATTCTCATAGTTTCTTCTCCACTTGACCCCAAGGGACTCCCACTTCAGGGTCCCACTTTAGTAGCTGGCACGGAGCCCATGTCACCGACAATTGCTGCTGAGTGCAGGTGTATATGGATGAATTCCCTGTTCATCCTTTTCCCTGCCCGACTTAAAAAAGCCAGACTTGGGGCATCTGGGTGGCTCAGTCTATAGAGCGCGTGACTCTTGATCTCAGGTGCTGTGAGTTCTAGCTTATGTTGGGAGGTAGAGATAACTTAATAAATAAAAGTTAAAAAAAAAAAAACCCAAAAACACCAAACTTATTTTTGGCTTGTAAATACACATACAACAATTGCAATGTTCATTTCAGTTTCCTTTTGATGTTTCATTCTACTCCCCAATGTGTGATCAGCACTCTTGCCCTCCTGTATGTGCCTTAGAACCTCCCAGAGGGCAGGGAGGCAGGGCTGTCCCTGGGCTGTCCCCACCATCCGGCTTTGGAGGAAGTAAAGAGTCTTTCTTAGTGGATGTTGCCAAGGATGGTGACGAAGGCCCTCACGGACACCCCCCTCTCCTCGGCGCCCACCTTTCAAGGAACACGGCCTCCTAGGAAGCCTTGATGAGCCGCTGACCCCACAGCTCCCCGGACGAACAGAGAAAGAACCAGTTCTACGGTGGTGCGGGGGGGAGTTAGCTGCTTGGCTTACCTGGAAATACCGGTGAGTTTTGTGGAAATACGGGAATTTCCTCTATCAAGGCCCTTAAACCCCACCAAGGCAGAATAGCTACGAGGTAAGAAGCCCCAGCTCCTAAGCAAGACTAGCTTTGCTTTGATTCTAGGCTCCGCAATTTTAACTGTCCGGCTTTGCCAATTTTTGTAACTCCCCCACGCAGCTGTTTTCTCACCTGTAAAGTAGAGATCATCGTGATAACATCTTGCACCCAGTCATCACTCAAAAATCGTAAGCTATTCTTGCTAGCGTAGCTATTGTCATCGTTATTTTTACCAGAGCTGATTGAAACCCCCTTTATTAATTTACCTTTCACTGATCGTGTTCTATGTGCTAGGTGTGGTCAAAGACGAGTGAAAACATGTCACCTGAAACCAACGTTTCACCTCCCATCAACCTAGCTGTGAAAATATTCATAGACACCAGCAGGTCCCAGACTGTATCAGGCTGGGGGTAAAACTGAGGATGTCGTCGTGATAACAAAAGCGCCTCATTTGGCTTGGTGGCCACCACTTCTTTCCCAGCGTTCTGGAGTGGCTTCTCAAGGGTTCACAAGCAAGAGGTACCCCCCATATTCTTTCCCTTCAGTTTGGCCCAGTGCTGTCTCCTTGGGCTGCCATCCCCAATACAGGAAAGAAGATGGACTTTTTATCTGTCTTCGGATGGCCTTAACCACATGCTTTTGGGGCGCAGAGTGTTTTTAAGATGTTGGCTTAATCCCTTACGCCAACTTGTCTTCTTCACTTCGACAGACCCTACCACTACAAATTAATTGCCTTACACCTGTCACTTCACATTGCACACACATTTGTTTCTTGCCAGGACCCTAAAAGGGTCATTTCTTTTTCTTTTTTTTTCTTGCAAATACCCCTTCCCGTAAGCTAGCGATACCCACCAAGGCTTCAAACCACTGCCAAACTCAGGAGGCCTCCCGCGTGGAGATTCCTATGGTTTCTCCATTCCAGCTGTCCTCGGCACATAGGAGGTACTTTTCCAAATACACGAATGAGGGAACGTTCTGTCTGAAGGCCCCATTTTATTTTCCTACCGCCTGTAACCACAGCTCCAAGAGGGGGTCCTTCCTGTCCCATCTTGTGACTGAGGCCACGAAACAGGGCCGCCCTGTCATCCTAAGGAGATCCTAGGGATCCAGGGAGACGTCAGCAAATCAACGTTGTATTTTTACTTTCTCTTTCTTGCTGCTTCCTTTCCCAGGCAAGTCTTAGGAGAGGCGGAGAAAACAACGAGATCACATCCTATTGTTCTCAAAATAGTAGAGTGCCCATGCTTATTTTGTGTTTTGACTTCCTCCTTGTTCCAGGTAGAAAGACACTGGGTTCTTGGAGAACTCTGGCAGTCAGTAGCACAATACCGGCAGCTGCAAGTTAAAAGAAAATCCCTCCAAGGGGGGCTCCCGCGAAGGAAAGGTTAGGCAGCTGCACAGAACAAGAAGCTCGGGTGTAAGCAGAGGAGGGCTGGCTAGTGGTTCATCGGCCCCGGTCCCTCATGTCCTCAGCCATCCTTACCCTGTGGCCTCATCTTTCCGGTCCCAAGATGGCAGCCGCACTTGCAACCACCGTGCATGCACTCCGGAGCAAGAGAGGGGGAAAAGAGCAAAAAGATGTGTGAATTACTCTGTCTTTTGAAAAGCCTTCCCAGAAAGCTCATCCAGCAACTGCCGCCTACATCTCACCCAACCGAGCAGGGCCACGTGTTAGTCTCCATTTTTGAGGAAGTCTAAAGTGGATGAATCTTTTGTAACTGGGCTTACTACAGCTCCAAGTGAAATCAGAGCTGTGGTACCAGAGAAAGAGAGGCTGGAGCTTGGATAGGTAATTAGCAATGTCTCCCAAAAGAACAGTTTTGGATGCAGCAAAAACTATCACCAAAGACATTTGCAAGAGAAAATGTCCAGGTCTAATTTCTAAGAAAGGCCTTCGTGTTAGATGGATGGCGCTCTAGGAAGGCATAACAGAATGTCAAGGCTGGACATTTCTCCAGCGGTGGCCCCCAAGGCCAAAAGTGAGATGACAGGGGTCAATGAGACCTACATTTGCCAAGTGAGGTTAGGGACAATCTGTGCAGAATTTGCCACAGAATAGCCCTCCACTGGTCCTCCCTGAATTAGCCAAAGACACACCTCCAGCCAACATAAAAGAGTGGAGGTATTCCCCTCACTTGGGTTAGACAAAGAGGCTGCAGGAAGCACCGGAGGCTTGCCTGTGCCCCCAGCAGTTGGGGAACACAGGGACTGACATCAGATTCTCTGATCGTCCAAGGAAAGACTGAAGACAGAAAGCTATGTTCAGTGATGGCCCCAGGAGAGAGGGAAAGAGGCGGCTGCCTTCAGAATTAGATGCTCCTCCCCCAAGAGCTGGGCCAAAGCATCTGCTTTTCAAGAACCAAGTGTAGAACCTCATAGAGGAGAAACACTGGGTTTGCCTGAAAAGGGACTTGAATGAAGAAAGTCAGAGATTCTCCTTAACCTGCAGCCCTGGGGTCTGCAGGAGTAGTGCGACCTTACATCCTGCTTGGCCTGAGGCCATCCCACGTGACGTCCCCCAAGGACATCCCAGAAGCTCTATGACAGCTCCTCTTTCCACTCTCAAAAGTGTCCCAGCTTTGACAATTATACACAGTCACTTGGTAGCAAGGGACAGATTTGCAACACTGGGTCATCAGCCTGCAGTTCTGCAAGATCCTAATCAACGAAGGCACTAAGACATCATTGGGAAGGGACTTAACCAAACTGCTTTCGAGGGGAAGTGTCTACATGGATAACAGGACTACTTTGAGGCAGCAGTTAGGATACACAAGGGTCATATCAGATTGGTGTTGCTTTCTCAGGATGGTAACCCCAGATAAGTGGAGGGCTTCATCCTGCACACGGGTTAGCCAGTTGGAACAGACCAGGGGAATAGAAGGAAGTGTGAGGGGTATTCCAAGTGGTCTTCTGATTCTGGACTCTCCTATACAGAATTCAGTGCTAAATAAACACTGAACAAATAGGTCAATGGTTTAAATGTCAGTTGAAAGTGGGGTCAAATAACTTGCCTTCCATGGATTCTCATGTGTCTTAGTAGAGCCTTGTCAATGCATCATCATTCAGCAATTATGAATTATCATGTTCTTTTGTTTTTTTTTTTCTCTACAGAGTTGTTTTGGGACTCATGAGGGTTGGAATATCCCCAGAGGGAGTTTCCTGTATGCGAAAAGCATCACTTACGTACACAGCAGGACCAAAAATTGGGCAGCAAATTATCTTTTTTTGGATATAGATTCTGTCACAATTACTTTTGTTGTCTCTCCTGGAATGTGAAGAGTAAAAACAGAGAAGGAAAGAAAAGGAACCAGATATAGTTCTCTATCCAGGTACATGGGTTAAAAATATCCTGGAAATAGAGCATTGTTGGAAAAATGTTAAGAAATGTATCTTCAAATTAGCTTTCTTCACACTATTGATAAAAATTTTTATGAGGACAATACCCTACTTACTAGATGCCATTCATAATCCCTTTGAAATTGTGATAATTCATTCATTATCACCTTTTGGGTATGGTCAATCATCAAGTTTCTGATTTGCTTACTTTATTCCCAGTTCCTATTCCTCCTTGTCCGCGGAGTACCACGAAAGAGCTTGTTACCCACTGTCTTGCTCCATTCAGGCTGCTGTAGCAGAATACCCATCAATGGCTTATGAACAACAGAAATTGATTTCTCAAAATTCTTGGGGCTGAGAGGTCAAGTTCAAGGTGTTAGGAGATTCATTGTCTGGTGAGAATCCACTTCTTGGTTCATAAATGGCCCTTTTCTTACTGTGTCCTCATATGGTGGAAAGGCTTGGGGAATCTCTGGTGTTTCCTTTGTAAGGGCACTAATCCCACTCATGAAGGTACCCACTGCCATGATCTAAGGCCTCTCTTCCAAATACCGTCACAACGGAGGTCAGGATTTCCACATGTGGAATTTGGGGGTGGGGAACAGAAACGTTTAGTTTACGACACACACCTTGCTGAGATCTAGCTATACTGGGTCTACCCATTTCTCTGAAATCACCATCTAATAATACTATCGAAGAAATACATGGGGCTAACCTGGCATGGCTTGTCCTTTGTGAACTCACCAGAGTCTGAACTCTCTTTAACTGTTGCTACTACCATTTCTAGATGGCCACAAACCGTGGCATCCAGGGATTGATGCCAGCCTTGTCAGGATCTGTGAAATTCATCTTCTTTTCCTGTTTGAGGATCAAAATAGCATTTGCCCATTTAGACTTCTGGCATTTCTCTGATTTGCCATGATTCTGCAAAGAGCACGCATTTCAGTAAAAGTTGCTTTTTTAATTAAATGCTTACTAGGTATCAATCAGTGTGCTGAGAACTCTTACCGGCATCATCCCCTCTATGTCAAGATTAATGGACCCCACTAAATGTAACATGTGTGAACATAATAAAATGCTAATTTTTAACATTTTTAAATCAACGTAATAGAACTTGCTTATTTCCCTACAAAAGTCAGTTTTTTTCTCAAGTTCTCCTGCCTGTCAAGGCATACTTGGACTGTGATACCCAACAACTCATCATTCAAGTCCCTGTTGCCACAGACCTCTGGAAGTCCAGTGCCTTTCTCAAGTCCTGGAGATTTCAAAGAGAGTCTGCCTAATCCTATTGCCACTCCTCACCCCGAAGAACAGCTCCTCTGGGCTTTTTCAAGATGCTTCTCCAGATCATGATGACGTCTTCTTACTTCTACCCTCCATGGTTTGAGCACATCCTCTTTTTATTCCCCCAAACAGAGCTGACTCTAGGGTATTAACAGTCAGTTAACTGGATTCAGTGGTTGAGAGGATGACACAGCTGGAAGGGTCCTTTCCACCTCGGGAAAGATTTGGTACGGTGTAAGGAAAAGAGAAGGAAACTCCCTATATTTCAGATCCCTTTATTTTACCTCTCAGACCTGGGGCTTGGGGTGGTCAGACCATGCTCTGGAGGACCCCACACTCTCATGGTTCCTCTGTGAGCAGACCTGAGCCCACTGTCTCAGGAAGGGAGTTGGACCAAGACGAGACGGGATGGACCTATGACCAAGCATAAAAGCAATGCAAATATGAGGGGCAGGTGTCAAGCCACACAGATGCGTTGTCTACTGATTCCAGAGATGCTGCCTTTTTTTTAAACATATACAGTATTCTCTTTTTTGAACTGTTTTTGTTTTAGGTGAGAACTGGATGTCTTCAAGGCAGTGAACCGCCATGCCTTCATGGTGATTTTTATTTCTAAAAACAGGCAAAAGGTATTCAGAACTAAGTCTGACAATTAAGGTGAGTAATGTGTTTCTGAGTCAAAAACCAGATGCGACAATATGGCAATGATACTGATGTTTTCTATGACTGGGGAAATAGTTGTTAAGGATATTCCCAAAGAGGACTTTACAAGATGTTTGAGCAACTGCAGTTCATTTTTTTAAAAAAGGCTTATTTATTTTAGAGAGAGAGAAAGAGAGTAGGGGGAGGGACAGAGGGTGAGAGAGAGAGAGAGAGAGCGTCCTCAGGCAGACTCCCCACTCAGCGCAGAGCCTGACGCAGGGCTCCATCGCAGGACCCTGAGATGATGACCCGAGCCGAAATCAGGAGTCGGACGCCTAACCAACTGAGCCACCCAGGCGCCCCAACTGCAGTTTATTTAGAAGCACAACACACATCAAGGAAACATGGTATTGTGACTAATTCAGCCTTTGTTGGTCAGATCCCGGGCTTAAGTCACACTCTCCCACTCGCTCTGTGAATTTGGAGACATCTCACGGACACTTTTCATTTCATGTTCCTCTGCTGTAATAAGTGAATGACATCTGCCTGAAAATTGCTGCAAGGGTTATCATGCCAGGTGAGTGGACCATTGTGGACCCCAGGAAATATTACCTCCAGTTTCACGATTCCAGTGGACAAAGTGGAAGGCTCTTGAAAGCCCTTGCTTGCAACCAGTCTCCAGGTAGATACTTTGGAACCATTGAAACAGTGATGATGTCCTCGTTAAGACATTCTCAATTTGCTGCCCCCAAGTTTCGACACACATAGGAACCGTTCAGGTGGTCAATAGATCGCAAGAACAAGATATAATTTTATGAAATTTGAATATTCATCAATGGTGACTCTGTTGGGACAGTCCTACCTGCCCAATGCCTAATAAAATGGAGTTCTGCTTACCACTTGGCTGTCTCAATCCAGGCAGAGAATGCATAGTAACAGAATCCAGGGCAAACTACACAAGTATTTACTGAGCTCAAATTTTATTTTATAGATTATATTCTTATACACACACACACACACACACACACAGGCTGCATGGAGACAGAGAAATGGAAACTGAGATAGACATCCAGTCTGGAAATCCTGGTTTGTGACAGTGGGAATAATAATGAAAAGATATATGGAAGCATAGTTTCCCATGGTAACAGCCTTTATTGGAGAAATTTTGTCAGCAACTGGATATACTTATTATTACAACTAATTTAAATAATAATAACAATATTTATGGAGCCACTAAGCACTGTACTAAATGCGATAGCCACATTATCCTATTTGCTTTGTTTAGTATCAAAGTCAGTAACCACTAGCCACATATTCGAGAATGAAGTCTCATGGGTATAAATAGAGAGTATAAGGATGCATCAATTTGCAAGTAATGGACGTCAAGTTCGAAAGGGTGTGCAAGCAGTTTGGATTTCTTGGCACATCCCCTGGACTTGGGGAATAGACAGGCCAACAAGGTGGAGACTATTCTTAGATGCTGGAAGGAGGTAGAGGGGTCATGAGGGCAAGGAGACAGCCCACTATTCTAAAGCAAATCATTTGTTGTTGGATTGCTGGTGATTTTACAAAAGAGATGAGTCCGGCAGCCGGGGCAGCCATGTTTCACCAGCAGGCAGAATTATGGGGTCAGCCTGAATTCCATAAAGCTTCTGCGCTTTGTGAAAGGTACTATATGGGCCTCAATAAACAACGATGATCAGTTAACCTCTTGCTTCCGAGAGGCTCCTGACTTTCCATTTGCGATGGGACTGGACTTGGAACGTAGGCAACAGCATTCCCCCACAGATCCTGCCCTTCACGAAGCAAATGCGTTGTGACAAAATGACAGAAGATAATCTCCAAACCTCCGTCCACTTGATGAGTATGGATATTGGGCTTCGGTGGGAAGGTGGCTCATATTACCGCCAACCCCTTCACGCCGAACAAAGAAGAAAGCGCTCCTCTGCAGAGCTTTTATTTTGTTTAAAGTCCCTCTGATGGGCTCCTGCGCTCAGTAGTGATATAACAAAGTGGTGGCATAATATATGGGGGCAGTGGGGCGGGAGTTGAACGTACCTGTATTTGCAGCCATAATGAGAGCTCGGAGGTAACAAGGGGGGTGATTTGGATAATAATTAATAACCTGACTTCCAGGGCAACGAGAGCAGCATGCAAATTCTATGGCCCTGCAGTGGCACCTCTTGAAGAAGAAGGTGCTTTATTGCCTCTGTCAGGCGTTCTCTTCTCAGCTGTGATTCCTCCCGGCCTCGGTGGTTTGCATACTGCAGCTAAACATTAGGCGGTAATGAATGACAACCTAGCCACTCTGCGCACTGCAGCGAGAAGCTGCCATAATTGGCTCCCCCATCACCGTCATCCCCCCCTGCTCTGCAGAGGAGAGGAGGCGCTGACGGCAAGCACTTTGACAAAATGCGAAGGGCACGGGGACCCAGCACAGGACCCTGGGGGGCCCGCCGAGGTGGTTGTGCCAACCCCATATTTACACCCTGCCCAACAGTAGAGCCCACGGCTCGGGGATATGAAATATGCAGCTCTTCCCTTCACTCTGGGACGTGCCTGGCTCCAAGGAGAGAACAGAAGTGCTGGAATTCTGGATAAGTGCCCCTGCTTTCTGGGCCTCTTCCCTCTCGCCCACCGCACTGTGTCTGGGTTCCACCTGCAGAGAAGTGCAGGAACGAGAAGATCCACAAGAAAGATGGAAGGAAAGGAAGCAAACGCACGTCGTTTGGATTTGGTTGTCTCTGAAGCAAATCTAAGGCTTCTGCTGTTGTTCTTTCAGGTCAGACTGAGTGTCCAGATCTTTGTTCTAACTTGACTTTGCCACTAGATATATGATCCTGCATAGGCTGGTTAACCATTGTGAGTTGCAAATAGCAATAATGTCAGCCATAAGTACGGAAAATGACACAAAACAGCACTTCAAGAGTATATTTAGAAGTTAAAACCTTATCAGTAAAAAGTTCCATTCTTAGGTGTATCTTCTACTCCGTCCTCCAATTTTTAACCTGATTTTATATTAAAACAGCAGACCTACTTTCTGTGTCTTGAATTCCTAAATAAGGCAATCTTCTGCCATTTTGGCTTAAGTGACTGAATTTAATTGCAAATTAAATGCTGTATTTCTTACGAGTGCACAGGCCCAGTGATGACTTAAGCTAGAGGGCCAGGAATGAGCTTGATAATGGAGAGTAAACACTAGCCTAGTGGACTCCTCAATGATGAATATGAAGTCTAACTCTTGAAAGCAAGTACATGGCACTCATGGCTACAACTCGGTGAGATTCTGAATGAGGTCCTTCTTGTAATTATAGGAACTGGAAATGTGGCTGAAGTTATCATTCGGTATTCATTTGTTCCATAGAGCTACTTGAATAACATGGAGAATGGTTCTCTGATTTGGCAATTCAGACATATAATGATTTGAGAGCAAATGGACTAATACCATGAGATAAGAACTATATACATTTATTGAATGATGAGCAGTTCAGCCCAATCATGAACTGGGTTCAAATACTAGTGGAACGAAGATATGTGCTGGGAGGGTTATTAACAGGCTCGTCTTGATTTTGACAGAGTAGTCACAGAAGATTATGCAGTCAGGGAGTGATGAGCAAGGGATTTGTGATTTCATATATGTCACTAATATATATTTATTAATAATTATATATAAGTGATTTATCAGTGATTATGTATTTATTATATATATTTTTTATATCTCAAGTGATTTATCAGTGATTACATACTTATTATACATAT
Source organism: Nasua narica (assembly GCA_028533885.1). NCBI lineage: Eukaryota > Metazoa > Chordata > Mammalia > Carnivora > Procyonidae > Nasua > Nasua narica. The sequence goes on along the minus strand of CM052814.1, from coordinate 7,921,273 downwards.
AGCTTATATCTCAAGTTGAGTTTCTTTCAAGAACACAGGCTTCTTTTTGAAAAACTAATGTAATTCACTTTTTTAATGAACAAATAAGAAAATCATGATCATCTCAAGAGATGCAGAAAAAAATACATAATAAAATTCAAAGAAGCATTTTGAGGAAAAACCCTTAGAAAACTGGGACTAGGAAGGCACTGGGTTATTTCACATCTAAGTCCTTTAGCAAATATATGTTGCAGTGAAATATTGAAAAGCTTTCTTCCTAAAATAGGTAATGAGACAAGGTTATTTACCATCACCTTCTGCTCAACATTATTTGGAAGGTGGTAGACAGCTCAATAAGATAATAAAAATACAAATAAAAGATATAAGGATTGAAAAATAGGAAATAAAATTTTCCTATCCACAGGGAACACGACTATGTAGATAAGCCAAAAGAATCTTAACTCTTAGACTTAGTAAGATAATTTAGCGAGATCACAGAATACAAGGTCAAAAACAACAATCAGTTTTGTTTCATCGGAGCATAGACCAATAACAAGGCAAAGAGCATCAAAGAAAGACCATTAGGGCCCAAAATGAGAGGGAAAGAGGTACAACAAATACTGGCTTGCTTTGGTTTCTGAAGATCTTGAGTCCTTAATTCCATTCCTTAAAAGGCCTATCTGTATTTCTCACTCTTGAGTTCACTGGGATACTTCAATTCCTTTTTTTGAAATCAACAACTCTTCTTATTGCCAAAATCTAAATAAATAAATAGATAAATAAATAAAATGGAAGGAATTTCTAGTTAAACAAGACGGCAATGCACAAATGTGCTCTTTCTACTGGTGTCCTTTAAATGACAATACAAGTATTTTCAAAAATACAGACACGTGAGAACAAAGAATATGGAAGAGGAGACATCCATGGACAAGTGATGCCCTCCCAAGCTTCAGAGAAAATACTTAGTCGCTGCTGACATTGAAGTCCGCCATATGCATTTGTGCAGAACCTATGGTCAGCTTTACAGAATCTTTTTCTTCATATGGGTATGCCATTATGGATTATGAAATAATTGAAGAAAACATGCAACATCAAATATGGAAGTCAAAACAAAATAATATGGAAGAAAGAAATAATGCAGAATATATTCACTTTCTATCACCGTTTAACAAATTAGCACAAACAGAGGCTTAATATATTTCTCATTTATCAACTCACAGTTCTATAGGTCAGAAGTCCAGGTACAGCATGAGTGGGGCCTCTGTTCACTGCTCCGCGAGGCTGAAATCAAGGAGTTGTCCTCACTGAGTTCCCATCTGGGGCCTTTGGGAAATGATCTACTTCCAAGATCATTTCGGGTTGTTGGCAGAATTCAGTCATTGTGGTTTTGGACTGAAGTTCCTATTTTCTTGCCAGCTGTCTGCCAGTGATTTCTATTAGCTCCTAGAGGCCACTGTCGGGTCCTTGCCACCTGGCCTCCTTCCATCCTCAAAGCCAGCACTGGAGTATCTCCTGTGAGTCAACTCTCATTCTCTCTTCAAACATCTTTCACCAAGAAGAGCTCAGTTCCATTTAAAGGCTCACCTAATGAGGTCAGGCGCACCTAGGATAAAATTTCTTTAAAAGTCCGCTGATGCGAGATCTTAATTACATCTCAAAATCCAATCACAGCAGCAGCACCTGGATTAGTATTTGACAGAAAAATCGAGAGCAGGTGCATGTACACCATTGGGCTGGGAACTTGGAGGTCCTCTTGGAATTCTGCCTGCCACATGGAGGTCAGAATAGAACCTCATAAAAAGAAGGATTGAAATCCTCAAGGATTAAGAGATAATTTTGCATCCATTAAAAAAGAACTGTATGCCATGAAAAAGGAACAATTAGAGAACAAGGAAACTCTTGAAAATTAAATTATGCCAGCAAAATTTTTTAATTTACAGGAAGATTAGGAGATAACCAAAGGAAAAATAAAATGTTGCAAAGGAAAATAACAATCATGTAAAGGGCATGTGGAAGAATGAAATTCAATAAACAACATCTGTAAGAGATAAATCAAGAGATAGAGTGTTAAGAAGAAATAGCCCCCCCAAAATTGGAGGTGGTTGCCTTTTAGTACCAATTTATTTGCTTATAGCGAAAAGATGTCTAGAATTTAAGAAAATTTCTTTTTTTTTTTAAAGCTTTTTTTTATTTATTTATTAGAGAGAGAGAGAGAGAGAGACTGAGAATGAGAGGGGAGAAGGTCAGAGGGAGAAGCAGACTTCCCGCAGAGCTGGGAGTCCGATATGGGACTCGATCCCGGGACTCCGGGATCATGACCTGAGCCGAAGGCAGTTGCTCAACCAACTGAGCCACCCAGGCGCCCTGAAAATTAGAATTTCATTTCAAGATTTAGGTGTGATAGATTCTGACTTAGAACAGTGTTGATAATCTATCGTTAAATGCAAAAAGAAAGAGTGGGAGAACAATATACATACTGATTTAGTTCCTGCAAAAATAAAGTAATAAGTTTCAAATGTTAATATACCCATAGAAGAAAATTTGGAAGAACATAGAAGACGTGAAATGCTGCGTTAGACAGCCAAGTGTCTGAAACGGACAATTTCTGGTGATGGCAAGACTCAAGTTGTGATCCTGGGGGAGGGTGGCTTATAGTCAGTGGAGAAACAGGTTCAGAGAGGAGAGATCAAGAGGGCCACGCTTGTGCTCCATCCAGTTCTGGTCTTCAGCAGAGATACTGTTTCCTTCCATCAGAGCATTTGGACTACCATCAGAGAATACTTGTTCTCTGTAATTACTCCAAATTCAGTACTTGAGAACTGAGCTTCATGTACTATTTTTTATAGTGATCACGATTCTAGTTCTTACTGCACAGAACTTGAGCAATTTCCATCTGTCTCTAGCGTTGGTGGGGCCTGCTGCCTGATTCACCCCGGAAATGGCTTCTCCTTGTCTTGTCCAGCCCTCCGGCTTTCTCTTCTGTCTCTGACAAACTCTGTAATCTGCCTGTGGTGTGCTAGTGGAAAGGAGTTTAGCCTTCCCACATTTTGGTGAGGAAGACAATTATCAGAATGGGTCTGAACTGAAACTTTTTCCCCACACAGAAAAATTATGTCTCCCCTAGACTTGTTCTGAATTAATGGCAGATGCCTCCCTTGATGGCCATCCTTTGACCTCTTACCTGTAGGCACCTTCAGCTCTGTGAGAGAATGTTCCCCAATGACCCTGTAAATTAAATTTCTTTCCCAGAGGGATTGTTGAATATGCATATCATAGTAATATCCACTTAATATATACATTTTATCCTCATTTTCTCAAGAACTTTTAGATAAACGAAAATAATATAAACTTCATTTTTGATTGCAATTCCCCTTATGTGCTGTTAGTACACAGTTTGGGGCAATGTTTTACAGGGAAAGGTTTTAACTGCATGTAATTGGTGGCTTTTGAGTTATGAGATTAGGCAAAATAGGCTATAAAAGGCACATTGCATGTTCCCCAGAGGGATTTGACCCAGGACTAACTTAAATAAGAAAGTCTGCGTTCAGAACCAAAATCTGCCTTCACTTATTTCTGCACAATCTCCTTGCATTAATGTTTACTAAATTCATTTAAGAAATGGTGTGCCAAGTCTTCCTTGATGCTGAGACTCCCCTCGATTTTGAAAGAGAAATAGATTTTCATGTACCTCTTTCTCAGACTCTAGGACATAGCTATGGACAATTATATAAGGTGTGAATTTTTCTGCATTTTTGCTCCCCCCTCTGTTTTGAATCACATAAGATCACTTAGGCTTTCAGGCCTAATTTTTGCACAAGGGAGATTGGTGATCCCACAGGACGTGCCTAGGAAAGCACAATCAGCTACATGGGATGAGAATAGTCAAGGTCTCTCTTTTCAACTCTATTAAAATCATTTCAGTTGTAACCACACAGGCTACCTCAGGGCTAGTGAAAACTTTATATCTCCCCTACCTTATGATGTCCATCAGTGGTGACCAGAACTACTCTAATAATTATTTAAGTATTAAGAAGTGTGCTTTCTATATGATCCAACTCCAAGTCATGTCTCCTTGGCACTCCCATACGCCATCTCTCTTTTTCTCAATTATCCTTCCCTTATAGAAATTCTTGATCTTCCTCTGTGCTACCAAAATTGAAAGTACCATGAGGAGGGTCTGCCAAGTCTTCTCTAGGCTATTGGGAAGGTGTCCCTTCCCATAATAACATTCCCAAAGCTAGAGGTCAAAGATTCATATATGACCCAGACACAGTCACAAACAACTCCAATGAGCCTACTGTATGGTAGAGAAACATTACAGAAGGATCAATAAGATTTCTGCAGTTTCAGAAGACAGGGTGGGACGTTTCAACAATAGCATGAATATCAGCATGCGGGAGTATTCAGTATTAAGTACCCACTTTGCAGGATGGATTGCAATACTGTGTTTGATAGAGCAATAGCACGATCTAAAGCTGTAAATAAAAGATGTTGTCATATTTATTGCCCAGACATTTTCTTCTCATGTCTTCATTGGATCTCCATCATGATCACCTATATGTAGAGTTCTGTGATCACTTCCCCAAATGCTTACTGGTATTTTCATTTTTATTTCCTAGATGGGAAAAGATGTCTAGAATTTAAGATTTTATATAGAATACATCGTTTGCACCATTACCAGAGAAACCTGGCAGGCCTGAATGGATACTAGCCATGCCTATTTGAAGGTGGGACTGGGGTTAAGATTCCAAATTATAAGAAATGGTGAAACTGGAATGCCTGGGTGGCTCAGATGGTTAAGTGTTAGGGTTAGCCACTTCGGGCTCCCTGCTCAGCATGGAGTCTTCTCCCTCTCCCTCTGCCTCTTCCCCACTGCTGCGGCTCATTCTCTTCTTCCCTCTCTCTTTCTCTCTCAAATAAATAAAAACTTAAAAAAAAAAAAAAAAAAGAAATGGTGAAGCCAAGGAAATGGACTGACTAAGTCCAGGTCTATAAAAGAAAAGCAAGATACATTTACAAGGAAAAACACATTCAGATGCCAAGTCTTAGGAGTTACAGGATAAGGACCAAGTTTGGGTGAAAGAATCAAGAATTCACATGCATCCAGATAACAAACTGGTTAAACATTATCAAGGTATGGAGCAAGGCAAGGTTGGTACTAAATAAAGAAGACCAGGTGTGGTAAACCTCTAAGGGACAAGTATATGTTGCAGATGTGGGATATGCTAATTTAAAGGACAAGAGCCAGGTATACATTAACTCCTGGCCTGAATAATATAAAATTACTCACCTGATTCTATATAAATTAATACCTATTCCTAAGATGTCAATGGGTAGGATGATGTCATCCTTCAACCAAAAAGCTCCTTATGAGTAAATATTCAACATAAAAAAAATCTCTAACAAGTAAACTTAGTCATATAATTGAATCCCTAAACGCCTCTTAATTTAAAAATCTAGGCTTTTATAATTAGCCTTGATAAACTATTATGAAACATTTTATTAGCTTTTATATCAGTTTTCTATTGTTACATAAAAGGTTACTACAAATTTAACAGCTTAAAAGAATACTCACTTATTAGCTCATAGTTCTGGCAGTCAGAAGTTTAGTAGAGCATGAGTGGGTTCTCTGCTGAGGTTGAAATCAAGATGTCAGTTGTGTTCTTACCTGGAGCTAAAGGCCCTCTTCCAAGACTTCTTATTGGAAGAAATAAATTCCCTGTGGTTGTAGGACTGAAGTCCCCATGAACTTGGTGGTGTCAGCCAGAGACAGATCTCAGCTCCAAGAACTGTTCCTTGTCCATGTCCACCTCATTATAAAACTGGCAACACAGATGCTCCCTCATGGAAAATCCCTCTCACATTTTCTATATTTCTGATTTCTTCTTCTTCTGCAATCACTCAGAGAAAACTCTCTTGCCTTTAAGAGTCTCATGCAATTAGATCAGGCCCACCTTGATAATCTCCATATTTTATGGTCAACTGGAGATTATAATTATATCTGAAAAATCCCTTCATAACAGTACTTAGAGAAATATCTGACATGTACACAGAACCAACCTCTTTAAGCCATATCTCTAAATCATCCCCTGCATTTCAATTTGTTCTCTCCAATGACTTAAATGTCCACTATTCTTTGAACAAAAAAATTTCCATCTACTGTCTTTGCTTATTATTTTTTCTTTTCTTGGGTTGCTCATTTACTCCATTTCCACTATGAAAAATCCTACTTAACTATGAAAAATCCTACTAATAAGAGGATAATTTGGGGGAGGGGTGCCTGAATGGCTCAGTCAATTAAGCATGTGCCTTTGGCTCAAGTCATGATTCCAGGATTCTGGAATGTGTCCCACGTCAGGGCCTCCTGCTCAGCAAGGAGCCTGCTTCTTCCTCTCCCTCTGCCCTTCCCCCCACTGGTGCTCTCTCGCATGTATGCTCTCACTCTCTCAAATAAATGAATAAAATCTTTGAAAAAAAAAAAGTACAATTTTATGGAACATTCTTTTCCACCATACATGACTAGAAAACTGGACAATATACATAAAATAACTCTCCTCAGGCAATATAAAAAGCAGATATGATTCTTGAGAGAAAGGAAACAAATAAAGTGAACTCTATGAATACCCTGGAATTCCACTGGGAAAAAATTTCTAGACTATATAATTCAGGAAAAGGGAATACAAACAAAGCTTGGTAGTCTCACAGACTTGTTAAGAGATGTTCAATGTGACTAGAATTTGCAGGGCTGAGTCCCAGGGAGGAGGAACTCATGTACAGAAAATGTTCCAGAAATCTGCATGGGTCCCTGAGGTCTTTGACTTACCATCCATCTACATGTGCTTAAAGAAACTATAATTAATGCTAAAGAAAGAGCAATTACTAAAGAACTGTACGCCAAACAATTTCCAGAGCTTCACACAGGGCTGGAAATCCTTTAGGTTCTTACCAGCCAGAGGCAAGAGGCTGTATCTAATACATAGGACATTAACTACAACATGAGAAAGGTCATACCTTACTAGGATGAAGAGCAAAGTCTACTCCAGCCCTGACAAAAGTTTAAAAATATGCCTCAAAGTATCACATGACGCACAAGTAATTACATGGCCTGAAAGAACGAATCTCAACACTGTTTAAAAGAATACAACAGAATCCAACAAAGAATTATGGAGTATTCAAAATGTCCAGAATTAAATTTAAAAAATACTGATGTGAAAGAGCAAGAAATATGTCCTATAATCATGGGGTGAGGGGTGAGGAGAAGAAGAATGAGTCAGCCAATAGAAACGCACCCAGAAAAAAAGAAAAATTAGCAAGACTTAAAAACAGTATTTTGGGGGCTCCTGGGTGGCTGCGTTGGTTAAGTGTCCAACTCCTGATTTCAGCTCAGGTCATTATCTCGGGGTTGTGAGATGGAGCCCCATGTCAGGCTCCACACCCAGTTTAAGATTATCTCTCTCTGCCTCTGTGCCTTCTCTCTCTCTCTCTCTCTCTCTTCCTCTCTAAAAAAGCAACAACAATATTTTAAATATTATAAATATGCTCAAGGATTAAAAGAAAACATAAACCTAATATGGAAAGAAATAGAATCTGTTTAAAAAAACAAAATAGAATTTCTAGAGATGAAAAGGTATCTGAACTGAAAATTACATGGATGGAATTTAAAACAGATTAGACATCAAAAAAGAAAAGATTAGTGAACTTGATGACATAGTAATAGAAAATATACAGACTAAAACACAGGAGAAAAAAATACTAAAAAGAATTAAGACTCAGTGGCTTGTGGAAAAATAAAAATAAATTTTAGCCCTAGGAAAGAATAGAAAAAAAACTACTTGAAAAAATAATGATTGAAATTTTTCTAATCTGGTGATAGTCATAACCCATTTATCTATGAATCTCAATAAACCCCAAGCTGAGTAAACATAAAGAAAATCATACCAGTAACATCACAATCAAATTGCTACCCATCAGTCATAAAGAAAAATAGCTCATGAGCAAAAGAGAGCAAAAATGTTAGGAGAGGACATTATCAAACTTGGAACCTTATATGAAATCAGTAAGAGTAGACAAAAATAGATCACATTCATGAAAAACTACTGGAAATGTCAGAATTTGAGAACAGAAGATTTTCTACTGACAGATCTCTGAAAAATAGATAAAAAGCAAAGCTGAAGAAAACAGTAACATAGCACTTTAAACAAGCACAAGAGGATATTAATAAGCACCCTGAATGAGATATTCAAAATCTAAAAATAGGGATGTACTCTCAAAAATGGTAGAAATAAAATTAGAGTTAATTTTCCTGATGAAAGAAATAGAAGAAACAGAACCATATCAGGAAAAAAACAAAAGCTGAATCACTGTACACACAAGTAAGATTACATTCAAATGCAAACCTAAACAGCATTGAGAAAATCAATAAAGCGACAAAGAAAATAAAAATGAAATAAAGAAGACATGAAAGCTGATAAACTTATAGAAGTGGAAAGCAGGAACACAAAAAAGGCAGATATTCCTATGACTGCTGTCCCTGAAGAAAAATATCAAAACAATGTTAGAGAATTAAAACTTAAACTATAGCATAAAAGAGAGAGAAAGACATTCAGACTTTCCAGAAATAAAAGAATCCATCTATTGAAAGAGGTCAGAAGTTACCAGAGAAAACTGACCTAGAATGATATATTATAATACGTAAAGTAAAAATACTCCAGGACTCTGGGAAAGTAAAAAAAAAGATGAAATAAATTGCAGAGGCAAGAAAAATAGATTTCTGAAAAGCAACATAAAAAGCCACAATTACAGTGGAGCAGCATTTTCAAGAAACAAGGAAAGAAAGTGTAAACTAAGGATATTATACCCAGCCAAATAGTCATTCAGGTGTTGTCATAGCAGAACAGTTTTTCATGGGCCTGAACTCAGAGAGTACTATATGTGTGTGCCCTTCCTGAGGAAGATAAACTTTATGCAATCACCTAGCCAAATCTGGGACAATTTGAGCACAGAATAATCAATCAAATTATAAGCCATGAAAAAAATAGGAATTAAAGAGTCCATACCAATGAGATAGAGAGAGAGAGAAAATAGAGAGAGAGAGACAGAAAAATGGGGATGGGGGTCTCTTATTTAGAGTAGAATGCCGAGGGCTACCAGCTAAGGATATAGGCAGTACTGGAGTTGGAAAACCATCATTTTGCAGCCATTGTGATAAATATTGTATTAAGCAAGAATCATTAATGGATGCTAAATCTAAGAGAAATTTGCAGTGAAGAATGGAATATGTGCATGGTCTTAAAATGTCTCACCATAAACTGCTTTAGGTTACAAAGGATTAAAAAAAAACAGTAATTACACAAAGGAAAAAAATCAGACAATACATGACTGGGTGATTAAAATAACAGCACCTCTGAAGGATAGATGAATATTGTGTGCCTCCAGAGGTGATAGCCTGAGAAGGACACAGCATCACCTACATAATTTTCTTGCTGATAATACATTACTTTAATCTATAAAAACACATAAGATAAAAATAAAGGTAGAAATATTCTAGTTAAAAAGGGGGACTATATTCTTCAAAAATATCATAAAGTCAAAAAATGGCTACTGAAATGTTCCAGATTAATCAGGCTAAAGAAGCATGACAACTAAATGCAATACCTGATGTAGACTGAGTCCTCTAATGGAGTGAGAAAAACACATTGCTGTAAAAGACAATGTGAAATCAACTAGCAAAATTGGAATCTAGATGGTAGGTTAGCAAAAAATACTGGATCAATAGAAATATATGAAGTTGATAACTGTACAGTTGATAACTGTTCCTATTTTTAGGAAACGCAGAAAGTGTTTAGTGCTATAGGGTCATGATATGTGTAACTTAGCCTCAAAAGATTCAGAAAAATTATTAGAAAGAGAGAAGAGATAATAGAGCAAATGATCATGCAAATGAGGTAAATGCCAACAATAGGTAGATCTGAACAAAAGGCATGTGAGTTTTTCCTTGAATTATTTTACCTTTTACAGTGTTTTTATAAATTTGGGAATATTTCTAAATAAAATTTTTGCTAAATATGCTTATAGAAGAATATGAAAAATAATTCTATGCCTATAAAAGTGACAATTTGGGGGCACCTGGGTGACTCAATGGGTTTAGCCTCTGCCTTCGACTCAGGTTATGATCTCAGGGTCCTGGGATGGAGCCCCTTATCAGGCTCTCTGCTCAGCAGGGAGCCTGCTTCCTCCTGTCTCTCTGCCTGCCTCTCTGCCTACTTGTAATCTCTCTCTCTGTCAAATAAATAAATAAAATCTTTAAAAAAATGAAATAAATGGGACACCTGGGTGGCTCAGTTGGTTGAGCAGCTGCCTTCGGCTCAGGTCATGGTCCCAGCATCCTGGGATCGAGTCCCGCATCGGGCTCCTTGCTCGGCAGGGAGCCTGCTCCTCTCTCCGCCTCTGCCTGCCTCTCTGCCTGCTTGTGTTCTCTCTCTGTTAAAATAAAATAAATAAAATCTTTAAAAAAAATGAAATAAAAATGACAATTTATATAAAATATACAATTCCTTGAAAACACTACCAAAATTTACTGAAATACAAACCTGAATGGAATGGACTTGTACATATTAAAGAAATTGATTTGTCATTAAAATATTCCCACAAAGAAAAATTCAGGTCCAGATGGCTTCACTCTGAGTTCTACCAAACAATTAAGAAAGAAATGTTAACAAACTTATGCAAACTCTTTCTGAAAATAGAGAAGGGCTATAGTTTCCAATCCATTGTATGGGGCCAACATTAAAATGATTCCAAAAAGACATTGCAATAAAAGAAACTACAAAAAGAAAAAACCTACAATTCTCTCAATCCGCAGAAAAAGCATTCAACCACCAAAATGAGATACCACTACACACACTCTAAAATGGCTAAAGTTAAAAATCTGACAATAGGGGCCCCTGGGTGGCACAGTTGGTTGAGCGACTGCCTTTGGCTCAGGTCATGATCCCGGGGTCCCGGGATCGAGTTCCGTATTGGGCTCCCGGCTCCGTGGGGAGTCCGCTTCTCGCTCTGACCTTCTCCCTTCTCATGTTCTCTCTCTCTTTCCTAATAAATAAATAAATAAAATCTTAAAAAAAAAAATCTGACAATAGCAGGTGTTAATGAGAATGTAGAGCAACTATAAACAGTATAGACAGCTGATTAGACTGTAAAAATTTGGAAAACAGTTCATCAGTTTCTTGTGAAATTACACATACACTTACTATATGACACAGAAGTTCCTCTGAAGCTATGCGACCAAGGAAAGTAAAAATATATGTCCACAGAACGACTTGTGCCTGAATGTTTATAAGCAGCTTTATTCACAGTATCTATGAACTGCAAACAATCCAAATGTCCATCAACAGGGGAATGGATAAACAAATTATTGTAAACAATGGAATACTCTTCAGCATTAAAAGAAATGACTACTTTAAATATTCAACCACATGGGTGAAATGCAAAAAAAAAAAAAAAAGTATACTGACATAAGAATGCATGCCTGTGATCTTATTTATATGGAATTATATACCAGGAAAAACTAACCTCTCATGACTAAAATAGCAGCACAGGGGTTGCCTGGGGCAAGGAGTGGAGTGGATAGCAACTTCCAAGGAGCATGATAGGATATTCTAGGATGATGGAAACATTCTCTATATAAACAGAAGTGTTTTTTACATGGGAATACGTATTCAAACTCCTTGAGCTGCATGCTTAAAATGGGCACATTTTATTACATGTATATTATACTTCAATAATGTTTATCCAAAATCCTTCCTATCCTTCAAAACCCAGCTCAAAGGCAGCCTTTCAGTGAAACCTTCCCATTCCCCAATCCATTAGGAAATGCTTCCTCCGGCCAGCACCAAAACCCTATTAACTTTCTCTACAAGTCTGCTATACACTACAAAGGATGGCAATTGTCTTTCTCCCATTTGAATTTACCTTCCCTCCTTATCCCATTGAAATCTATCTTCCACCTGAACCTCCCCACTAAAGTGATTCTTGTTAAAGGTAGTAATAACCCACAAACTGGAAGTCCAATGGCCACTGAATAGGTCTTACCCTACTTGGCTCCATTTTAGTATCAGAAACACGTCTTTCTCCTGAAACTGCTTATCCCGTTTACTTATGTGTTATCACATTCTCCTTAATTTCATATTCAGGTTCCTTTTCCAACTTACTTTTAAACAATTCCCTAGGCTTTCACTCTTGATCTTTTCTTACGGAATAAGCTGCCTGTGTAAGATTTCTCAGTCCAACAGCTTCTACCACCTCTGTGCTGCTAAACTTCAAAACATGTCTTTTATTTTTAGTTCTTTTACCTGAACTCAAGACTCATTTACCAGCCCACCTTCTGGATATCAAAGATGTTCAAATGCTACTTGTCCAGAATTTGCCTCATTTTTCTTAAAACTCCCAAATGTATTTTTACTCTTGTATTCTCTTTCCTGTTAGGAAACCACGTACACCGAGTCATCCAAATTGAAACTAGTTATTATCCTAGACTCCTGACTCTCCCTGAATATCCAATCATATATCCAATTAGTCCCATTGACCCTATTTCTCAGTAGTCCCCAAATCATTTATTTATTCTCTTCTCAGACTGAATTCAAAATAATATGAATACCAGATGAAGCTTACATTCCATCCCAGGTTTAAGAAGTAGAAACGTCACAAGTTTAGCTTGGGGCATGATGCTTTTTAAAACAAATGGGCAACAATTAACAGGAAATGTTCATCAGGGAGTTTGTTCTGTGGGCTTAAATATCAATGAAGGGAACAAGCTGGAGATGGAAATCCAGATTTCGGAGACACTGGAATACAAATGGTATTTAAATTCACACAAGTATGGGCACCCAGCAGCGAGGCCAACATTAGAAGCCTAATGACCTATTTCCCTCTGGGAAGAAAGGTTGGCCTTAGAGGCAGGAACTTGCAGGGATCGGAGAAAGCTTGCAAAAGCCACTTCGGAAAATGGGAAGGGGTTGAACAAGGAATGTGTGACCTAGCTCTTGAGCAGCACCAAGGGAAGGAGGTGAGAGAGCAAGGGAACAAGGAGGTTCAGAGCCCCAACCAAAACATGCTATGAGGTGCTACTATGATGACTATCCTGGACTGTGAATGAAGAGAAGTCAGCCACGAGTGGGGATCCTGACAGACTCAGACAACAGGAGGAGTCAAGAAAGGGGAGATCAGAGTGAAAGTAGAGCATAGACATGCAGTGTAAGTAACAGGGCAAAACATAGATAAGGTCAAGGTTAGGTCAGAAATAGAATACCCCAGGAGGCCTGGAGGGGAGTGACAGAATTGTGATCTGAAGCATTGGAGGTGAGGTCAGCAAGGACATTGAATCTCTGTAGTATTTCAGGTGTTTTGGGGGGTTACTAAGAAGGCTTTAGCCAGACATCAAAGTCCTCTTTGAAAATGATAAAAATGACAGGAAGTCTCCAGTCACCCGTAATATCCTGAGAAAAAGCAAAGAATGTTAATTTAAGAGACTTAAAATTTCTAAGAAACCACCTGAGGTCCAGAGATTTGCTCTAGGCAAATGCTGAGATTTCGGTCCTCAGGGGATGTCCCCCTACTTGTAAGCTTGGTCGAAGTCATCCTGGCCACTTCCTGGTCGGCCACCTAGTGGACAGCTGCTTTCCTTCTGCATCATTGCTGGGGCCTTAAATATTAAAATGGTCTCTCAGTGCTAACCAGATTCCAGACATACACATATTTTCAGCAAACCCTATGGATATTTATTGGCCGTTTGCTGGGGAAAGGGCGCTGGGGCGATGGCCAACTTGGTATGTCAAGGATACCAAAACGCGAAAATGTGATGCCTTACATTCCAAGAGAGGAGAGAAGACATGCATATGAGAAGATAGGGAAAAGACAACAATCACAGGCCAAGTCACATGAGAGAGGCAAGGAAACAGAGAATTCCTGCCACAAAGCTCCATCAGCAAAGGATATGGCTGGGATTTTAAGGGTCAGCTGTCATGCCCAGATGTTTCTTTGAGCATACTGCCTGGCAACATTATTGAGGATGGTTTGGAATTAAAAAGAGGACAGAAAGGCTCCTGCTACATTGACAGTGACTCAAATTAACGTGGTGGGCGAGGGGTGCAGAGAACAGACACATCGCCATGACGGTGAGTAGGTCTCTTGTCAGAACATAGTGAATGATGGGAGGAGAGGGCTGCCCCACAAGGAAGAGTTCGGAATGGCACCCAAGAGTCCTGGGATCGAGCCCCATGTTGGGCTCCCTGCTCAGTGGGAACCTGCTTCTCCCTCTTCCTCTTTGCTTGTGCTCTCTCTCGCTATCTCTGTCACTATCTGCCTCTCTCTCAAATAAATAAATAAAGTATTTTTAAAAAATCTTAAAAAAAAAAGAAAAGAAGTATAAGTACTCCATAACAAAGAGATTCCAAAGTTAATGATGGGTCTCTCGCCAGTGGTCCATCACTTCCCTCTTCCAACTTTTCCATTAAAACAACATGAGGAGATTGAGACAGATTTTCAAATGTCTTCAGAAACTAGTCAGGTCTATAAAAATATTCCCTTTTTTTAAAGATTTTATTTACTTATCTCTGATTTTTTATTTAAATTCAATTTAACCAACATATAGTGTATTATTAGTTTCAGAGGTAGAATTCAGCGATTCATCATCAGTTGCATATAACATCCAGGGCTCGTTCTATTAAGTGCCCTCCTTAACGCCCACCGCCCAGTTACCCAACCCCCCCATCCACCTGCCCTCCAGCAAATTATAAGAGACTCTTAACTACAGGAAACAAACATAGGGCTCCCATTTTTCTTTGTTTCTAAGAGGTGATGGGCAAGAGACCCACGGATGCCGTAGTCTAGAGGTCTAGAGGTCAGAGCTGAGGCTTGGAACTGTATTTTCTCTTTAATTTTTTCCTGTAAAGATTTCCAATTCTCTGAAACTTTGATCTTTCAGCTGGAAATCTCTTAGGCTCTCTGAGTCAGGCCTGAGCCTGTGTGGGATGTGAACACATTTATATGGCTGGATTAAGCAGGTCATTTCTGGCCTCATTTGGCCTAGATGAGAAGCTAGCTTTCCCCCAAATTGCAGGTTCTCCCAGGAAAAGGCTTCACCACCCCTGTCTCTTCTATTTTGTCTCCGGAATTGATGGAGCAACGGATGTTTCGAGCAGAAGCAAAAGGAGAGAAAAGGGAATTTGCACGTGTCAACATCATGTTGGCAGCGAAGTGCCACCCTCCTACACGTCTAGAGGCCCAGCCGCATAAGCATGTACCTGCCAAGATAAAGATCGATGGAGAGAAGCCAGGGC
>CM052814.1:7883177-7905859 GCA_028533885.1 Nasua narica | reverse complement strand
AACAAGCTGTAGTGAAAACTGCCATCTGTATATTGTGCCCCGTTTTTAATATTCTGTATTCTCATAAAAAGTGTTGTTTCTGTCACTATTCAATCTCACGAACTCACACAGAACACTGTTAAAAGTCAGCAGTGTGTGAAATGGTATTTTAAAATAAATGAAACCCGCTCGCAGAGCTGCGGAGGAATATTGCAAGGCTGGGCGCTGACAGACAGGCACTGAAAAGTAACAACCGTTATCATCTTAAAGCAAAGCGGATTAAATAAAAACCCACAGCCAGTGGTGCATTACCAAGTCTGATATTGACACAGCTGCTGTGGTGGTTATTTTTCATTGTCTCATCAAGACAAAGCATCATGGGATATCAATCTTCCCTCTGTCAGGCCAGGCCTGGTATAAAGTTTTTCGTTTACATTTGCATTATATCCCTTTTATCTCCGGTGCCAGCGATTTTTCCTCAACTGTGGGGTCGGATGACCTGCAGGGCCGTGTAGCAATATGACCTCCAGGCCAGAGGAGCCCCCTCCTGGGGCAGGGGGTGGCTGTGCCCAGGCCCACCCCCACTTCCCAGCTCCCTGCCGGGGCTGAGACGGCCATCGTCCTGGATGCTGAAGACCATTAGCCGCTCTGACGTGCCTGTGTGTGGATGTAGGAGAGAGAAATCAAGAGCAGAAGACAGAGAGATCCTGCTTAGGAG
This sequence comes from Nasua narica, assembly GCA_028533885.1. NCBI lineage: Eukaryota > Metazoa > Chordata > Mammalia > Carnivora > Procyonidae > Nasua > Nasua narica. The sequence continues at coordinate 7,905,162 of CM052814.1, read as the reverse complement.
AATTAAGAAGAACCTATTGGCGGGGATTGGATTTCCTTGACTCTTCCCGGTAAAGAAGGGGAACAGTTAGAAATACACAAGTCTCTCGAGAACACTCAAGCTGAGAAGCCGGATTAGAGCTTAACTTTTACACACTACTGTTTTATTTTCTGGACTGGCTCGCTCCTCCTTGAATCAGCCTTCAACTCAGGAGTTGACTGAACTGTGGAAAGTGTGCTCTAATTTGACTCACAGAAGGCTTTATCTTTGAGAAAGAGCAGTCTTATTCAGGGGGTGAGGGGGTAGGGGGTGGAGTTTTCTCTGTGCTTCTTCCCCTACTCTGATGTCCTCTGCTTTGGAAGCTTATTAGTGGGATTTCTCTAGGAGACAAAATTCAGCTCAGTATTTTGGGCTCTACCATGTAAGCCATTGGCTCCAATGGCAGGGAAGTCTTGACCATTAAGTTCCTTTAGCAAAGAGGAGGAATGTATGATTTTATAAGATTGGGTGGATATAATAAAGGGAACCAAGCTCAAAATCCCAACAGGGGTTCTGACTCTGAGCAGCTTCCATAGACCTCCCTAACCCCACCCAGGAGGGTTAGAAATGAATGGGGCGCCTGGGTGGCTCAGTGGGTTAAGCCTCTGCCTTTGGCTTAGGTAGTGATCTCAGGATCCTGAGATGGACCCCTGCATTGGGTTCTCTGCTCAGTGGGGAGCCTGCTTCCCCCTCTCTCTCTGCCTGCCTCCCTGCCTACTTGTGATCTCTCTCTCTGTGTCAAATAAATAATCTTTTTAAAAAATGCTTACTGAATGAACAAATAAATAATCAAATGAATGAGTGTCTCTTTAAAAAAAATGGAAAAAGAAATGAATGAGAAGATGAGAGGGCTTTGTGAGATACTCAGCACAAAGGAGTGCTCTTCCTGTGTGCCTTCCACACCAGCAACAGGACGTGGGGTCAAAGGATACCGTATAATCTGGGGTGATACTCATCAGCTGCTCGACACATCGCCTCAATACTCAACATCTCAGTGACTTCATGGAATCGAAGTTTCTCATTCATGTCACAGCCCACAGGGGTTGGGTTGCCCTCTACACCTTCCAAAACATATGGCCTCCAAGGTCACTGCTAAAGGAAAGAGAGAGCATCCAAGTGTGATGGAGGAAGTTTTTAGGGCTTGGCATGGAAGGGGCTCATGTCACTTCTGCTGGCATTCCACTGACCAGAGCATTGTCCCCCTTCTCAACCTAACCGCAACCCAGCTGAGAATCTTCTACGAGTTGCCTGTGTGCTTTGAAAACAGGTGTAGTGAATGGAGAAAACTTTTTTTTTTTTTTTTTTGGTCATAGAAGCAGAACAAGGAAGGACGGGTAAGACAGAGGACCAGGATGACATTGGTGCTAGGAAGACAGGAAAACTGCTGCAGAAGGATCAACTCCCGCCTTCGCCTGTTGGGTCACACTATCAGACAAAATCACTGCACCTTCCAACACCACCACCAATCCCCGCCTTCCAACAGGAAGTACAGTGCTCAGAAATGTTTACTAAATTGTGTTCCAGCCATGATTTCCCCAGAAGAGTGACTTAAAACAATACAACTCTTTTTGTGAATGAATCTGGGAGTGGACTGGGCTTGGTGAGCATTATAGAATGAATATTTGTGTTCCTCCCTACCCCCGCAGTTCATATGTTGGAGATTTGACACCCAACATGATGGTACTAGAGGGTGGGGTTTTGGGGCTGGGTGAACAGGTTATGGGGCAGAGCCCTCATGAGTGGAATCAGTGCTCCTATAAATGAGGCCCCTTCCCCTCCACCATGTGAGGTCATGATGGGAAGACCACCATCTATGAGGAGGCAGGCTTTCACCAGACATCGAGTTGCCTGGCACTGTAATCTTGGACTTCCCAGTCTCCAAGACCATAAGACATAAATGTCTGTTGTTGATGACTACCCTGTTTATGATATTTTTGTTAAAGCAGCCCAGACAGACTCGGGCAGGGAGGCAGTTCTTGTCTACATTCTCTAAAGAGGCTACAGTGGAACAGAGGCTTCGGCTGACCCAGAAGTGTCTTCACTCACCTGTGTGGTGCTCACGCTGGGAAGACTCAAAGCACTTGTGACTTGGCCGGCTGGGACTCCTTGCTCATTGCCTATACGTGTGATCTTCCACACCCTCTCTCTGCCCGCTGGTGTCAGAGTCAGGGTGGCTGGGCTTCGGAAGCCACAGGTTCTTGGAGGGAACTTCCCAAAAGAACCAGCAGGACTTGTGTGACCTCTTGTAACCAAGCCTCAGAAGTCAGGGGGACTGTCTGCCACATTCTGCTCATTGAGGCAGTCCCAGATGCCCGTATATAAGCTGAGCAAAATTCAAGGGGAGGGGGAAAACACTGGATGGTTCTAAAACCATGCCAGACCTGAGAAGTTGTTCAACTACTCATCTTGCGGAACACCAATGATCAGATTAAATCTACGTCCTTACGAATTCCTAGATGAAAATGGAAAGAGTCAGCTGATCATGGGAATAAGCCTAAAATGTTGATTGTAGAAGAGAAACCAAAAAATGTGTAGGTACGGGGCATTGATTTCTTTTTTATCTTCCCGACCTCATCTGACCCCATTTATGCTCTATTTACACTTAAAACAAAATCCTTCCAGAGCTGCTCTAACTATAGCATTATTTCCTACCCACCCATCACCTCCGTAACATCCCTTAAGGTTCAGAATGGATGGGTTCAGCTAAAACTTAGAGTTGGGAAAAGTTCTTCTGAAGAACCCAAAATGTGGCAGTGCCTTGAACGCATGCCCACCTCGCAGCCTCTTGCTCTGAGAGAACCTTGTCCGAACAGAGAGCTAGCAGACAGCAGAACACTGGACACATACTGGTGCTTTCCTGAAAACCAAAGCTCTACTTGCCTGCAAGTATAAATATCTTCATTCTACCGACTCACACCCCAAATATAGGACTAACTCTGATACTTTGTGGTAAATAAAATCAATATGGCTGCCTGAAAATTGGTATCAGGTGTGCCAGATACGGCCAGGACACCATCATGGTTTTGAAGCTTCAGCCGTCCCCTCTAGCTTCTCCCATCTAGACCCCTTGTTAGAGTCAGCCTTCTGTTTTGATGCCCCATTCCCCTTAGAGCCCGACACCTGGCCCTGAACTTCTGTGCATCTTCCTAGGGGCTCTGAACCTCTGCTTGACTCTGAGTCCTAGATCTCCACACCACAAATTCTGCCTAACATTCTTCTCCATATAATCGCAATGCTACCACCCTCCCAAAAAACTCTGTTGAGTTCCACTACCATTACAGCAGGAGTTGGACTTCCTTATGGAACAGTGCCGAGGCCACTTGGGTACTGAAATATGGACTTATGACCCCAAGAAACAAACTCCCCAACCAAAATTTGGTACTCCAGGCTTGGTCCTATATGTTACTGGCTTACATTCTTCTCCCTCCCGTGTATCACTGAGTTCTCAAGATGCCGAACAATGAAGCCGTATGGGTAATAACAGACAAGTGACTATGGTTGCCCATTATCTATTCTGACTCCTTGAATCATAGCTCTTTTTCCTTCATATCCTGAGTCTCCTATTGTGAAAGACATTTAAAGTTGAAAACCTGTAAATTCAATACTGTGATCCAATTTGAACTTCCACCAATCTATGATGTCCCTAGGTTAGTAATATAGTCACTTCCTTTATTCAGCATAGATAAGGATGGTATTCTCATTAATCAGAAGTTTTCATAATTAGAAACTCACAATTGAAATAATATAAATGACCCTGTTATGAGATATATAGAACATAACAAAAACCTTTGGCATGACATTTATTCTGAATATAATTCCCCACTCTTCGATGATTCAGAAGCAGCTTTGAAATCGTATTATGAAGCTGATGCATCATCTTTATGCGCACCCGTTAACACGGAGTTATTTCTGTGCTTGCAGAGTGTTTGTCACTTGTGAATGTCCAGTTCATAGGGTCCTGGATAGTAGAGGGTACCTGACAGTGGGCACTGCAAGATGATATCTTCTAGAAAGGAGTGAAAAGGTGATCAGAGTGCTACATCTATCTGTGGTTTGCCCAGGTCGCTTTGGTGTTTAAATGTCAAGATACAGCACTGATGTGCCTTCCAAAGTACCACCTCCTTCCTAAAACAGCTGGTCACTTCCGCTGCCATGCCTTTTCCTTGCCTACAACCCCCCACCCCCAAAAAAGAAAGAAAGAAAGAAAGAAAGAAAGAAAGAAAGAAAGAAAGAAAGAAAGAAAGAAAGAGGGAGGGAGGGAGGGAGGGAGGGAGGGAGGGAGGGAGGAAGGAAGGAAGGAAGGAAGGAAGGAAGGAAGGAAGGAAGGAAGAAAGGGCTCAGTCAGGTAATCATTTAAACTTGGATTTCTTTTTCAGGAAGCTCATTGTATGTTTGCCACTTCCCATGCAGATTAAATGGCTCAGCATTGGTCATTAACCTACAGTGTTTTTACCATTCTGTAGACATTTCAGATTTCATGAACACTTCCTCACTCATGACATGCTACTGAGCCTTTTGGAGTTCAGAGAGTTTGGTTATATTTAATTCTAAGCATGTGATCACCCCCAGTTTCCAGCTGGGTGTGAGTTCCAACCAGAACCACTATAGCCCCTCTGTGATTAAGGGCCGTTGGAGAACGCATCATGCTCACTACGTTTCTGTACTTTTTCCATCCTCTCAATCAGATTTGAAGGTCCCCAGGGACCCCTTCCAAGTTCACAAATTTGACAGTCCCCCTTGTTAGTTTAGAACTTAAAAACTTAAAAAAAAAAAAAAGAACTTAAAAACTTTCCAAATCCCTCAAATCCATCCTTAAAACAATGACGCAAGATAGGCAAAGTGGGTATTATGAATCCCAAATACTTTAAACTACTTACTTAGGGTGATACAGCCAAAGGGGTCTAATCTGGAGCCCCTACGCCTCTCCCAGTCTTTGTATTTTCAGGATCCCCTGCAACCCCAGCTCTGCCCCAGATGCCCCTGCTTGTCATACCAGTCTTGCCTGAATCTTTACTGTCATGTCATTTGTACGTGTTAATGATCAGTCCTGCATGCACTGCCTGAGTTACAGACGCAGTCGCCATCCCCTCACCTGTCAGAACTTCCTAGAATGTCAGGAACATGGAAGGGCCTCCAAACCTACGTGATGAATGAATGCATTTCTGATTACACTCAGGTCCAGGACACCCTCCTCTTGAAGAGGCGCATTGACAAACCAACCATCACCTGGGTCTCCTGAGGACCCCACCCTTCACACATGTCATCAGGAGGAAACAGGAACAGCACTTTTCACTTACTTGATCAACATCATTCTGGTTTGCACACGGGAAAGATGATGGGCTGGGAGTCAGATAGACTGGGTTTAAATCTCAGCTCTGCCATTCGCTGGCTCTGTAAACTTAGACACATTACATAACCTTCCTGATTCCTAGTTTCCTCATGTATAATAGGAAATAAGAACCTCTTTGCAGGGTAATTGAAGGATTAAGATAATACAAGTAAAGCTACAGGCACATTCCAGTCCCCCAATCAACTGTAAATATAATGACCTCATCTTTATGGTTTTTTAATGTCTTTTTGCCTAGAAAAGAGGCATTTCCAGTCTCCATGGTTTTCAAAGACTGTTTATAAGTCTATAGGCCTTCTATCTATGGCTACTTCTTAAATATTGAATTTTCAATGACCATAGTCAAACTCTCTTGGCAATTTCATGCTTCTGTACATAAGGTTTTCTCATATATAATGCATTTTCCGCCATGGAATGAATGTTTATAACTCATTTCCATTACAGATCTCTAAAAAGCATGGATATTCAAGAAATTATAATATGTATTACTTATATTTATCATCTATACATTCTAACTGATAAAAAGTCATAGTGGGATAGGACACCCTCAAAATTCTAGCTGATTTTATAGACACCTTGCAGGGAGACATTTCCCAATTGATACTGGGTAGCACAATTCTTAGCTCATGATCAGGTGATTAACAAAATTCCTTTCAGCTAATCCCTTCGAAGTCATCATCCAGACCTTTGATTTCTAGGGAGAGAAAGCTGTGTGGTGTTTCTTATTCCTCTCCAAAGGTCAAGGAGATGATCAGAAAGGAAAGAGGGTGGGCACCTCTTTCCTCAAGAACCCCACCCCACCCTCAAGAACACTGTGCTGCATATGGTCACAGGATCTGTGAAGACAAGTCAAAGAGGTTATCATCTGAACTCTTATCTTCCCTTTAAACTGTTCCAGCAAAATTAATAGCATTATACATGGATTGCATGCCCTGATTTATCCACATCAGATTCATAATAAGATCTAGATAACTGGGGACGCCTGGGTTGCTCAGTTGGTTGAGCGGCTGCCTTTGGCTCAGGTCGTGGTCCCAGTGTCATGGGATCAAGTCCCATATCGGGATCCTTGCTTAGCAGGGGCCTGCTCTTCTCTCTGCCTCTGCCTGCCTCTCTGCCTGCCTCTCTGCCTGCTTGTGTTCTCTCTCTGTTAAAATAAAATAAATAAAATCTTTAAAAAAAAAAAGATCTAGATAACTGAAATCATACCTTGAATTTAGAACAGCTCCTGGAATATCTACAATTAGATACTAACCCTCTGAAGTGAGTGGCTTCTTGGGGCAAATTTCTGTATCATGACCCAGTGTCTTATTTCTTATTCCTCTTCATTACAGAATTATTTAAATAAATATTAAGCAGCTTATTTACCAACATTCAATTTCACAGTGATTATGTGGAACATTTCTTCAACATGATTAACCACAGAGTAGAGTCACTTCTCATTAGTAAACCTCATTTTTAATGTACTCAGTAAGGCTTCCAAAAAGCAGTAGGTTTTCTTTAGACACTACCTCATACAGGTACATTTCCATGGCCCTTACCTAGAGCTTTGCTTACCGTCAGCATCAAATGGAATTTGAATCCCAGTCTTTTCAATGTAGTCTGTAAATACTGCTTTCAGGTGTTAGTTTGTCTATTCAACCTGATTCAAGTGGGCTATATTACATCTAGGGTTAAAATTCGATAACTTCAGTAGCTATTTCATGCTTCTTTTCTCGACATACTAACCCTGATCAGAATAAATCTCTCCATCCCTACATCATTGCACTGTGATAAGGGCCCAGATGTTGGGGCACCTGGGTGGCTCAGTGGGTTAAAGCCTCTGCCTTCAGCACAGGTCATGGTCTCAGGGTCCTGGGATCGAGCCCCGCATTGGGCTCTCTGCTCAGCAGGGAGCCTGTTCTCCCTCTCTCTCTGCCTGCCTCTCTGCCTACTTGTGATCTATTTCCTCTCTGTCAAATAAATAAATAAAATCTTTGAAAAAAGACTAAGAGAATGAAAAAAAAAAAAAAGAACCCGTATGTTTCTGACTGCCATTACTTCAATTTAGTCAGTCAACTAGGCAATCAAATAAGTGGGTGCCTAAACCTTCATATCTCAGAAATGGGGCCGCTAAACAGACTCTTTATAGTCTTTCTCTGGTCTCTAAAGCTTAAACAAAGTCCAGTTCAGTATTGTTTGTACTTGTACAAGAAGCAGACTTTCCAGATATCTGTCTGAATAGCGGCCCATTTTTCAACTCCTCCCTGAAGAGGTCGAGACTGGTCTAGCCACCCATCAGACATTGGAATTGAGTAGGCCAGGGCAGGGCAGAGATCATTATGTTTAATTGCAGGGAATACTGAAAGCTAAAGAATTAACTCATTTGAAATCTAAAGAAAGAAAAACTGAAGTCCGCACATTGGAAACATTGCCTATAAACCCTAAACCCAAAGAAGCAGGAGTGGAAATAGGAGGGAGAGGAGGGAGTCATACATCAGAAGATCTGAAGTTATGAACCTTTCAGAGATGACTTCTGAGTATGCACGGCCAAACACAAGCAGTGATAAGACAGCCATCGGGTGGAAAAACAGGAAAAACAGGGATTCTGGCTGACGAATGCAGCCTATCATTATGAATCAGTAGGTACATGATGGGATAGGCTTGTTTCAAGGCTGGAAGCAGGATGGCCACCGTCTAGCAGCTTGAAATTTAGGGCAGCAGTACTGAGATTTCGACACCCGTCTACAAAGAAGTCACAACATGTATACCCAGGACTCATCTCTAAGGTTATCAAACATCACCCACACCCACTGATCAGATTCTGGGAACAAGTCAAAAAGAAAGATTTGGGTTTTTATGAATAATTCTCTCTCTCTCTCTCTCTTTCTCTCTCTCCCCCTCCCCCTTATTACATGCAAAAATCCTTCACAAATTCGGTTAGTAAATCAGCAATCACGTCTAGTTCAAAAAGACCAGTAGTGGGCTGGGTTAAAAGTGACATATCCTGGAGAGAGACTGGCAGTCAGTTAGTCAGTTAGTAGACAGACTGATTGTGTGCACAACCCGTTTGACCGTGGTCCTACCAAAAAATGATCTTTGATTCTCACAGTACTTTTTTAAAAAAGGATTTTGATACCGTTTTCATTTTATGATTGTGCACTTTACCACATACAGTGAATGTTGGCAGGTTTTGACTGAACACTACAGTAGTGTAAGAGCTAAGCATAAAGGAGCTTGTTGTCCCACATCTTTTATCTGGTTAGACGGTACAGCTTACCTATAATACTCTGGTCATGTGACCTGTTAGCCGCCATCTTGCCAACCCACTTAAATCAAACATAAATGTCCCTCACAGGCTGAATATTTATTTCTGGACGTAGGATCCACAGTTATTAAATCTTACACCAATTTCTTTTTTTTTTTTCTTCCCTTTTCTTGACAGTGAAGCTCTATGTTTTATAGAGCAATGTTTTCTCCATTATACAGGTCCATTATTTTAAAAGAATTGACAATTCAGAGATCCTAGGAGATATTGTATCATAAGATGTGATGTTCACAGGATTGATTCCAGATTAATATTTTTAAAGCTTTGAGTCTCTTTGAGGAGCTCTCTCTCACACTTGAAGTATTCAAGATGGCGCCCTGGTTTTGAGAAATGTCAAAGGGAAACAGTTCCTGTCAGCAGATTGACACTGTGACTGAATTTGCGGTCGTGCTTTTCACACTGTCTTATTCTGTGAACAGTTAAAACTCCATCTGCCCGGGGACCTAGTATAAATATGTAGGATTTTATATGTTAAAATAATTGGATGAAAGAAACATTACATCTCTTTAGTTTCCCCTGAAGAGTGTGCTTCCTGCAATGGTAAGGTTATCAGGGCAAGCATCTGTTGAGTGCTTACTGTGTGCTGGACACTGTTTGCAAGTCTGTAATGTGTTGACTCATTTAGTTCACTTAACATTCCTAAAAGGTACTGGGCATAAATTTAATTTACTTTTATTTAGTTTCCTATGTTATAAAAGAGAAAACTAAGGCAGAGAGTTTAAATCACTTGCTCAAAGTCGCAGAGCTGGAATTCAATGCTAGAACGTCCAGCTCTCAAGCCACACTTGACCAATACACCGTACTGATTCTCTAAACTGTCCCTTAAAATTACATCTAGATTTTTATTCTTAGTCACACTAGTCAGGTGTTCTCCACCAGATTCTTTTTTTTTAATATTTATTTATTTTAAGAGAGAGCGAGTGCATGCGTGTGTGCATGTGTGTGTGTGTGTGTGTGAACAGTGGGGAGGGGCAGAGGCAGAAGGAGAAAATCTCCAGCAGGCTCCATGCAGAGCTCAAAGCCCCAATGTGGGCTCAATCTCATGACCCTGGGATCACAACCTGAGCTGAAATCAAGAGTCAGAGTCTTCACTGACTGAGCCACCCAGGCGCCCCTCTACCAGATTCTTATCTATGCTTCTAAAATATCTAGATGATAGTTCGTGTTGGAACACAGACAGTTAGGGGTTGTGAATAGCTGCAACTATCATCATGTGACCAAGATGATGGATGGATGTTCTTTTCAAGTAAATTTTAATGTCGAGTCCGAGGAAGCTCTAGAACCACCTTAGTTTTCAAGTAACACCCATGCAAATGATCACTCAGATTTACCACGTTCAAGTTTATAAGATGCCCCAAAATACTTATGAAAAGGTACTCACAGTATTCTCTTTCCTGCTACTTTGGATTCTACCATTTCTTTCCACTGGTTCTCTTGGCCTCATCAATTCCCACATGCTTACACGTCAGACTATCCTTGCATGTAGCCTGAACTTGGTTCCCTTTACGTTTTGACTCAAAACCATAGAGTCATGGAAAATCCATACAGACAGAAAACAGATTAGGGGCTGCCAGAGGGAAGGGGGGAAATTGGGAGTGCTTGCTTAATGGGTACAAGGTTTCTTTGGGGTGACGATCTGGAATGAGACAGTGGCGTTAGCTGCCCAACATTGTGAATATACTAAAAACCACTGACCTGTACACTTTAAAAATGGCTAAAATGGTGAATTTTACATTATGTGAATTTTATCTCAATTAAAAAAAAAAATCAACACCAGCATTGTTTACAACCTCACCCAGCCCTGACTCGACAGGCCCCAGGGGGAATTCTCTAGCCATCGAGATGAGATTTTGCTAGAATAAGGATTTTTCAACCTCACCTTTCTAAGTGGCTTCCCAGAGGTCAAGTCAAGTGCCTTGGTTGTTATTTTGCCTTATTCCTCAATCATGGATCTCAGCAACCTTGAGACCGAGGACGTCTTAACCGTCTGCTTATGAAAGCAAGCAATGCTACTAAAATCCCAGCTAAGCTTTTATGGTGGTTTTAAAACAAGTCCACAAAGTTTTTAACGTTCCACCCCACAAAGGTAGAACCTCATTCCCTGAAGTGCAGTCTGGAGATAGTGACGTGCGTGAAGGTGCATGAGTGGATTGTGAAAGGCTTGGCATCTCCTCCCCGTTCTCTGTCTTGGATTCCTCACTCTGGGGGAAGCCTGCTGCCCTGTGGTGAGGACACTCACACAGCAAATGGAGGGGCCTGCTTGCTGAGAACCTGAGGCTTCCTGCCAATGACCCTAAGAGTGAGCCATTCTGGAAGTGGAGTCTCTAGCCCCAGGCAAGGCTTCAGATGACTGCATCCCTGACCACATCCTCATGAAAGAGTCTGGACCAGAATCACCCAGCTAACCTGCTCCTGGATTCCTGACACAGAAACAGTGAGAGAGTAAATGGATGACGTTTTAAACCAATATGTTTTGGTGGAATGCATATGCAGCGATAAATGACGAATACAACCATACTTGATTAGCTTCCTTCTGTCCACATCCCCCCCCTTCTTCACTCCATCACTCTCTTAATCCTAAAATTGGTGCTACATCAATAGCTTCTAATTGTCCACTGATTATTTCATGAAATAAATATCAATATTTCAGCCTGGCAAAACTGAGTCTTACAGTGAATACCTATATACCATCACCTGGATTTTAATATTTTACCACTCTTGGGGCACCTGGGTGGCTCAGTTGGTTGGGCGTCTGCCTTCAGCTTGGGTTGTGGTCTCTGGGTCCTGAGATCAAGCCCCACATTGGGCTCCCTGATCAGCGGGGAGCCTTCTTCTCCCTCTCCCTCTGTTCCCCTGCTCTTGCTCTCTCCATCTCAAATAAATAAATAAAATCTCATAAACAACACTTAACTACTTTTACCTTTTCATACGTCTATCTATCCACCCCTCTCCTTTCATTAATCCACCTTATTTTTTGTGTATTTCTAAGTAAATTGCCGGTATCAGTACCCCTTCACCTAAATATTTCAGTATGCAAGTATGCGTAGTAGTAAATAGGTTTCAGTGGTTATTTACAATTATTTTTCTTATGAAGTAAAACTTAAACACAGTAAAACGCACAATCTTAGGTACATTTGCTGGTTCTGACAAATGCACGCACCTGCGTGGATGCCAAACCTTTGTGAAGCTGTAGCATATTCATGAGTATAAACTGACACTCACTGACTGTCCACAAGACAATTTCTTATAATCCTGTGCCTCTCATAACCTCTCCCATGTGATCTGATCACATAGTGGGCACTCAACCAACACCTTGAAATCTGCCAGTGGAAACTGAAAATCTGCCTGGGGATTTTTTTCCTTGGGGAAAAAAAAAGCCTATAAATGAATCCAACCACACGGCGCGGACAGGCTAGAAAACCAAGACCCTTTGGAGCCTTGAGAAGTGAGGGAAAGGACAGAGAAGCAGCCCTCTGTTCTTTGTACAAAAGCCCTTAAGGAATAGTTCGTCCACCTAAATTAGCACGGTGTAGAGAGAGTAAAAATGCTTATGAAAGGCAATTTGTTTTCCGGGAAATTCACCAGATGGTCCACACTGTTAGGTATCACTTAAATCTCCACTTGGGAGAACCTGTTATCTCCCTTCCTTATAATAGCCCCGTGGCCTGAATATTATGACCTGTCCACATAGCCACCACAAAGCTTTGCGACACACATTTTAACGGTTTTTGAGAGCACGTGAAACAAAGCCAGGCTGTAAGTAAAACTCAAAGAGCCACCTCCGGGTTTTAGCACGCAGTCGACAAGGAGAGGAGACAGTTCTGCCTGTGTCGTGAGAAGGGCTCAGCTCAGTCCCCCGGAGCTGCCTGTGGGCTGGGACACCCCTGCTCCCCTCCGCCTGACTGTCCTTCCCGTCCCTCCGGCACTGGCTGCCCCCCACGCCCCACACCTGCACCCGGACACTGGCCCGAATTTATGGTGCCCAGTCTGCCTTTCTTCCTTCTTGACTTTCTCCTGTCTTCTCTCCTCTGACCCTCTCGCCTTATCTCCCATCTTTGTCTGCTGCTCTCCTCACAACACAGTTTTCTTGCTCTCTCAGTGTATTTCTCCCCACATCGCCTTTCTTGCTCACATGGGCTCTTACTCACGCAGCCTCTATCTCTACCCTCCCAGATTTTCTTTCTCTCTCATCCCTCCTTTTCTCTTGTGTTCTCTTTTTTGCCTTTCACGCTCTGACTCTCCCCCAAACACCCGCTTCTCCTTTTCTGCCCCCCTCCCTGCTAAGCCGGCACACTGTCCATTCGAAAACCTTCGTGAAGTGGTACTTTTCCCCTTTCCTACCGATGCTGGACTCAGTCTTTTGTAGCGAAGTGAAGAGACCCGGTCTTCGACCGTGAAGGTTGTCCGGAGCTGTCTAACTTGTCAGGCTGGTGCCACCTGCCATAGGCACAGCCTGAAGCCCCATGACAGCCCTCATTTTCTAAGCTGAACCTCGACCTTTGCCCCCTGACCCTTTTGTTCACATTCTGTTATTGCATAGGGACAGAAACACAACCCGCTGGAGCCTTATTACAGTTTTAATTTCCCGAGTAGTTCCACAAACTCATTTTCGCCTCCGCCCCGTCTCCCCCTGTGCAATAGCCCCCGCTTTGTGCTCCGTGAGACATAACCCCGAGAATCGCATTTGCATTTTCTCTGCGATGGAGATCAATGCTAACGTGAGAGTCCCCTGAATGTTTTCTTGGTCCTCTGCCCTTCTCCGATTCTAAATGAATATAGTGATAATCCTATAGCTCTTCCTCTCCTCACATCCAAAAGAAAACACATAGTCTAATAGGGATTCTTCTAGAAGATTGTTTTAAATTTTCTGAGGTCTTATCCGCAGCTCACCAACAGAGTCCTGTGTCCCTGAACTTACACTTTCCAACCAGGAAAGCAGAGATTGTTGGTCGGAAGCATCCGGTTTCTGCCTGCCCCCCTGGTAAGTTCATTTTGTTTTGAAATTATAGTTAAAACGAATGTCCAGTTTACTGCTAACTTTGGTCATCATTATGCCCCTCATTAATTTGGAAAAACTAATTTATTTCGAACCCTTTAAACCGACAACTAAAAAATTCTGTGAATAAACATAACTTTAAAATACCGAACTAAAAAATAAATAAACAAAAATTAAAAAATAATAAAAAAATAAAATAAAATACTGAACTAAAAAGTACTTTGTCAACATGAGTGAATAATTTCATGTAAGACATCGCTGTGAAACCCTGGGTGGTACACACAGCTTACCGCACAGCACCCTGCAAGGGGCCACACGGACTGTAGAGTAGACACAGAGCCATTAGACAGAGGAACTCGTGTCCTTTTTCCTTGATTTTCTAGTGGTTCACAAGGTAGCTGACCATATCAATTCAATAAACTCATGAAATTAATCCGATCCCATTAATGAATCCAGTCATCAGTCGGCATTATCGCTTTGCTCTTTGGGAGTTCAAGGAGGAAAAGACTTGGTGGACCTATGGACATCCACATCACATGCTTAGAAAGAAATGGTCACTTCTCTACATTTCCTTCATCTGTCAAATACAAAGAGTCCAACAGATAGTCTCATAGGGCTCTGATACCTCCATTGGTATAAAATGATCACCTTGATTTAGTCCCATGTGAACACAACCTACAGACATAACCGAGGAGAATCCAAGATTTCAGGGAAAATGGACAAGAAACTCCATTGTATTGAGCACCAGTGTATGGATTATAGATACAGAGAAGATTAACTGTGCCCCATCTTCTCCAAATACCCTCTAGTGAGAAAAATAGCATTTAAATTGCAATTATCTATACAAAATAATCCAATGACAGCTATCATTCTGATTTTCTTTAAAAAAAAAATACATTTTCTCTCTTTTCCTTTCTCCCTTTTTCCTAAAACACTTCCTAAACAATTACATTCCCTAGTCATACGTAGAGCATCTTTTTTCCACAAGAGTTAAAAACAATTCAGCTCTAAATATAAAATATGTGACCCAGGATATTAACAATGAGCACAAACAGGGAACATCTACTCTCACCATGAAAGTCCTTGGGGACTACAAGCAAAGGACCTGGAAGGAGAGGCAGATTAGGGTTCAATCGGATCAAATCAAGGAGAGCAACATAAGATTATTCAATGAATGAATACTTGCAGTGCACCAAGCACTTTGACAAAAAAGCAGGAAGGCAACCACACAACCATGAACAAGATGTTGTTTCTGGGGGGCTTTGGCTCAGGTTATGATCCCAGGGTCCTGGGATCAAGCCCTCCATCAGGCTCCCTGCACAGAAAGATTATTTCTGTCTTCAAAGAACCTGTTATCTGATGGGGAAGAGGCATGGGAGTAAACTCCTGTTCTACCAAGCAGAAATATACGCAATCCTTATTAGGAAATACTGACAAAACTCTAATGCCAACTTGAAGAATTGAAAAACCCTTTGTTTTGTGCAGATGGTGGCATTTAAGTTCATGTTTGGAAGATCGATGAAAACCTAAATGACAAAGATGGGGTTGAGGGTAGGTGAGTAGGCGTGGGGAGTGGAGGAAGGCAGCCCAGATTACTCTGAGAAACAGACAGGCCGTAGATGGTAGCGGCCCCGCCATGTAGGGCTAAAGATTTTGAACCTGATCCAGAGAGTAAAGAGTTGCTGTGGAGGTTTTCAGGTAGAGGAATTCTATGTTGTAGGGACATTACTCTGCTAGGAGCATGTAGAGTATGTCAACAGAGGGAGAAACGGGCGACCAGCAGGCCATTAGAGATGCTGGAAGGAGTCTGCTTGGTCGTCTTAATACCATTCACTAAATGCTCCTCGAGATGACAGGAGTTTCTTCAGTCCACATGTCCGTCTAGGCGGATATGAAGTGCGATCCCCATGTGCCAGTGAACGATGGACATACAACAAGGGAAGCGAAACTTCGATATTTTAAGCCACTGAGATTTGAAAGTTTTTAGCACATTACCTAATCTATTCTCATGGATAACTTTCCTGGAATATAGCTCTGCTTTGGCCGGTAAACACCTCTTTCTCATGTCCTGTTCTTTTCTTTTTTTTTTTTTTCCTATAAGAAGAACTACTCAGTAGCCATACGTGCAGAGCCGGGAAAAGTAAGTTTTCTGTGGGTCTAAACCACCTTATCATTTACAGTCAGCAAGGTCTCCACCTCCCAGGAGGCTGTGGGGGAGCAGCATGGACTCGACCACAGGTCCAGTGCTTCTCACGGAAATGGAAGAACAGTATATTCCATCCTTGGTTCTCTCCTTCTAAAACCCTAAGGGGCTGTTTCTAGTGTTTTCCACAATGGTTAATTTTCAATTCTCCTGCACTAGCTAGTGGTCTTACTCGGAATAGATGCGTGACCTCCTTTGTGAGAAGAGGATGCTTAGCTCCTCCCATTATTGGGGATCAGATGGAGCTTTGGACTTGGAGGCAGAGATTGGTGCATATGTTACCAACCTCCTCAGGGCAGTCTTCCCAGCTCCTGGCTGGTATTCTCCCTACCCCCTGCCCAGGACAGCCACTCACAATTGTGAAGGGTAGAGCTGGAGGAAATCTAGGTTAGAGTCAATTTACCAAGCTCTGTGCTTTGGCTGGGTGCTGCTCTGGCCAGAAAGAAGAAACACCGTTGTCTGCTTTGCTCAGTCCCATAGTACGTGCCAACTGGTTGCTCCAATTGCATCAGACTCATAGCACAATCATCCAACCATACTCCCACCTTCAGGCAAGAGGCTCACTCCTGTATTTTCCACAGTATCCTTTGCAAGTCCCTCTCTTACCCTTCATAACACTCTACTTCAATTATCTGGGGGGCTTTGTCCACCTCTTCTAAAGTGCTGTGAGTTCCCTGAGGGTATGTTCTGAAATTTATTCATTTTGGTATCCTTGGATCTTGACACTAGTTGCTTAGTAAATACTTGATGAATTAGAAGTTGAGAATGAGTAGATGAATAAATCCAGGTTCTGCTAACTAGTGGTATGACCTTGAGAATGCTGGCCTCCTCTGAGTTTCTGTTTCTTCATCTGAAAGAAGTTTGACCTGATGATCCCTAGTGTCCTTTCAGTTCTAACACCCCTTTGACAATAAGTCTAACTTGGATCATTCCCATTTTGATTTCCTCTGTATTTTCTCCTTCTTGTGCTCTCTTTTCCTTCTATTTCATTTACAAGGTGTCCTTTGCCAAACATTTCCTTCCTATTTTTATGTAAATATCTTCTCAGTAGAGATTTAAACTTCTGGCAAATTCCTTTGCTCTGTACCTCCTTATCTATCACCAGCCTGCCTCCCAAATCAGCCTCACATATTGACTGAAGGCTTTGGAATTTTTGTTCAGTCCACTGCTCTACTCTAGATTTCATCATCACCCCGGTGACCTCAGCTTCTTTGTAAAGAAGATGATTCCTGATCCCCATTAATTTTGTCTCCATTCCTCCCTCTTCAATTGCATCCATTTGCAACTCCTTTGGAATCGTTCACAGGAATGGCCACATCCCGGACCTCAGTATCCTGGGAACTGCTCTACTCTGTAACTGTGAGAACTTCAATGCACCACACTCACATCTGTCACAACCTCTTCACCTGCTAGCTCTTCCACTTCCAACTAGTATAATGCCTGTCATCAAAAGTACCATTTCTCTGATCCCAATTGTCTCCCCAGTGTATTTGCCTCCTCTTGATTTTATTTCTTTACTTAGCTGGCCCATAAAACATAATTTACATCATCAAACTCTCCCTTGTTAATACCTCCAATCAGCTCCTCTTTTGTCTTTCTTCTATACTTAATCAGCCAAAGCTAAATCCATCCAACTACAGCTGACCCTTGAACAACACAGGTTTGAACTACGTGGGTCCCACTTATACACAGCTTTCCTCTACTTAACCTTCTCTCTACGCCCTTTCTCTTCTTAACATTTTCTTTCTTCTAGCTTACTTTATTGGAAGAGTATAGTGTGTATTACATATAACATACAAAATATGTGTTCATTGACAATGTATGTTATCAGCAAGGCTTCCTGTCTACAGTAGGCTATTAGCAGTTGAGATTTGGGGAGTCAGAAGTTTTAAGCAGGTCTTTGACTTTGCGGGAGTTGGCGTCCCTAACTCCCGCATTGTGCAAGGCTCAACTGTATTTGCCTCCCCTGACCCTCAACCTAGATCTTCAAGCTCTACTGGAGAAAATGCCAGTCCCTCATATTGGTTCCATGGATTCTTTGTTCCAGCTTCAGCCAGGACTGGGGTTGAAGTAGAGAATATCTGTCCAGAGAACCTCTTCCCTTCTGGTTCCTTCTGTGCCCAGGTGACTGAGTTCATTATGCCAGTCAAGTTTCGAGTGACCTCATCCACACCCTTTTCCTCCACTCAAAGGAGGTGGAGTTCCAAATAAAAATGAGTTCCACAGAACCCACTCACAGTACTTTATAAGTGCGAGCAATTGCTACTGTGCATCCTTAATAGCAGCGTAATCAAAAGTTATGATGCATTTTTCTGTAATCACAAGAAATGATACCCACTTAGTGCTAAGTAAAGCAAATTCCCACCAAAAAAAAAAAAAAGCAAAAGCATTTCAATTTTCATTTTGAAACGAGTGAGTCAGAATCAATTTGGCAAAGCAGTTAACAGCAACTGTATACCTCTTCCCAGTTCATAACAGGTACAATTTTCTTTTAACAAACAGCCAGGCAGAGGTCTCTGATGCTGGATTAACATAGTGTGTTCAAGGCTTCTTACGATTGTGTATTTAAATTGGATAATAGAGGCCATCAGAGAAGCACCAGCATGAATCTCAAGAAGCAGACCAATTTGCCAGCATCGAGAACATATTCTTGGGGGAAAAAAAATAAATATAAATAAACTGGTAAGGATTTTTTTCATGGGCATTTCAGAACACTGCAGCCTAAAAGTGTATCCCATGTGCTTTTGTGCAAGCTATTTGCAGCTGCACTGAACCCAAGTTAGAGCAGAAAAGAGATATCTTCATTTTGTAAAGAGCATCTGTGCTTTGTATTTCCTCACTTTTTCCCCTAAAATGAGGATGTCAGCTAAAAAGAGACAAGTGTTAAATTTTAATTGGGTTGGGAAGACCAACATTCTCCCATTTCTTCATCACATACACACGTGTGTGCACAACACACGCTGTCTTCTTTGGGAACCATACGACAGTTGACAAAATATATTTGTCTAATGTAATTATGTGGCCTAAGAAACTGATTTTCAAGGAAAAAAAATCATTGCAACCTTAAATTATCATGATGGCACCTTTATCTCCTATATCTCCTTTCTTCTCTGTTCTCCTTTCTTTCTTTCTGTTTTTAATTCTTCAGAGAACCATACTGTAAATGTGCGTGTGTGCATGTACACGTGTGCATGTATATATTTTTCATTTAGCAGCAAGTTTTAATAAGAATTATTAAAGTACCATAAAAAAGTATGTTTTTTGAGCCAACTGGCATTTTTTGGTTTTTGGTTTTCTTGCCATTTCTTTAAAATTTGATCAAGAAAATTGCATTGCAGTTGTTAAGATAAAAAGCCCTATTATAAAGCATTCTGAGGTTCTTATCCAAAGGCGCTATAGTAATCGAATGCATACACATTCCTGGTACTACCTTTCTAAGACCTACAAATAATGAAAGCAGACTGGATGCATGTAATTATTAAAACATAAAGTGCTAGAAATGAAGTCACTTTAAGGAGGCAAAGTCCTACTTTCTTATTTTTCAGACTTCAAATATGTGCTTCTGAAATTTTCACTGAAGCAGCTGTTGAAATCAATATCGTAGGATTCTAATCCTAAGACTCGATTAATATGATGCAGGCAAAAGCTGGGTATTGATCCCGCTGATGTAAAATAAAAGCCAGTGAGTGCACCTGTGGCCAAAACACACCTGGAGGAAAAATAACAAGGGTCTTACTTTTATTTGCATGCGTGGATTGTGCTTCCCTATTTGTACCCTTAGCCCCTGAGATCCAGGCCAGCTTGGGGAAAACAGATCCTGTTCCAAAAGTTGTAGGGATTACTTGTGCTATAAATCGTGGCCTATACACTGGATTCAGTAGAGTGGATACAGACCACAGGTTTGGAAACACAGTAAGATTTGCTGAAACTACTTATGAAGCAGAGTAAATTGTTCTTTTATTACGTTCCATGTTGAAAAACCTTCTGTGTCCCACTTTCATCTCAAGGAAAGCCTTTGGAGGGGAAGCTGAATTTAAAAAAAGAAAGATGACACCCATTTCTGCTGAAAATATATTAAGGGGATGATTCCTATACACAGATATAAATATAAGAAGGTCAAGAAAGGTATATGCCAAAATATTCACCCGGATAGACTATCTCCTATTATTAAGATTATAGGTGAATTTTAACTTCTTTATGTTCATAATATGTATTTTCCACATTTATTACATCTGACTTTTAAAATAAAAATGAAAATAAATACACAACTACCTAGCAATGTTCTTAAGATCAGTGAGACAGATCAAGAGAAAGGACCTGGGATAACGCAAAGGGTGGAGCCCAAGGAAATGCAGTGAAGGTATGAAGTTGAGGTCAAAAGACAGTCCCTGGGGCAATTGCCTGACCACACTAGAATGACCCAAATGTCCTGGTCGTGGGAAGGTGGGGGCCAGGCAGCAAGAGTTGCAGTCTCAGACACAACAGGAAAGATGAAGGCATTCAACCTTGAAGGCTTGAGTCTCTTGTCGTCTCCTCCTTTCCTCTGGTCTCTTTGTCAGACCAGTCTCACCCAAGAGCCAGAATATACATCTGGATGTCATGGTTACACCTTGCACGAGAGTTTGCAGCCGAGGGTGTGGATGCTGAAATCCTGTCCAGTCTCCTCATGCTGTGTCTCATGTCCCATGTGGGTGGAACCTCCCCAAGGAATAGGGACTTTTCCCAGTTCCTGAATTGCACTGCATGGGCCAGCACAGTGTGGACTAGTGACCTAGTTCTGTTAGAAGGTCAGATATTTTAAAATCCAGACATGGCTTGCTATCAACATTCTTAATATTTGAATGAAGCTGAATGTAGTCATGAGAACATTTTCATGCATGCCTCCCGGTGCCCCATCCCTTCCTCTGCCAGATCCACATTTGGGCAATTGAGCACAGTAGTTAGACGGTCCCACGGGGCAAATTTGCAGATTGTTAAAGGCAATGGAAGTAAGAGTTTATAATGGGATACAATTGTGAAACAACAATTCTGTTATTTGACACTAAGAAGGTTCCCTCCTTTATATGAACCGAAGAAGGAATTATCACCTTAAAAGATTTTTTTTTTTTAAAAAAGAGCAAATTTGACATTAACTGGAGAAAATGACAATTAAGAAAGAAAACTGGTTGGGTCTATTTTGCCGTTTGGCAAATCCTAGTGCATGAATACCTGGGATGAGTATATCTCACCTTGCTCTTAAAAAAGATTTACAGAGGTTATAGTAGGTATCTAGCCAGCAGTTAAACACGGTCTTAAAAGGAACTCCAGGCACCCAGCTCCTTGACTGGCATCCCATAGACCCTATCTATGGTTACAGTTACCTTGGAGAGACTCGAATGGAAGAAAAATGTGGAAAAGGAGGGAAAGAGCATTCCTGGTTATCTATTACAGAAGTAGAATGCCAAGTCCATCTCATATACTACCTCATTTACACACCATCTCATTAATTGATATTAATGACTCTTCAGCATGTGATGCCAATGTTAGATCTTGGCCAGACCCAGCATTCAGGGAGATTGGAAAGAAGTCATCACATTGTTCTTGCTCTGTAACCTTGGCCAGTTGCCTACAGGAACCAGGTCTGAGTCACCCAAGAACGACCAAGCCGTCCACCAATGATGGATGACCTCGAGTAGGGAGCGAAGTCTGACTAGGACAGTGAAGGAAGAAGAGTTCTGTCAGATACGTCAGGCTCAGCACAGTGAATAGTGGCCTCAGGGAAGCCCAGGGTCACAAGTCCCAAGCAGAGCTTTGGACATCGAAAGCAGAAATGTCGAGAGAGGAGGGACGAGGTGTGGAAGGCTCTCGATTCAGGTGACCAGAGTCCTTCTTGTTCTCTTTTCTTCTGTTCACTTACTTCATCTCCACAGATGTTTTAAAGATATCCTTGAATAAATTACAAAAGGGGCACTGGATTTTGAAGTGTAGGAAAGGGACATATTTTAATCAGAATCACAGAATTTTATAGTTGGAAAGAAACCTGAAGAGTCCCTAGGCAAGTTTCACAGAATGTTCTGTGGAGTTCTGTGTTCTGTGGCACCCTGGGGCTTAAGTGGGGTTGCGGGGGGGGGGGGGGGG